>OLKM01000146.1:32357-62357 GCA_900291075.1 Melanogrammus aeglefinus
TCTCTCTCTCTCTCTCTCTCTCTCTCTCTCTCTCTCTCTCTCTCTCTCTCTCTCTCTCTCTCTCTCTCTCTCTCTCCCACACTCTTTTATTGTCTGTACCTGCCCGCCTTGTGTGTTTGTGTATGTGCCCGACTGTGCGTGTTTGCATCGGCAGCAATCTCATTTCAAACTGCTGTTCCAGTCGTGTGATTCCTCCGATGCGAGGAATGGCGAAAACAGACACAGCAAAGAGAATTTCAATGTTGCTCACAGCCAATTAAGGATGTATATCATCACATACACACACACACACACACACACACACACACACACACACACACACACACACACACACACACACACACACACACACACACACACACACTTGCACTTTGTTTTGTATGCAGTAGCAGCCTGAAGAATAGCCTGAAAAGGATGTGTACATTTAAAATGGCCGCTCACATACCCTGATGGTGGGAAAACCTTCCATGCTGCGTTCTATCCTCGTTGTATTAGGACACGTTCACCCATATGCAGATGCTTTCAATGACGCAACTTTGGCCTTCAGTTCGCAATCAAACGGGGGTCGCTAGTTCTGGCGGGAACTCTCCAGTCGTGTGACTGTCATCAGCTGACGGCGAAAGTGGTCCAATCAAACGCACGTACACTGACAGGCGGTCAATTTAAGACCTTCCGTCTGAAACACTCAGTCTGCGAAGTTAAGCGTCCTGAGCTGAATTTCGCCCCTCACCCCCACCACCACCACCACCACCACCACCACCACCAGCCATTGGTTCCGCTCTGCATGGCATGGGTTTATATACATGATGGACCCCGTGGGGGGTTGCATAGTGCGCCCTGTTGTCAAATGTTGGTATGCTGCTGGTATTCTGTATCCGTTTCTTCAAATCCTTCAGCAGGGAGCCCCATCAAATAGTGGCACCATGCTACTTACCATTTTATGCAATAAATGGTAAAATCGACGACATGAGGGCTGAAAGAAATACATTTTCAAAGACGGTTGTGTGTTACAATGAAGGACACACTTCAGCCCCTACTCCTCTGCTCTCTTTCTTATCCTTATTCTTATTTGTTGCGTGGCCCTGTGTGTGGTCCCAGCGGTGTGTGTGTGTGTGATGGGACGGTGGGACTATTCGTCAATGTTCTGCGTGTATTTACAAGTTGCATACTTATTCCGTTTACAGTGTAAACGGACCTGGGTTCTGTCTTGGGGGACGGGTGGTGATATATTGTTTAATATCCATCATTAACCCAAAACAGAGAGGGGGGTGTGTGTGTGGTGTGTGTGTGTGTGTGTGTGTGTGTGTGTGTGTGTGTGTGTGTGTGTGTGTGTGTGTGTGTGTGTGTGTGTGTGGTGTGTGTGTGTAGTGTGGTGTGTGTGTGGTGGTGGTTGCTTTTCTGTTCTTTGGGGTTTAATTAACCCAAGACCAGAGACATCTATCAAACTAATGCCCTGACAAAAAGTGTCCATAACACACACACACACACACACACACACACACACACACACACACACACACACACACACACACACACACACACACACACACACACACACACACACACACACACACACACACACACACACACACCCACACACACACACACCCAGCGGACAGCAATATGGGCAGAGAACTCAAGACTGACATGGTCCTCGAACTAACTCATCCATCAGACGGAAAGTCTTTATATCTACAATTTTTGGGGGTTTATTTTGACTTGTAATAACTTGCTGGATGATCTATAGTTCTGAATGATCGTTTTTTTTTATTATGAGGGTGATGATTGGTCAACCTCATAATCCGCCAAGACCATTAACAAAGTATCTTTCCAAATGCTAATTGTTTTTATTGCTAAAACTATCATTGATTTGGCACTTGTTTTGCAGTAACTTATTCCTTCCTTTCAGAGTAAAAGACCCAATCCATGTACTCGTACGTTTGATATCCATTGTGCTGACAGGAATTTCAATCTGTTAAAAAAGAAAGAAATATAATCCCTTAATCATCCATTATCCAGTAGGTTTTTTGGTCTGGCAAGATTTATTTTGTGGAGATTTTCTTTGTAAAATTGTATTTAGAATTTAGTCGGTTGTAAACATCAGAGAATCAAGAGGTTGAGTCAGAAAGTTGCTCTTGCGTCGCCCCCTGCAGGGTTGGTTCTAGAGGCAGGGAAACAGTTCAGGTTTTCTACAGCTTTGTTTTTAAGTTGGTATTTAAAATATCGGTGGAAAACGGTGTCTATAGAGTCCTTAACTCGCTTCTCGCTTTTGTACAGCGCAAAAAATACAAAAGAAAACCCGGACATAATTGTTGTTTTTCACAAACGGGTAAATATTTAATCAACCAAAGACCTTAAAACCACGGAAGGACATTAAGAAATAAAGGGCAGGACATGAATTGGTTTGGATTTGGAATCTTTGCCTTTTTTCCCGGGAATGCCCTCAAACAATGACTAATTATTATTTCAAAAGCTTCCCACTGCTTTGGCAGGAAGGACTGCAACGGCTGGACACAATTAAAAACAAAATGCAAAGTTAGCCGTTTGCCAAAAATGACTTGAGGGAAGTCAAAAGCCATGCCAGATTTAATAACCTTTATTGTGATACTTGCGTGTGATAAAGCGATAGGGAATTCATTGAAGCAAAGTATAAATAGATGAAATATGAATGATGTGCTTATGAGAGAGAGAGAGAGAGAAACAGGAAGGGAGGGGGTAAGAGAACGAGAGACGGAGAGAGACACCTACAGTATCTAGAAAGCAAAAGGAGGGCGAGATCATAATAAAGCAGAACTAAGTCACATCAGAAGCGAAACATCAATATCAAATCCCACACACTGATACACAATTTCACAAATTCATTAGAGCTAATTGAATTATAGGGATTGGTGGCGTAACCGGCCTTCCCTATTATTGTGGGTTAGGGGGCAAAGAGGAATCATTTCCTCATGTCCCGAACTCCGCCCTCAACGCTTGCTCCCTGTAAGAGCGATGAAGATGGCCGCCGTCAGTCCCAGCCTGCCGCGCATGAATCAGGCTAGACAATGCTGGCCCTCTCAAATGGTACATTGACGTTAAACACGACTGTGGGCTGCTCGAAGCTGGTTGTGTGTGTGTGTGTGTGTGTGTGTGTGTGTGTGTGTGTGTGTGTGTGTGTGTGTGTGTGTGTGTGTGTGTGTGTGTGTGTGTGTGTGTGTGTGTGTGTGTGTGTGTGTGTGTGTGTGTGTGTGTGTGTGTGTGTGCTGATGCTTGTTTCTGTGTGCTTGTGGCTGTGTGTGGGTCTGGTTTTGTGAAATGCAACACTTCGGTGTAATGTGTTTGAACTTCTGCGAGGCAATCTGCAGCACTGCTGTGGAAACTCTATCGGCGTCTGCTGAAATGTTTGGTACATCTGCCAACGAAAAAGCCCAAACACTACATGTTAAGCAAAGTGTCTCATCTCAAATGATAAAAGGTTCCACTGCTAAAAAGACTGAAAAATCCCTGCCAATGTTTGCATGTCTTATCGTGGCAAATCCATACCTTTCTTGCCCCTGCAGCGATATCGTTCGTAGGCATGGTAGTGTTGCAGTGATGATGTGTGTCTCCCAGCTGAAAGTTACTGGGTTTGATTTCCCCATGTCTACAGTCTACCTGTAGGCAGACTTCTATCGCAAGACGCCCCTTTGCCCACCCTGCTTTTTGATGACCTGTATCTGAACTCCCTGCATGTCACTCTGAAACCAAATGTCTGCTGTCTGAAAGACAACATATTTGCGATGTCTCCGTTCTCTCCGTTGATGTCACTGTCTAACAGTGTATCTTGTCATTATACCTTCAACTGAATGTGCTTCCTTATATGGTCCTTCCTGGAGCCTCTAAATGCGCCAGTATTTTTCCGCCTTGTGTCAGTTTTTTTTTTTACTGCTAATGCGACGAGTTACAAGACGTGTCTACAAGGCTCACCTAGTGAGGATGACAAAGCTGAATCAGAGTGTGTGTGTGTGTGTGTGTGTGTGCGTCATCCTTCTACAAACCAAGAAATGTGCCTGTTTGTGTGTGTGTATGCACCCGTGTCATTCTGTTATACTGCTACACCCATACATATGTTTTTGTGTGTGTTTGTTTTTGATAGCATCCCTGTGTGTGCGGAAATATGCGAGAGATAGGCACGCCAGCCGAGATCAGTAGCACAATGCCGTTATGGCCACGTGACCAAGATGCGTAACATTCTCGGTGCATTCCCATGGATCCCTTTCATGTTGTTCTGTTTTAATAGGATAGGAGGGATGGCCTCTATTTAGAAGGACAAAGGGAGAGAAAGGCTGAACACATGCATGCACAGGTGCAAAGTCACACGCACACACACACGCATACACATAAACACATGCACAAACAGGAGTTCAAACACACAGGCGTATACACACCCATGCCCACATAATGAAACGCATGTACGCATAGAGTTACACACGCACACAAACACACACAGCTGCATTAAACACGTACGGAAACCACACATGCACACACATACAAACACACACACACGCACGCACGCGCGCGCACATTATTTTTTTAAACAAAGCTTTTGATGCCAGCCCATTCTGCCTGTACTTCCTCACCTAATTTGTTTTGTTTTCGCCGGCATGAATTAAACATGGTTCATCTCGAGCGTTCCCCGGGAAGTTTGGATTGGATGGGAGCGCGGAGAGTAGAGCGCTGACTACCCGCGCGGCAGCGTGTCACGAACACACACGCCTCCGCACCCCTGGCAGGGAGGGGAAGAAGACGAGAGCGGGGAGGCGGACACAATACAACTCTGGAATAAAGCTGAAAGAGGAACTGAATAGATACCGTCTGTCTGACAGAAGAGCGATTCGTCGGCATGTTTTGTGCCGGGTTTGGGTTCTGCAGTAGGATGTTATATCTGTCTATCTATCCATCTATCCATTTATTCATCCATCCATCTCTCCGTCTGTCTCTGTGTCTGTCTATCTGTTTGTCTCTGTGTCTGTCTATCTGTATGTCTCTGTGTCTGTCTATCTGTATGTCTGTGTCTGTCTATCTGTATGTCTCTGTCTGTCTATCTGTATGTCTGTGTCTGTCTATCTGTATGTCTCTGTGTCTGTCTATCTGTATGTCTCTGTGTCCGTCTATCTGTATGTCTCTGTCTGTCTATCTGTATGTCTCTGTCTGTCTATCTGTATGTCTCTGTGTCCGTCTATCTGTATGTCTCTGTGTCCGTCTATCTGTATGTCTCTGTGTCCGTCTATCTGTATGTCTCTGTGTCCGTCTATCTGTATGTCTCTGTGTCCGTCTATCTGTATGTCTCTGTGTCCGTCTATCTGTATGTCTCTGTGTCCGTCTATCTGTATGTCTCTGTGTCCGTCTATCTGTCTCTGTCTCTGTCTCTGTCTCAGTGTCTGTTTCTGTATCTCTGTCTGTGCCTCTCGCAGACCAACAACCTTTTGACCGGGATACTGCTTCCCCAAAGGCAAGAGTTGTGTTCCCTTTCCCATGGCCTCGGCTGTCCAATCAATATATTCAGAAGCATGAGCCATACCCACAAGGAGAATAAGATTGGATAGCTTTTTTTACAGATTTCTTTTTGATCACAGCTTCTGCAACGCCCGAACCAAAACAGATATGCTAATCAGTTAGCATAATACGATGTGGAATAGCATGACTTGACATACTTGGTTATCAATGGATACACGCCCGGCAGGGGGTGCGGGGTGAGCCTGTGTGTGCTGGTTTGCTTCAAGTGTGTTCTTGAGTCTCTGTGTGAGTGTGTGTGAACAATGTTCCCCGAGGAGATCTGAGAAGCAAACTGATTGAGTTTATGATGAAGAAAACATCTAATTGTGTGTGTGTGTGTGTGTGTGTGTGTGTGTGTGTGTGTGTGTGTGTGTGTGTGTGTGTGTGTGTGTGTGTGTGTGTGTGTGTGTGTGTGTGTGTGTGTGTGTGTGTGTGTGTGTGTGTGTGTGTGTGTGTGTGCTTTGTCGATAAAGAAAACCCAATTTACCGAAACACTTTGCACTTTGCACATCTTATTGCTTACCGCTTAGTGTGTGTGTGGGTGTGTGTGTGTGAGTGTGTGACGGCCCTCTGACTGTTTGTGTGTAACTTGGGCAAGATCATCAGCTCCTCGCCAGGTCTCTGTCCTCTCAGGTGCTTCTGGGTGTGTGAAGCTGCACAATCGACTCAATCAGTGGGTGGCCGATATAAGGCTCTCTCCCTCTCCAGACCTCAGTTGACCTTCGTTAACCCATTAGTTTTGGTTACCGTTTCGTTTTTCAATAAATTATGATTACCCTTGATGTATCTCTCTATTTGTTGTGGCAAAGAGCCACACCGTGACAAATAGGAAGATACAAAAATAGATGGGTTAACGTAAGTCAACTGGGGTCTGGAGAGGGAGACAGCCATGGGCAGACTGGTGAGCCTTATATCTGCCACGCACTGATTGAGTTGATTGAAGTGTGTGTGTGTGTGT
Source organism: Melanogrammus aeglefinus (assembly GCA_900291075.1). Classification (NCBI taxonomy): domain Eukaryota; kingdom Metazoa; phylum Chordata; class Actinopteri; order Gadiformes; family Gadidae; genus Melanogrammus; species Melanogrammus aeglefinus. The sequence goes on from OLKM01000146.1 coordinate 38,830, forward strand.
GTGTGTGTGTGTGTGTGTGTGGCTGTTTTTGTGTGTGCCTACGTGTGTGCAGAGGCCTTTCAACTCCTGCCAGCCCTCTTCCCTTCATTACTGCGCTGTCTCTTCGTCCGTCCACTCGTCTGGTTTCTCCGCGCTTAACCAATCCCGTATCTCGCCTCCGTAAACAAGCGCTCAGTCACTGGCTACCCCACATCCTGTCTCTTACCTCATCACAACATTCCCTTTTAAATCGGTCCTTCCATTCCCTTTAAATCGACGGTGACACAGCGATGAAAAGAAAATGCAAACAACAAATACACAACGCGCTTTTATTTTGTAGCCCTCGGGTTCATTCCATCTCATATCTGTTGCTTGGTGGTGTCCGACGTTTTGTTTGTTGATAATGGATCCCTCTCTCACGCTCTCCTCCTCTGTGAACGTGAACTGTTAATAACATCCACTTCAGAGGGGTTATTTCTCTGGGTTTGATTCACAATGTATCTTCTGTGTGTCGTGTTTTTTTACTCAGAACGCCCTCCATTCACATCCAAGGCTAGTGGTTGTGCTTAGCGAAACAATTATTCACTGGCAAATGTTCAATGTTCATTTGTGCATGGACAAACATTCATTCGTTCTTTAATGAAGAAAATGCTTTAGACCAGTGGAACCAGCAATGGATTACACTGTCCAGTACAATAGCTTCCAATGGCATTGCTAATTAAAGGCCAGTGCCGAATATAAAAAAATATATATTGAAGAGTGGTGCAATCCTCTATTCTAATATATTGTAAGATTAACTATGGACAAGAGAGATCCAATTCTGAATATGGCCATGGAGACATTTATATGAATCTGGTTTCTATAAGTAATAGATCTACTCCCTACTCCCGGAACCGCAGTTATTAATTCCTGGGATTCAATCACCCGAACCACGCGACAAAACCTAGACTCCCCACCCTGGGCCCACAACTCCCCTGCTGCTCGACCCCCACTGGGTCAGCTCCGTCATCAGAGATCCGCGGTGACTACTTCCTGGGTTTCAAAACGCTCTAGCCACTAGACCAGCGCTAGATTCACCACCCCTGGTCCTACCACTCCCCTGCTGCTAGACCAACGCTTGGTCAGTTCACTTCTGAGAGAACCGTGGTTTGACTAGGACACAGACAGACGTTTCACGTACCTTTGTGCTCCCTGTGTTTCTAACCAGCCACTTCTCTGTCCTCCTCCTCCTCCTCCTCCTCCTCCTCCTCCTCTCCCTCCCTCCTCCTCTCCTCCTCCTCCTCCTCCTCCTCCTCCTCCTCCTCCTCCTCCTCCTCCTCCTCCTCCTCCTCCTCCTCCAGATCCCTCAGATCAGCTACGCCTCCACGGCGCCGGAGCTCAGCGACAACACGCGCTACGACTTCTTCTCGCGGGTGGTGCCGCCGGACTCGTACCAGGCGCAGGCCATGATGGACATCGTCACGGCGATGGGCTGGAACTACGTGTCCACGCTAGCGTCCGAGGGGAACTACGGCGAGAGCGGTGTGGAGGCCTTCGTGCAGATCTCAAGGGAAACCGGTAAGGGTGCCTTTCCCCCTATTTCTCCACGTTTTACGTTTGCACGTTTTTTACGTTCTGATCTTCCTTGTTGGTGAAACGATACCGAATTGCGCTGTGGTTGACGGTGCTTCTTTTTTGGCACACCACGAGTGTGTGTGTTGGTGGGGTCGTGGATGTGTGATACCGCTTTGTGACCCGTCGACTTCAAGGTCTCTATCTCAAGGAACCTCCTAGCAACGATGTCACTGGGAGGTGTGTGACGCTCACACACCCGTGTGACGACTGCAACTCAAGTCATTTTGTGATGTCCTCTGTGCTTTCTTAAGGTTCTTTTTTTGCGGGAATGACACTGGCGTCTATTTCACTGAATTCAATTTGTAGTTGGAGAGAAAAGGTTTCTATCCGGTTGGACCCCAAGGATTTATTTGGGATGCTTTGCTTAGATATGATTGGTTGATTATTGACGATGGTACGGTAGGTGGAGCCCCGAGTGTTTCATCTTAATCTTTAAATCCACAAGGCGCTGTGTGGTCTTTAGTCTGTCATAGCTAATATTAATACTTATCATGCTAGCCCTGTGTTGTGAGATACATACGATTCCAGAGGACCTCTGGTAAGATCAGACTGGCAGCAGTCGTGTTCCCAAGGGAAATCATCAGCAGATGTGCTCATGATGTTGTTTCCTGTTTCTCTCGTTGTAATGCTTTGAGAGATCCTGAGCGATGACTTCCGATAAATCCCGCTAGCGCTCGTAAAGAATCCCAGACACCTTGTCCCCTTGATGCCTTTGTGGAACTGTAAATAATCTTTTTCGAAAATCCTTCAGGCTTGTTTCTGATGCTACGCAGACAGTACAGCGATCTGAGCTCAGGTTAGTTAATAATAGGAAGTGGTGCAGTAATAAGGTGATTTATCCTGGCATCAAGGCGTAGACAATGGACCGCAGAGGGAAAAAATGTTTTTGACACCTCATTGTTGTCGCTTTTTCATCTGCCTGAAATGTTTAATGTATTTGACTTGATGTGAACATCAAATGCCTCTCTCTCGCCCCATATCTCTCTCGCTCTCGCTCTCTTTCTTATCTGCTGCACCCTCTGCTCTTTCTTTCTTCTCATTCCTTTTTTTTTCCACTAAGGAATTTGTTTTGTTGAGCCGGCAGATTGGTGCTTTCACCTGTCCATCTGTGTGTGTGTGTGTGTGTGTGTGTGTGTGTGTGTGTGTGTGTGTGTGTGTGTGTGTGTGTGTGTGTGTGTGTGTGTGTGTGTGTGTGTGTGTGTGTGTGTGTGTGTGTGTGTGTGTGTGTGTGTGTTTAAATGTTTTGAGACTCAGCATTTAACTTTGTCCTATGTTGCTTATGTGAGGGAGGGAGGAAGGGAGAGAGAGAGGGGGAGAGAGAGAGAGGGGGAGAGAGAGAGAGGGGGAGAGAGAGAGAGAGAGCTTCTGTGGCTCTGCAGATGTGTGCGTGTGTGGGTTGGATCTGTGCACGAGAGCGTGAGAGACGCACGTGCGACTGTATTTGTGCGTCTAACTGAAATGCCGATACACAAGATAACGGCACGACATTGCACTTTTTCAAAGGTGAACATAGATGGCATTAACAGAAAACACAATACCATATGGGCACACTCACACAAAGACCACCCCCAGGTGCATGCTAACAGACACACACACACACACACACACACACACACACACACACACACACACACACACACACACACACACACACACACACACACACACACACCACACACACACACACACACACACACACACACACACACACACGCACACACACACGCACATAATGTGATTTTTTTGTGTGATTGCGTTGTAATGATTGCAGATTACAAGGTTCTTTGTATGCTGATATCTGTCATCCATATTCATGTATTTAATAGGTTGTGCGAGTGTGTTTGCTTGCATTTGTGTGTGTGTCGGCGGGACACACGTGCGCATGCATATGAATGCCAAGGGCCTCTCACCAGGTAGGTGGGGGCTGAGATGATGTGAGTGTTTATATCTGAGTATATCACAGAGCTAATTGCATGGGAATGAGCCTGTGTGTGTCTGTGTGTATAGTGTCTAATTGCATGGGAATGAGCCTGTGTGTGTCTGTGTGTATGTGTCTGTGCATGTGCGAGCGTGTGTGTATGTGTCTGTGAGTGCCTGTGTGTTTGTGTGTATGTGTATGCCTCTATGTTTGTGTGTGTGTGTGTGGTGTGGGCATCCATGTGCGTGTGTGGGCACGTACATGTGAACATGTGTGTGTGTGTGTTTTTGTTTTTCCCTTGTCCTCCCTCCTGATCCCTTTGGACGACTAAAGAGGTGGATATCACTTTCCAAACGGACACGAATACCTGTCTGGTAGAACAGGAGACGGCAGTGACAGGAAACAGGAAGGACCACTAACTGGTTTCAAGCGCCTACTGTGCAGTACTGCATCGTTCTTCTACTCTGTCAGAAACAATAACGCCTGAATCCAATCCCAACATGATTTTTGATTCATGCCGCTGTTAATGAGTTCTGAAATCGGTCGTTACTCTGGATGAAAACCTGACACCTTGTTGTTTAGCAGACAGATATTTTTAATAAAGACACAATGTTCTACTGAGGCCTTTAATACACAGAAATCCCATCAGCGTAATGTTCGGGTTAATGAACAAATAAAGGTCAATCCGGTCGAGATTTATGACTCGGCCAAAGCCAATTTTGCGAGGACCAAAACAAATATTTGCTGTGCCGCTTTTTGGGCCTCGGTGTGGGATACATAGAGGAACGGTAAAGGCCTTATGAAGTTAATCAAGAGTCCCTACGCTGAGGCGACCTTTGACCCCCTCTGTGTGTGTGTGTGTGTGTGTGTGTGTGTGTGTGTGTGTGTGTGTGTGTGTGTGTGTGTGTGTGTGTGTGTGTGTGTGTGTGTGTGTGTGTGTGTGTGTGTGTGTGTGTGTGTGAGAGAGAGAGAGGAAGGACATGAGAGTGCACGTGTCTGTACACAAACATACGTGTATGTTTGTGTCCAAAAAATGAACAAAAAATAACACAAATATTCAACATCAATGTATTACGATGTGTGTATGGACGTGCGAGCCATAGAGTGACACATTGATGGGACTGTGTGTGTATGCGTGTGTGGTTGTGTGTGTGCATGGATGCATGTATGTACGAACATGGATAAATGGCTGTTCCTGTTTGTGCGCGTGTGTGTGTGTCCACAGAATGAACATGCAGCGTGTTCGGCACTCGCCAGCCTTCCTCCGGTCGGAAATGTCGTCTTAACGCCCGAAACACCAGAAAAGGCGACGGAGGCAGAGAGAGTCCAAGGGGAGGGTTCAAAAAAATAAAAAAAAGTGTGATGAGGGAGAAATAATTAAACGGTTATCTCCGCGCTCATTTAATTAGTTCCTTGGCTCCGAAAACTAATCTTCGGCCCTTCTTTATTTCCGCACGGCTCTGCCCCTTTGGTCCCCTCTCTGCGCGTCTCTGGCCGTCCAACAATGAGCGACTGTCTGCTTACTATCGCAACGCGCGAAACCTCCCTTTCATTAATTGTTTCCTTTTTTAACGGCGGCCTCGGTGAATATCCATTAGCCGGGGATTGAAACGCGATTTATTTTTAAACACCGTTAAGCCTACTCAAGCGTCCTGGCCACACAACGCGGCCCGCATCATTCCACTTTGGGAACATTTCATACTTTTGTTGTATGGTATAATCTCCTCTGACGCCTTTTGTATCACGGAGATCACAAGTGCTCGGAGTAACACTTTGGCATTTTTTCGTGATCTTGTTGAAAAAGCGTATTCTACATTCCGCTTCTGATACGTGACTCTGTCGTCCGTCTAATTGATGTTCATTTGGCAGTTGCGGTCACCCCAAGCCGTTGAAAACATGTGAAATGGAGTAATGAATTCAAAGGTTTTTCAAATTAAAAGCGGTACTTCAGAAGGTACACATGTCACTGCATGCATTGAATTCTGTATGCAATTAAAAGTGCCTGATTGGAAAAGTATGCAAGCAGAGGCATACACATGCATGCACAGACACACAAATGCAGAAACGCACGCACGCACGCACGCACACACTCACACGCACACAAACACACAAAAAATAATAGGGGTGAGGAGAAGTTTTCCTTTCACAAGGGAGTTCATGTTGTCTTGGTGAAAATGTAACGCCTACAGCCAGTCAACATCTTTACGTCGTGGTGGTCCTTGAAAGAGTGACAAAGAAGGTTTTGTTTTGAATAGCCATTTTTTTAGAGAGTCCGAATGTGTGAATGCGCGTCTGGCTCTGTTTGTTTATGTGTGTTTGTGTTTGTGTTTACTCCTACATTGTGACTGTAACTCTGCATATTCAATTCAGCAGTAAAATCTCAGTTCGCAGAGTCTTTTACATTTCAACCCACGTACACATTTACAGATGATGTTTAATCCGCCACTACTTATCTACCTTATTAGGTACACATTAGGCACACATTGATTCCACGCATGCTTTATTAAAACATTTATTCCATAAAGTATCCATATTTATGTGCACCCTTCTCCGGGGATAGCCTTTAAGCCCTTAAAAAAATGCACACAGTGCTTATATTAGCGGACATCTAGCTATTAATTCTCCCACTTTCTAAACGGAGCCATAAGAGCGATCAGGTGCCGGTTGCTGGATGTGTTAAAGCACCTGCGGGCCCTGAGCTTGTAACTCCACTCCTTGAAGAACCATGTTCAGCATCTCTCTCGAAGGCTGGGGGCCCCCTATTAAGAGCCTCTGGAGCTGAACACGGGGGTCAGCAACCGGTGCGAAGGGGTCCCAGGTCTGAGTGTGTGGTGTGTGTGTGTGTGTGGTGTGGTGTGTGTGTGTGTCGTGTGTGTGTGTGTGTGGTCGTGTGTGGTGTGTGTGTGTGTGCTGTGTGTGTACTTTATTTCTTTGCACCCCCAGAGGGTTCTTGGTTTGATGCCACTGGTCCACAGCCTGTGGGGTAGCGCTCCAATGCACTCAACCTGGAGGGGTCCTTGAGCTGGAGCCCCTACCTGCTCCTTAATGGCACGAATCAGCATGCACTGTTAATCACTCTGGATAAAGGCGTATGCGTATTAATCATCAACAGTAAAAAGAAGGGACAGGCACGTTTAAATGAGACTGAGAAACGATGAGAGCTGAGAAACTGGCTTGCAGAGGCAGTGACTAGTGTGTGTGTGTGTGTGTGTGTGTGTGTGTGTGTTTGTGTGTACTGGCTGACAGAGGCAGTGTGTGTATGTGCTGTGTGTGTGTGTGTGTGTGTGTGTGTGTGTGTGTGTGTGTGTGTGTGTGTGTGTGTGTGTGTGTGTGTGTGTGAGAGTGCTCAACCACCTTTAGACCAAGTCAGTGGTCGCATGCAGGAAGTAGAAGTACAAATAAAAGGGAGAGTGTTTGTCATCTGGAAGTCGTAGCCTCTGAGTTCTCGCTGAAAAGAACAAGTTCCACATTCTTTGGACTCTGGGTACGTGCGGACAGCGGGGGTCTGTGGCGGTCCGGCAGCCCTCGTGGGACCCCCCCCCCCCCCCCCCCCCCCGAGTGGGGCCCACTTAAGCGGCGGTATGGCAACTCTGAGACTAGCGACAAGTGCTGCGTTAGTGCTAGCGCTGCGACCATTTAACGAACGAAATCAGATCCAAGATGGAGGCGCTTAACGAGACAAACGTTGATGCTTTTTTAAGACCGGAGACCTTGTTTGCCGTGTGTGTGTGTGTGTGTGTGCGCGTGTGCGCGTCTGACTGGGTCTTTGTGTATTGAGCAAGTTGTTCCCTGTGTTCCCAGGGATCAGGAAGTTGCCTACACAGCCCTAAAAGCACTTTAAAGCCTCTTTGCTGTTTATGCTCTAGTAACTTCTGATTCCCTCCACCCCCTCCACCCCTCTGCTCATCCCTTCTTCCTCATCTCCATCTTTCCCAAAGAGAAGAAAAAGCACCTCCTCCGAGTTTAAGGCTCTGGGGCTCGAACGGCAAAAAACAAGCACATAAAACACTTTGGAGTTTTTTTCTGGAAAGTGAACTAGCCTCAAGTTAGAAAAAAAACAAAATGTGGTTTAGGCCGAGTAGCTCTTACAACGCTGGGTTTACGAAACAAAACATCTCACTCAATCCAATATCACTTTAATGTTTCCAAATCTACCAGCCTTTTGAATCCATATTTTATTTATTATACCTAGAGATCGTGGCTCAGACGGCTCAAATGTAGACTAGGGCATTTTCCCTCGTAAGTTTCCAAGTCATTACGAACACATGCAAACAGAGGATGTGTACGTTTAGAGCTGTGGCGTCACGTGAAGGTCAAAGGTCAGGAAGCCGCTTGCAAATCGCTCTCTTTCAAGGTCACGGCGTTGACCTGTTTGGGCGTCCACGTGTGGGGTTCCAGGTCGCGCTGGACAGACAGACGGGCTCTCCTGACTCGATAGGATTGGACAGAAGTGTTGGGCAAATAATGAACAAGGGGTTATATGGTCATGCACTCACACTCCCTGTCTCACGGATTGGACTGGACTGTTGGGCAAATAATGAACAAGGGGTTATATGGTCATGCACTCACACTCCTGTCTCTCTCTCTCTCTCTCTCTTGCTCTCTCTCTCTCTTGCTCTCTCTCTCTCTTGCTCTCTCTCTCTCTTGCTCTCTCGCTCCAATGCAAACATCACACAAAGAAAAACACCCACACACACATTTCCAGAGCCTCTCTCTCTCTCACAGAGTTTTCCTCTCATTTTCAGCGGGAGCGAGCAAAGAAAGCATGGGGCACACGCACGTACACAAGCACACACACACGCACGCACGCACGCAGACACACATGTTGAACTTATATGATGATAGGGGAAATGTTTTGATGAGCAAGCTCTTTGTGTTTTGTCGGAAGAAAATAGCATTTTTTGTCACCCAAAAGATCATGTTTAGCTATGTTTGTGTATTTTCATTGAATGCTTAGGTAGAATGATGTTTGAGTCGGGTGTGGTGAAGTTAGATCTCTAGGTGTAGGTCTGTGTTTAGGTGTGAGGGATAAGGGCAGCCGCGGTAAAGATAGCTACTAGGTGTTGATCGTTACAACGTCCTATCTTTTTTACTTTTCGCATGGTTCATCAAATTGCAAAACCCATTTCATCATCGTTCACCGTACAACAAGTTGGGTGAGTTAATTGATAAAGTTAGATACATAAGTGTGAGAAAACAAACAGTTAATGACTGTCTCCCTTTAAAAAAACACAAATGTAATTACCGGAAGCGAGCTTAGCTGGATCCAGCAGCTTAAAAGCGCCTGCGAGGAAGATTAGATTTTACAAGCGACAATCAACGGGCGGGACTCCGCTTTGAACTCGTCTTCGTTCGCCGATGATCAAGCATTTCTGCATTTGTTTCATACGTTTCAAACGTTCTTTGCAGGCACCTTATCTCTGTTCCTGGTGCTGATTGAAGCTAGCTCGTAGCCTTATTCATGAATGAGTCAAGACAAAATCAATAAAACGTGACGGAAACCTGAAACCGAAAACTGCCAGTGTTCAAAGAAATGAAGACTGAACAAAGAAACCCACAACCCTGGAGTCTGCGGGAGGATGAGGTTCTGAGCTCCCCTACAATACTTATGGGCCCCAGCAAGCGGAAGAAAGAAACCACGTTCTATGAACAACTTGAAACGTGCACAGAATATCGGTTGATCCTGAATTGATATATACAGTATATATACAGTACATATATTTGTATCTATATGTGATATATCTTTGACCAGCAAATCTTTTCTGATTTGCTATGATTCAGTGACCCAGCAGACCAGCGTCCCAATCAAGAACAATGCAAATAGAAAGTAAAAGATCACCATTTATTGAACCATGTTTAACGCGAAACAAACTAAAACAATACCATGTTCCGTAAGCACCTCATACCTGAGGCTCAGTGAGCTACACCGTCAGTAGGGCGTGTTGACCCGCGTCCACCTGTCCACCTGTACGTCTGTCCGGCCGAACCCACAGTCCTTGTTCAGAGCTGGAGGCGTTCCAAGGGCCCTGGCATCAGGCCAGAGTCTGGGTTGTGTGGAAGGGATGAATGTAAGTGAAGCCCCCGTGGGCCCTGAGCTGGTGACTCCGCTCCTGGATGAACTGTGATCAGCTTCTCTCTCGAAAGGCTGGGGGCCCTCTATTCAGAGCGGCACACGGGGCCAGCCTGTGTGTGTGTGTGTGTGTGTGTGTGTGTGTGTGTGTGTGTGTGTGTGTGTGTGTGTGTGTGTGTGTGTGTGTGTGTGTGTGTGTGTGTGTGTGTGTGTGTGTGTGTGTGTGTGTGTGTGTGGCTTTATTCCTTTTGCTCACTCCAAACGAGGGTGAAAGTCTTTGATAGAGAGGCTCTTCAGTTTTGTGCCTGTGTGTCTGTTTGTGATGGATCTGTGCACGGGTGTGTTTCTGTGCTTGATGTTTGCATTGGTGAGAGAGGGGGAGAGAGAGGGAGAGTGGGGTGAGGATGGGAAAATAAAGTTGGTTGTTTAGATAGAGGGAAGGCAGGAGAGAAAGCTATGCTGTGACAGCAGTCAGTGAGTTGTCTACTCCTTGGCTCTGCAGAAGTTTGAGAGAGGGTGGGAGGGAGAGAGAGGGAGAGAGAGAGAGAGAGAGAGAGAGAGAGAACTAGGGTGCTAGACTCCGAGCTGAAATTCTCTCTGGATAAAAGGCTTCCGCCAGAGCGAGATGACACGTAAACAGTGAAATAGGACAGAGAATTATACAATCAAACCCATTCATCTATCACATCCTCAATTCAAAAGCCCACGTCTTTTACGTGTCAGATCTTAAGAACCGCGGATGCCTGCATGATATTAGCGTTGGACGTATCCCCACGAAGAGCGCCGTGGCCCATATGTCTCTCTCCGCCGCCGCGCACAAACCCTCCGCTTGCTTCGGCGGATGCGCGGCTCCAGCTCTGAGCTCCGTCTCCGAGCGGGCCAGATGCATCGCTCACAGAGAGACAAATGAGCTCTCGCCACACGCCGTCTGGCGGAGTCCAGCAGGTCGCACAGACGGGGGGGTGTTTGGAAGCTGACCCGAGCGCTGGCGTCTGTGTTCCGTCCAGCCCCCCCCCCCCACCCCAAACTGCTTACTATTCAGCAGTGGCCAGCTGCCACCTGTCTGTTTGTCGGTCTGACTGTCTGTCTCAACGCAGGCTTTTACCTTCTGTGTCTGTGACTATGAATCTATTCATGATGATACTTGAGTTTGTGAACTTTTTACTCGCACCGTCTGCATGGATAAAAGAGTGGTGGTGGGGCAGGGGGTCGACCAGGCAGCTGTGAGTGGTGTTTGATTACGATCAGTGGGTCAACACTGTATCTAGACCAGTGGTCTCGTCCCTTCCACTGCCCATGGGCAAAGCAGGCGTTTCAAATCGTAACAAACTAAACGACTTGACGGTGGAAAATACAGAACATATTCTACAGCTGACGATGCATAAAGATGCGCCATTTACTAGTATTATTAGTAAGATGTTTTCCACTCTTGTAATTATTATGATAGCGCACTCCCTTAATTTAAACGGGTTCTCAGAATCCACCTCTTTAAGATTGCTTTCACCACATATCGTTCCCTTCTCTCCCCTTCCTCCTTTTAACGATTCCTAGTTTAAAGTACCTACTTTAGTTTTATTTGATCCTTATTCTATCTTTTTATTTTATTTTATATAGTTATATACGTTCTTATTAAATTATTTTATTTTGTGTTCACTCTGGAAAACGTCTTTGACTATCTAGAAAAGCTCTATTCAAGTCTAATGTATAATATTTATTATTAAGGAGCAGATAAAGCATCATTAGAGGGTTAGACAGTGGGATTCAAACCCGGGAAACCTTCGACTATCAGAAAAGCTCTATTCAAGTCTAATGTATAATATTTATTATTAAGGAGCAGATAAAGCATCATTAGAGGGTTAGACAGTGGGATTCAAACCCGGAACCTTCGCTTCAGGTACCCAGCGCCCTACCCCACATCAGCACCCTGGTCCCCGGGGGATCGTGCGCCCACAAACACGCACACGTGACCTCACAACACCCCCGAAAGAAGCAGACGGATCAGTGTTCCTGATTATCTGGGACGAGGATAAGGGCCTGCTTTACTGTCTCTCTCCTCTGTTGTCACGACGATAGCATTGTCGCTCGCTATCCGGGGGAAGGATAACGAGCTCTTCGTCTGCGCTCACCTTTCCTCTGTTCTCCGGCTCTTGTTACCACTCTGCCTCCACGGCCCCCCTCCCTCCCTCCCTCCCTCCTCCCTCCCTCCTCCCTCCCTCCCTCCCTCCCTCCCTCCCATCCTTTGGAGGAGAGCTTGTTAGCATTATGGAGATCTTTATTTCACCTGCCTTTTGTGTGTCTATCTCCTCTCTCCTCTTTCGCCTTTTGTCTTTCTGCCTGCCTGCCTGGCTGGCTGGCTGGCTGGCTGGCTGGCTGGCTGGCTGGCTGGCTGGCTGGCTGGCTGTGGAATCCTGCTTTGTCTCTTGGCCCTCTTTTGTTTTCTTGCGCTTTGGTGTCTCCCTTTCTCTACTTCTGTGTCTAATCATTTAATTTCACACATACACACACACCTACACACATACTATCAACACCAGAGAGAGGGAGAGACAGAGAGAGGGAGGGAGGGAGGGAGGGAGGGAGGGAGAGAGAGATATATTTAGGGAAATATTGATCCATTGTCTTAACTTTTGAAGTAAACATATGTCACCACTCTGAGCTCCATTCTCATCTTCCTGAGTCCCTCCTCCTCCTCCCCCTCAAAGGCCAGTCACTCTCCTCCCCTATTGGAGCATCCTTCAGGGGGAGGGGCTTCGCTGCGTGCGAGGCGGCACCTGAAGTGAACTCACAAGTCAACCATCAAGGCTGGGAGGAGAAGACTGAGCCTTCAGATGACATAACACAAGGAGTCTCCTAGACCGAGAGAGCGATTGAAATGGACAGACGCACGCACACACACTCACGCACACACACACACACATGCACATACATGCGCATGCACTCGCACACACACGTTTATCATTTATTATCGAATACAAAGATCACAGCTCAATTCGTCTGATGCAATTTACTTCACGCACACGCACACACACGCACACACCCTGCCATCAGACAGGCAGGGACAATTCTTATTCTACTCGACTCAATCTCAGCATCGACGCCAAAAGGAATAAAATCCAGTTTATCCTTTTTTTTTTTTTTTTACCCGTCTGGGCTGGGTATCAAACTTTTGTGTTTTGTATCTCCCTGTCTCTCTCCCTCTCTCGTATTGACATAGCTGCCTTTACGATTTATATCAGCGGACTGCGTTAGTGACAGGATTGAACACACACACACACACACACACACACACACACACACACACACACACACACACACACACACACACACACACACACACACACACACACACACACACACACACACACACACACACTCTTACATAATGGATCTGGCAGGAGGATCTGCCAAATAGAAAGTAATGACTGGCTTTCAATAGGCAGACTGATGAGTCTTGCGCTTTCCGTCGCTCCCATTCTCTCCCTCGCTCTTACGAGAGTTATTGTCTCAGTGCTGACTCGACCGCGCCTCAATATCCTCCCCTCTCTCTCTCCCCCCCCAACGTTCTCTAATAAGCTCTCCCCTTTTTTCCTTCTTTATTCATCTGTTTTGTTTTATTTAAACCTTCACCCTCATAAAAACACACTCGCAAGAACTCAGACACGCACGCACACATACTGTGTATATACGCACTTGCACACACATATACACACACAAATATACACCATTTAGCTTAAGCTTATTGTTAATGCCGGGAGCACATTTATTATTTATCTATAATGTGTTTGCATAAATGTTTTGCACATATCTGTGTGTCATTCAGCCTGTGCATTTATGTTTGCGTGCACTAATGTGTGTGAGTGTATGTAAAAGTGTCTTTTGCAAAAGTCTGCCTTTGTTCAAATGTGTTTGCATATGAATGCGTGTGTGCCTGTGTGTCCTCTCAAAGTGGGTGTGTGCAAAAGTGTATGTGTGTGCTGGGCCTGTGTGTGGCCCTGTGTGCGCGACGCGTGTATGCGTGCAAGTGTATACGTGTGCTGGGAGTGTGTGTATGTGTGGCCCTGTGTGTGTTGTGTGTGTGTGTTTATGTCTGGCCCTGTGTGCGTGTGTGTGTGTTTGTGTGTGTGCGCGCGCGTGTGTTTTAGTGAACATCCTTCTCGCTTCCCACTCTTTAACCTTATTTCATGCGGTGCACCATTCTGCCGTCTGGCAAGACGCAGGTTGGACACTACTTGCGTATTTCTCACCCTGAAGCCAGTCTCCCCATCAGAATACTATTACGCGCTAAACGCCCAGGGGTTAAATTTGAAAGTGCACAGCTAGCCCTATGTCTTTCCCCCATCGACATCCTTGTTTAAACATTGTTTAGCATCACGTACAGCACCAGCGCGGCTAACGGTGTGGGTGGACGGCTGCACAACAGTGTCCTCCCCTCCATTTATTTTCGGATCTTTTCCCCTTTGTGCCGCGGTCGGGGTGAGTCCCAACGAAACGCTGTGTGTTCGATCTCCAATGCAGTCTGTCCTGCAGCCCTCCTTGTGGGGGACGCCCTAATCCCTAGCCGCTCCCTTAATGGCATGTGTGTGTCACTATAAGGCCCTCACTTACGGAGGCGCGCCAACACAAGCGCCTGCTAAGTGATTCAATATGAAGCAACACAAGTCTGTTAAACCCTTAATCTGGGATTAGTGCGTCGGTCGATCTCGTGACTTGTGTGAGATGGAGATGTGAAGATAGAAAGATGGGATAAGTGAACAGCATATAAGCCCAGTCACTAATCAATAGACTTAAGGCAGAGAGCAAACGTCCACGCTCATTATAACTATACATGAGGGATTGATCAAGGCATACCTTTTTTGGGGCACAAACGCAGGAAGACGCACGCACACACACACACACACACACACACACACACACACCACACACACACACACCTACACACACACCTACACACACACACACACCTGACACACCACACACACACACACACACACATACACACACACACACACACACAAGACACACACACACACACACACACACACACACACGTGAAGACACACGCGGACACACACACACACACGAAGACACACGTGGACACGCACGCACGCACGCACGCACGCACGCACGCACGCACGCACGCACGCACGCACGCGCGTGCGCGCGCACACACACAGGTCCAAGACAACCACTACACACAAAGCTATGTATTCCATCCAAACGCACACACCTGGGTGGAAAGATCTGGAAAAAATGTGAATGGCTTGATGGATGAACGAAACCGAATGCCGTGTTAATTTAGCGGTTTGGGATCTGATATATGGCACGGGCTCATATATCGCCTTTACCAAGAGACGATAAAGAAAAAAAAAGAACATCCTATTTTTCGCACACTCCGCTGCGCTCCTCTGTTGCCATGGTAACCCGGCGACAGGGATGGCGGAGTGGGTAGGAGGCTCGGGGAAGTCTGGATAAGTCCCTTGGTGTCGCCGAGACAGGGAGGGCAGATAATATATGGCGTTTTATTGGTTCTTTTGTGAGGGGGGGGGGGGGGGGGCTGAGAATGCCCCCCACGAAAGTACTTCTTAATACCTCACATTCCGCTTGTGTGTGTCGGTGGGTGTGTGTGTGTGTGTGTGTGTGTTTGAGTTTGTGTGTGTGTGCGTGTGTTTGTTTGAGTTTGTGTCTGTGTGTGTGTTTGAGTGTTTGGGTGTGTGTGTGGGTGTGTGTGTGTGTGTCTCTTTAAGCTGAGATTGTGACGTGTGTGTTTGTATTGGTTCATATTTGCGTTGGGTGGGGGGGGGGGGGGGCTGGTTTGGGACAGGCTGAGAATGTTGTAGCGTCCACAGTGTTCAGAAGACGCTGGTTTACATCCCCGATGTCTGCAGTGATCCCCAAATGGTTTGCATCCTTGAGCAAGGAGACCTTTGACCTGTACCTCAACCCGATCTCCCCTGACTCACTTTGGATGAAAGAGTTCACTAATGGCCTGAATAGTAAATAGCTCTGTGTGTGTGTGTGTGTGTGTGTCGGTGTGTGTGTGTGTGTGTGTGTGCATGTGCGTGTGTGTGCACGTGTGTGGGAGGGAGAGCTTCCGGCCTATCAGCGATGTTAATGTGTGCAGTGAACAGACGCGATTGCATTGAGCCTATTCAACCCGGCCCTCGCCAGGTCAAGTGGAAGAGCACTATCGCTGCCAGGGTTAAGGGTTCGATTCCCATTTGAGGTTTTCCACCCATGGTAAAGGCGTATCAACAACAATCTTGCTTGCGTACTTTGTCTTTTACAATGTGCTGTCTCAGTACGTCTTCTTTTCTCTTTCATTTTGTTTCATTTCCATTTCCATTCTCACTTTTGAATAATGTTAACCTGTATTATAATTTTTAGCCAAAAGCCCCAGAGGGCCAAGGTTTGTAGATTGGTTAGTGCTAAAAACACTATGACGCAAACATCAGATGACTGTCTCCAGATCATCTATGTTTTGGTATCTGTCCCCCTTCAAAAGAGAACAGAAAACACTGACAGAATTTCTAAAGGAAATAACCGATCGGAGGAACCCTAAATCACTTGTATGTATTTATTTGTCTTTTCTTGAGGTGGTCTGTTGCCAGCAGAGGGCTGCCAATGCATCAGCGTGGCTTGACTCTAGTTTAAGGTAATCCCTTGATTCAGCGACGAATGAAAACCGTGTCGCAGCACATTTTGGGGTTACGTAGGCGTGTTCCACTTTTCAGGCTGCCTGAATGCTGTTTTTGCATTTTCATGATTGTTTACTCTATTCCTTAACCCTGAGCATCAGCAAGCAATGTTCGAAATGCAACGCATTCCTGTGGTTTTGTTTGGATTAAGTTTGGTAACAAAGCACCACAAAGCCTTTCTCACTCCTCATATAACGCACAACTTCACCACCGGCAACGACAGTCTGCTCATTAATATTCATGAGTACATTATGTCCTTAACCGGGACAGGGCGAGCGGCCAATCACGTGCCTCGGGTCGGAACCGAAACGACCCAAATCGCTTCATGACATAAGCTGAATCCAATGGTGAGCTCTTTCTCCCCTAATGATAAAGGTGACATTCGATTGGTTACTCTGACCTGAGGGACGATTGTAAAACTGTAATCTCTACTCTGAATGGCCCTCTCTGCCAACGGTCCGGTCTGGAAAAGGTTTTCCTTGTAAGGATTAATGCTAAATTACGCTTTTGTGTGGAATCGTTTTTTGGCGACAAAGTTAAGTGACATCTGAAGATGTTAAAAGTTGAGATGGTGATGGTGATGTGCGCACTAATGAATACATTTGAAAACCTCCTTGAGTCTTAGACTAACGTACATATTAGTTTTCCATCTCCTGAAACGATTTCCAGGCAACAGTTTATCAGACTCTGTCTATGGTCTTGTCAGGAGACCTGGTTAGCACAAATGATATATCATAGTTTCATTGGAATCGTTTTGGCAACAAATGAAGTGACTTATGATGAGCTTTAAATTGAACACAGTGATGTTGATTGGGCGATACAAACGAATACATGAGAGATCCTCCTCTTCTATCAAACATCAATCGGTGGTCGGAAACAACAGACCATGGCGTAATGGGTGGACTCATTTTTACCCAACTGGGGGCACACATTTGTTTTGTACTGTTCTAGAACAGTCGAGATCGACGCTCACAACCACATAGGGACCCGTTTGATGGATTCAGGGGCATCATTGGCAGCAGAAGAAGTTGTGTTGATTAGATTCGGATGTTAAATAACCCGCCAACAGAAGAGTTGAAGAGGGGAATATCGGGGCCCGTTGGAATGAGCCAACCAGGTGGGAGAGTCCATTTCAATTTCACGCTGACTTTAGGTTCAGCCAAAGTGGGAAACGGTTCCACTTTTCTAATGCTGCTTCACAAATCCCTGCCAAGAAAAATATACAGACATATAAGTTTGCCATCCAGTGCAATGAGCTCCAGGCGACAGCACATCTGACGAATATAATTTCCTTCCCCCCCTCATCCAGGGACGGAATGAGCCCATACCACAGGAGTTTCTACCCCCGCCAAGAGGCTTGTTCCTGGGGATAGGCAGCCAGCCGGCCGCACTCTGCTCCAGCCAGGCTGTCCGCAGGGTAGATTCAGTCAATCTCGCATCGCTTGCCTGCTCTCTCTCTCCTCTCTCCTCTCGCCTCTCTCTCTCTTGTCTCTCCTGTCTCCTCTCTCCTCTCTTCCCTCTCCCATCTCCTCTCTTGTCTCTCTCTCCTCTCGCCTCTCTCTCTCTTGTCTCTCCTGTCTCCTCGTCTCCTCTCTCCCCTCTTCCCTCTCCCATCTCCTCTCTTGTCTCTCTCTCGCCTCTCTCTCTCTTGTCTCTCCTGTCTCCTCTCTCCTCTCTTCCCTCTCCCATCTCCTCTTGTCTCTCTCTCTCCTCTCTCCTCTCGCCTCTCTCTCTCTTGTCTCTCCTGTCTCCTCTCTCCTCTCTTCCCTCTCCCATCTCCTCTCTTGTCTCTCTCTCCTCTCTCTTGTCTCTCCTGTCTCCTCTCTCCTCTCTTCCCTCTCCCATCTCCTCTCTTGTCTCTCTTCTCTTCTCTCCCCTCTCTCCTCTCTTCTCTGCCTTCGCTCTGCTCTCGTCTCTCCTCTTGTCTCTCTCTCCTCCCGTCTCTTGTCTCCCCTCTTTCCTTTTTCCTCCCGTGTGCGGGTTGTGCGCGCGCACACACACACACACACACACAGGCGCGCGTGTGTGTCCATTTCGATGCGCGTTTGTGTGTCAACGACGTGTGCTTCCTGTGCACCTGTAGTCGTCGTCCGCCCCTTGAGGGATGTGTGTGTGTTCTGGAGCCGTGCTATGGTGTTCGGATACGATCACCTTCAACCCAGGGTCAAACTCACAACATCAGCCACCCTCGCTGCTCCCATTTCACCGCCTGTGTGGTGCGACGCTGAGCTCTTTCGTGGTTCCAGCGGGAGGCCCAGTCAGACCTGTTCTCCTCCCCGGCCACAGCGGCTTCTCTTTCAGTCCTGCACGTCGTCTGTCGCGGCAGCCGGGAGGAGAAAAGCCCGGAAGATGAAACGGATTGGAAGGCGGAAAATGACACAGATGCGAGGCAACATAGCGGTCGTCTGTGTGTGTGTGTGTGTGTGTGTGTGTGTGTGTGTGTGTGTGTGTGTGTGTGTGTGTGTGTGTGTGTGTGTGTGTGTGTGTGTGTGTGTGTGTGTGTGTGTGTGTGTGTGTGTGTGTGTGTGTGCGTTGTCCTGATTAGCTGTGTATATATTTAGATGGGAAAAAAAAACAGAGATATAAAGGTACGCCCACGTTCTACACATCCACACACACACACACACACACACCACACACACCACATGGACAGTCGCAGCCACACATGTACACAAGCACACACACAACTTAGGATAGCTTCCATACCTCAAGCCTGGTAAAGGTAGAGAGTGATGTAATCACACACACACACACACACACACACACACACACACACACCACAACACACACACACACACACACACACACACACACACACACACACACACACACACACACACACACACATTGTAAGGCTAATACTGGCCTCAAGAAATTGTCTGTGAACCTGCAAACTCAATGAAAGGTGTATCCCCCAGGCAGTGTGTGTGTTTGTATGTGTGTGCGTGGGTGTTTGTGTGTGTGCGTGTGCGCCTTGCTGTGCGTGGTGGGATGGCCTTAAGCCCTGTGTTCCTCCAGAGTCACTCTGAGGACACAAATCCTCAGGCTTTGCAGAGTGACACACTCTTGCACATACCGATACAGCACTCACTCACTCACTCACTCACTCACTCACTCACTCACTCACTCACTCACTCACTCACTCACTCACTCACTCACTCACACACACACGGCAAGCGCATATACAGTACATATAGACCATACTCACAAACACAGATGTGCTTGAACCTATATAGACACATCTCCCTTTTCCCTGTTGGTTCTCTATCCCAAACAGTCCCAGATACACCTGTGTGCCGTTTTTTTTCACGTCATTGTTATTGCAATGTCCTCCTCTCTCTCTGTCTCTTGGTCTCTCTATCGACAGAAGCAGCTGCATTGTGTCGTCCTTTTCTCTCCGTAATGTGTTGTTGACGTAGTACTTGAGTCTGTTTCTGGGTTGTTTTGCTGCTGTTTATTCTCCTCTGCTGCAAAGTGTTTTCCTTCCTCCCTTGATGATGCTATTACCCTGTTTTCCCGCTATCCCCTCGCTATTGCCTCTCTATCTTTATCTCTCTCTCCCTATATATTTATATCTCTCCCCTATCGCTTGGTCTCTCTCCCTCTATCGCTAGGTCTCTCTCTCTGCCTCTCGCTCTCGCTCTCGCTCTCGCTCTTGCTCTCGCTCTCGCTCTCTCTCTCTGCCTCCCTCTCTCCGCCTCTCTCTCTCTGCCTCTATCTCGCTCTGCCTCTCTCTCTCTCTCTCTCTCTCTCTCTCTCTCTCTCTCTCTCTCTGTCTCTGTCCTCTGTCTCTCTCTCTCTGCTCTCTGCTCTCTGTCTCTCTCTGCCTCTCTCTCTCTCTCTCTCTCTCTCTCTCCTCTCTCCTCTCTCTCTCTCTCTCTCTCTCTTCTCTCTCTCTCTCTCTCTCTCTCTCTCTCTCTCTCTCTCTCTCTCTCTCTCTCTCTCTCCTCTCTCTCTCTGCCTCTATCCATCCTGCTGTGCACATCGTGACCTTTAAGTCTGCAGTATTTCACCATAAAACAAAACCTTTTCGTACGAAAAATGAGATGCACATGACACAAACACCCTCACGCACGTACAACCTCTAACCGTATCTGTCGCGTTGTTTCCAGTGTGTTCCATCTGTTTGTGACAATTTCGATGTCGTCCATGTCATATTTCAGATAAACGTGCTGGAATCGGGCCGATACTTAAACATGGCCTCCGGAAGATATGCACTGAGCGTTTTCTGTGCTGGTGTTAGTCCTTTAATGTGCAAATCCAAATGTAAATGTCGTCATTTGATATGATAATGTGTTCTATGGGATTTCCAATGAGACCCTTACTAGCCAGATGAACACAACATATGTATATATGTATAAACATTGAAATATACATCACATAAGTCATTTTATTTTCTACAGTATTATTGGCAGGCATTCAGAGGATTTCTCCATAATAACATTCTGTATTCCAGAAGGTTATATTGCTTGTTTGTCATTTTATTGCATTTTATATAAGATATATCAGATAGAATGTGTAGATGGGAATATGGCGGCCTGTCTCCTCTTTTAACCATCGACTTGAGGGCCTGTTCTATTAAATATAACTTTAATATCCCAAGTGGAATCATAGATGAAATCGATGTTAAATCATTTCTTCGATCACTTCTTTTCAAGCTTTCTCTTGCATATTCACAATAACTATTAAAAAACATTTTAACACAAACATTAATACCAGTGCCCCATCTCGCCGGTGCAGCTGAAGGGATCTTTATGACCACTCGCTGCTCCCTTGCGTGTGTCTGTGTGTGTCTGTGTGTGTGTCTGTGTGTGTGTGTGTGTGTGTGTGTGTGTGTGTGTGTGTGTGTCTTTTTCTGTGTTTGTCTGCATTCCTGTGTGTTTGTGTGTGCATATGTGTGTGTCTGTGTCTGCGTGCTCGTTTGCGTATGTGTCTGTGTCTCTCTATGTGTGTGTGTGTCTGCGTGTGTGTGTCTGTGTGTATATGTGTGTGTGTTTAGGTGCATGGCCATGTTTATCAGCAGCGTTGGAGTGCAACACGCTTGTGAACGCTCGCCGTGTGCACAGTCTTCTTCTGATTGGCTTAATGTCCTCACAGCTGCCACAGTCTCCATTCTTCCGTGTTTGTTGTTCTCTGTTCCTTTGTTTTTGTTTTCCCCTCATTTTTTTCTTATTTGTGTTCCTTCTCTGTGTCTCTGGTTGCGCTTTGTTTGACAAACTCTTCACATCGTTATCATTTAGATCGATCTGAGATTTGTGCCTGTAATTGCAACAGCAACAGACTTGTAATATAACATTTTTATTGTCGACAATATATTTTATTATATTCCTTAAATAGTTAGTTAGTGAGTAGCCTGGTTTCAAAGTATCTCTTGCCACACTTAAGTTGTACAAGAGGGCCTGGAGCAAGAGGCTCACAGTTTGGGCAGGCCAATCGATGGGGGGGGCCCTTGAGCAATGATTGGTTGGATTGGTTCGAAGGGTGGAACAGGCACCTCAATGGACCAATGGCTGGCTCAAAACACAAAAATTGATGAAAAAAATGGAAATGAGGAAAAACAGCATATTGGGTTGACACGTTAGCTAGCTAGTGGATTTGTCAGTTGGTTAATTCAATAAATATACACAGGTAGATAGATTGACACAAAGATAGACGTTGGTCGTTTGCGGGTCACGTGATACCCATGCCACACATACTTCAAATGAGGGCAGTCAGTGAACTGGAGATTGTCAAGCAGCACTACTCTGTAATGGAAACCACATTATCAAGCCACTGCCTTAAATACAAAATAATCTTGATGTATCAAAGGATTTCAGCGATTTACCCTCTATCGAGTCAGTAGACATGGTCAATATGTAGCCTACTGCTGAACTGGCGCTACATCAGGGATCCAATGAATGATGAGAGCAGATGCAGCCGCAAAAGGATGAACGTTATAGTTTAGGGACCGCAGTTTCAATGTTTTTCCAACGAAATGTATTATTCCCTTTATTCTTGTCCATATTCTGTTATTGTCTCGCTCTCTCGAATGCCTGCCTTGGTCCGTGGTTGTTTTATTATTGTTATTGCTATTATTATGGCAATATTGTTCAATTTTTACGCCAATAAAGCATTTTGCGCGCGAGAGAGAGAGAGAGAGAGAGAGGGAGAGGGAGAGATGCAGATGATTGACTACAGTTCCGTTGCCGTGACGCCCATAATAAAATGGAGGGTGTTTCCGCTGGCCCCCAGACAGGTGACCCTGCCGAGCGGAACACCTGATGGTGCCGTTACCATGGATACGACTGACACCATACCCCCTGGGGCTGTGTGCGTAAGACGTGAAGACTTCATGCACGAATAACTCTGAATACATGCAATACGTACATTTGTCTGTGTGTGTGTGTTTGTGTGTTTTTCTGTGTCTGTGTGTATGTTTCTGTGTCAGTGTGTGTGGGTCTGTCTGTGTGTGTGGTTGTGTGTGTGTCGTCTGTGTCTCTGTCTGTGTGTGTCTTTTCCCGCTGTATATCTGTGTGTCTATCTTTGGATGGGTGTGTGTCTGTGTGTGTTGTGTGTCTCTGTGTCTGTTCCCGGTGTCTGTGTCTGTTTCTTTATCTGTGTGTGTGTGTGTGTGTCTGTTCCCGCTGTATATCTGTGTGTCTGTGTCTTTGGCTGGGTCTGTGCTTGTGTGTGTCTCTGTGTGTCTGTGTCTGTTCCCAGTGTCTGTGTCTTGTTTCTTTATGTGTGTGTGTCTGTGTGTCAGTAGGGCGCAAAGAATATTCACACACCAGGGTCAATTCCCAATTTTGTCCGCCACTGCCTGGAGACCCCCCCCGCCCCCTGTCCTCCATCTCATGTTCCCCATCTGGCAGGACATGGCGTGCCAACACCCCATTAGGTAGACTGCTGGTTGGCCACTGAGTCAGTTCGTTAAGACCTCGGCAGTACAGCGTTGACATCAGAGCCAGCCGTGTACTCACCGGGAGCTGTGTGTCACCCTGGGGTGACCACGGCTCATGTAGTGTGGTACCACACACTACATCTGTGTGCTATCGGCTTTGAAGCTGCAGTCACGCGGGCACAGCACACACATGAACGCGCGTGCGTGCACGAGCAAGCACGCACGCCCACATGCACCTGCACACTCACTCACTGCTGGCCTCATTTAAAAATATACTGTAGCCTGAAACTCATTAATTGTGAACTGTCTCTCTGTCTCTCTCACTTTCCTTCGACTCTTATATATTTTTGCCTTCCTACAGCACTTTTATGGGGA
>OLKM01000146.1:67357-77357 GCA_900291075.1 Melanogrammus aeglefinus
CATTAAGAAGCAGTGAGGCATAAGGGGACTAACCCAAAGCCCCCAACGGGTTAGTCTGCAGACATTGGGAACATCGAACCCAGAACATTCAAGCTGGGGGCTGGAACACTGTTGAGGGTATGCTTGTGTGTGCAAGTGCGTGCGTGGATGTGTGAGTGTGTGTGTGTGTGTGTGTGTGTGTGTGTGTGTGTGGTGTATGTGTCTGTGTGTAGACCCTTGTTAGTCTTGATTGCTGTTATGGCTCAGCCTCATAACACATAACACCACATTGCACGGAGAGAGGGAGAGAGGGTGAGAGGGAGAGGGGGAGAGGGGGAGAGAGAAATAGGGGGAGGGAGACCAAGCGATAGGGGGAGAGTGAGATAAAGATAGAGAGGGCCAGAAAAGAAATATATCGGAAGAGCTAAAAGAAAATATATGAGAACTGGAGGAAAAAAAAAACGACCAATAAAAAAAAAGAGATGGAGGGATTGGCCGCGTGATGGAGGGATGCTCCAGGTGATCGAGGGGTGTGTGTGTTGTGTGTGTGTGTGTGTGTGTGTGTGTGTGTGTGTGTGTGTGTGTGTGTGTTGTGTGTGTGTGTGTGTGTGTGTGTGTGTGTGTGTGTGTGTGTGTGTGTGTGTGCGCGCGCATCAGAAAGGCAGCATGTGAGACATAAAGATAGAGCGAAAGATAGACGAAGAGAGCGAGAGAGAGAGAGCGAGAGACCGAGCTGGAGGCTGGCCCTCATTGTTCAGGTGGGCTCAGAAAGCGCGCCGGTGAACGGTGATGGAACGCAGCCCCGAGACAAAGTCAAGAGCGGCTGGCCGAGGGAAAGATAAACATAACGGAGAGAGTGAATGAAAGGCAGAGAGAGGTGTAAAGGGGGGGGACAGAGAGGTGGACATGGGTTTTAAATTGATGATGAGCCAGTCGGTTGATGGCAGGGGAGGATAACGAGTAACTGGGCGGCGGTCGCTTTCGGAGGTAGAGAGCGGGGTTGGCCGTCGAGCGTCGAGGCGTCCCTGAGCAAAGCGCCTGCACCTCCGTCACTGCTCCAGACGAGCTGGCGGTGCCTTGCGTGGTTGACCCAGCCGTCGGCGTGGGAATGGGTGCATGAATGGGTGAATGTCAGGCAATTTTGTCAAGCGCTTTGGATAAAAGGGGCGTTATAAATGCATTCCATTTATAATGAAGTCAGGGCTGCTCCAAGTGCTTCCCCTTCCTTCCCGGGTGGTTCGCCTGCGTCGGGTAACATCACGACTGTAGGCTTTGGAAAAACAGCAACAAAAAGACGCGTTCTTTGTACTGACTGTATTCTCTGAGGAGGACGAAAACAAACGAGACGAAAGTTCGCAGCAAACCCGGCATTCTTTGACGTGCCGTCACTGTCCTCCTCAACGTCTCCGTCAGGTGCGATGTCTGCCGGCGCGATGATGAGCATGCTCCCACGTCTTGGCTCGGCCGTATGTGTCAGCCGGTGCTGTGATATACGTGTTTATATCGTGTTTCATTTGTGTGTGTGTGTGTGAGTGTGTGTTCTCCTGCCATGAATCTCGAGGTAGAGAGGGTGGTGGTGGGGGGGGTGGGGGTGTCCATCACGGTGCAGTCAACAACCTGATTAAGATAAGGCGCAGAGTGTCACCAACCCTGGGCCCAATGACAGACACTGATAACAAACCAACAGCAGCTCTTGTTTTGTGTGTGAGTGTGTGTTTGTGTGTGTGAGTGTGTGTTTGTGTGTGTGAGTGTGTTTGTGTTTCTGTGTGAGTGGGTGTCACTGGTAACACTGGTGTGAGGTCGACTGACATTGTTTATTTGTGTGTGTGTGTGTGTGTGTGTGTGTGTGTGTGTGTGTGTGTGTGTGTGTGTGTGTGTGTGTGTGTGTGTGTGTGTGTGTGTGTGTGTGTGTGTGTGTGTGTGTGTGTGTGTGTGTGTGTGTGTGTCATTGATTCTGTGGCTATATGTGTGTTTGTTCTTGTTTGTGTGAGTGTGGGGATGTATGTGTGTGGAGTCACTGATGTGTGTCCATAAGGTATGTGTGGGTGTGTGTATATGCATGTGTGTGTGTGTTTGTCTCTTTATTTCTGTGTGTGTGTGTGTGTGTGTGTGTAGTTGTTTGATTTGTCTCATTGTGTGTGTGTGTTTGTTTCATTGTTTCTGCGTGTAGTCGTCTGTGTGTGTGTGTGTGTGTGTGTGTTTGTCTCATTGTCTCAATATTTCTGTGTGTGGGTGTGGTGTGGGTGTGTGTGGGTGTGTGTGTGCGCTGGAGCCATCGATGTGTGTCCCTGAGGTGTGAGTACTAGCGTGTGTGTGGTGGGATTAGCGGTGTGTGTGTGTGGTCACTTGAGCATGGAGATCTAATACGATTGGCCGCTGCAGCCTCCCACGGCAGCGGTGCCAAGTGCTTCCCGGCGAGGGGGGCGGGACTGGAGTGATTGTGAAGTGATGTCCAGGGGGGCTGGGGGGGCCGGGGAGAGGATGGTTTTCCCTCCGTCCCTCTGGCTCTGTCTGTCTGTCTGTCTGTCTGTCTGTCTGCCTGCCTGCCTGCCTGCCTGCCTGCCTGCCTGCCTGTCTGTCTGTCTGTCTGTCTGTCTGTCTGTCTGTCTGTCTGTCTGTCTGTCTGTCTGTCTGTCTGTCTGTCTGTCTGTCTGTCTGTCTGTCTGTCTGCCTGTCTGTCTGCCTGCCTGCCTGCCTGCCTGCATTGGCAACAGGCTTGTTGTGAATGTATCCACCAGTGTTTCGTTAATGTATCAATTGATTTTTCTTTTTTTCACTTATTTAATATTTGTTATCTATTTATCCTATTTATCTCTCTCTCAATTAAATTCAATTCAAAAGTGCAGAATCTCTCTCTCTCTCTCTCTCTCTCTCTCTCTCTCTCTCTCTCTCTCTCTCTGTCTCTCTCTCTCTCTCTCTCTCTCTCTCTCTCTCTGTCTCTGTCTCTGTCTCTGTCTCTCTCTCTGTCTCTCTCTCTCTCTGTCCAGATGGGATATTTTACATCAGGCTAGAGGGGGTGCATCAGAGGGAGGAACTCTGCTTTATAGGGTACCTCAAGTGTGTGTGGTAACGCGCCCGGAGGTAACTTTACTGAGATGACAGGGGTGAGGCAGCTTGGCCTTTATGGCTCCACATATACCCCCCCCCCCCCCCCCCCTCTCTCTAGCTCCCTCTATCTTCTTTAGTTCCTCCATACTTTCCTTATTCCAGACAGTCCCCTGCTTCATATTCCATAGTCTGTGTGTCTGTCTGTCTCGATCACATCGCTGTTGTAATTTCAATGTCATTCATCTGTCGTCTCCACCTCCTCTATTCCTTCTCCTCCTCCTCCACCTCCTTCTCCACCTCCTCCCCCTCCTTCTCCACCTCCTCCACTCTTCGTTGGGTATCACTCTCCCTCTCTCCTGGCCGTCTCTCGTTCATCTCCTCACTCTCGGTCCGTCTGTCTCTTTTTTTTTTGGGGGGGGGGGGGGTGATCTTGTAGACATCAGAACACTCCCGCTCGTATCCTGAATACAAAATCCACTCCCCTCTTTTACCAGCCCTGCTGTCATATTGCTTTCCATCCATCTATCTCATCAACCCCCCCCCCTCCTCCCTCCTCTCTCAATATATATATTTTTTATTATTTCTGGTTTTTATATATTTATTCCTGGGACGGGTCCCCTTGCTCCTGTGGCCATCCGTCCTCCCTGATCTATCTGTCTGTCTCCCACTGTCAATCGGTCAAACGTACGCCACCGTCAAATGTCTCATCGTATGAATATTGTGATTTTTCCCGCCTCTCTGTCCCTCTCTATACGTCTCTCTCTCTGTCCCCCTCTATACGTCTCTCTCTCTGTCCCTCTCTATACGTCTCTCTCTCTGTCCCTCTCTATACGTCTCTCTCTCTGTCCCCCTCTATACGTCTCTCTCTCTGTCCCTCTCTATACGTCTCTCTCTGTCCCTCTCTATACGTCTCTCTCTCTGTCCCTCTCTATACGTCTCTCTCTCTGTCCCTCTCTATACGTCTCTCTCTCTGTTCCCCCTCTATCGTCTCTCTCTTTCTGTTCCCCTCTATACGTCTCTCTCTCTGTCCCTCTCTATACGTCTCTCTCTCTGTCCCTCTCTATACGTCTCTCTCTCTGTCCCTCTCTCTATACGTCTCTCTCTCTGTCCCTCTCTATACGTCTCTCTCTCTGTCCCTCTCTATACGTCTCTCTCTCTGTCCCTCTCTATACGTCTCTCTCTCTGTCCCTCTCTATACGTCTCTCTCTCTGTCCCTCTCTATACGTCTCTCTCTCTGTCCCTCTCTATACGTCTCTCTCTCTGTCCCTCTCTATACGTCTCTCTCTCTGTCCCTCTCTATACGTCTCTCTCTCTGTCCCTCTCTATACGTCTCTCTCTCTGTCCCTCTCTATACGTCTCTCTCTCTGTCCCTCTCTATACGTCTCTCTCTCTGTCCCTCTCTATACGTCTCTCTCTCTCTGTCCCTCTCTATACGTCTCTCTCTCTGTCCCTCTCTATACGTCTCTCTCTCTGTCCCTCTCGCTCTCTCTCGCTATACGTCTCCCTCCCTGTCTCGCTCTATACATCTCCATCAGTGTCTCTCTCTCTATTCGTCTCCCCTCGGCGTCCCTCTCCCCTGCAACGCTCGCTAGGAACGTTTATTCTATTAGCGGGTTGGGACAGCCACCCAGACACACGGCACCTCGGATGATATGGGATTACCGGGGAAAAGGGCGGGAAAACGGGGAAAGATTCCCTCTTTTATGAGGAATCAGCCCGGTCTCTGAGGGGAGGGCCGGGCTTACCGTCTGTGTAATACGCTGTCTGCTCGTGTAATGGCTTGGCTGGGTTGCGTTTGTGTGCTTTGTTTGTTGGTGTGTGTTTGTTTTCATGTGCAATTATAATAGTCCGCTGTGGGTTTGAGCAGTGCGGCTGTTCCGTCTGTTGTGTGAGCGTGTGTGTGCGTTTGTTCAGTTGCTGTTCTGTCTCAGGGTGTTGTGTGTGACATATTGTTTTGTTGTGTGTGTGTGTGTGTGTACATGTCTGTGGGTGTTTGTTTATACATGTTTGTGTGTTTGAGTGCATGTTTGCTTTCATGTGTGTGATTGTCTGCTTTTGTGTGTGTGTGTGTGTGTGTGTGTGTGTGTGTGTGTGTGTGTGTGTGTGTGTGTGTGTGTGTGTGTGTGTGTGTGTGTGTGTGTGTGTGTGTGTGTGTGTCTCTGATCTGAGCTGGTGACTCATATCTACATTACCTTGTACATGTGACTATTTTTTAGAGTGTGTGTGTGGGCACCCTTGTGTGCATGGTAAGTCATATCCTTGTGCATGTGTCCCCCTGTTAATGTGTATGTGTGCTTGCATGTGTGTGTGTGCGCACACTATATGATTTTGTGTGTTTCTTCCTACGTTTCTGTCTTAGTGAATGTGCTTGTGTGTGTGTGTGTGTGTGTGTCTGTGTGCGTGTGTGTGTGTCTATAAATATGTGTTAGCTTGTGTGTTTGTGTCAATCTGTAAGTGTGTGTGGGTGTGTGCGTGTGTGTCTGTGAGTGTGTGTAAACATGTGTGTGTGCGCGTCGTCCTGCCTCCAGCAGAGATAGATTGCCCATCACCAGTTTTGTGCTGAGGAGTGTATTGCGCGGCTGGCTCTCATGTTGCCAATATGTGGCAGACCCCTGATCATCCCCCCATTGATCCAGCCCCTTGTCCAGAACAGACGGGTCGTGTGTTCCCCCCCCTCGGCCTCCTCCGGACCCCCGGCCTCTGATAAACGGCCCCAGCCCAGACTTCCAATAACCCCTTTAAACGGCCCTCTGATCAACTCATCAATCCTCCCCTCTGCTCGAATGAGTTGACCCACCGCCACCACCACCTCCTGCACCACCTCCATCACCGCCTCCGCCTCCACCTCCCCCACCACCTCCATTACCGCCACCACCTCCATCACCGCCACCGCCACCACCTCCTGCACCACCTCCATCACCGCCACCGCCACCACCTCCTGCACCGCCTCCATCACCGCCACCGCCACCTCCTGCACCACCTCCACCACCGCCACCACCACCTCCTGCACCACCTCCATCACCGCCACCACCTCCATCACCAACACCGCCTCCACCTCCCCCACCACCTCCATCACCGCCACCACCTCCCCCACCTCCACCGCCACACCACCTCCCCCACCTCCACCGCCACCACCTCCCACACCATCACCAACACCACCTCCCACACACCACCTCCATCACTGCCACCACCTCCCACACACCACCTCCATCACCGCCACCGCCACCACCACCTCCCACGCCACCACCAACACCACCTCCCACCCCATCACCAACACCACCACCTCCCACACACCACCTCCATCAGCGTCACCACCTCCCACACCATCACCAACACCACCTCCCCCACACCACCTCCTTCACCGCCACCACCTCCCCCACGTCCACCGCCACCACCTCCCACACCATCACCAACACCACCTCCCACACACCACCTCCATCACCGCCACCACCTCCCCCACCTCCACCGCCACCACCTCCCACACCATCACCAACACCACCTCCCACACACCACCTCCATCACTGCCACCACCTCCCACACACCACCTCCATCACCGCCACCGCCACCACCTCCCACGCCACCACCAACACCACCTCCCTCCCCATCACCAACACCACCTCCCACACACCACCTCCATCAGCGTCACCACCTCCCACACCATCACCAACACCACCTCCCCCACACCACCTCCTTCACCGCCACCACCTCCCCCACGTCCACCGCCACCACCTCCCACACCATCACCAACACCACCTCCCACACACCACCTCCATCACCGCCACCGGCTCCCACACCATCTCCATCACCAACACCACCTCCCACACACCATCTCCATCACCAACACCACCTCCCACACCATCTTTATCAGCGCCACCACCTCCCACACCGTCACCGCCACCACCTCCCATACCATCACCACCACCACCACCACCCACACTTTCACGAGGAGCAACCCCACCACCAACATCAGCGACTCCACCCTCATCTCCATCACCACCAACCACAAACTCATTATGACCAACCCCACCACCACCACCACCACCACCACCACCACCAACACTCACCACCATCTCAATCACCAGCAACACCAGCACCAGCACCTCCACCAACACCCTCTCAGTCTCCACCCCCATCACCATCACTATGACGATAACCACCACCATCATCACCACAACCTCCACCACCATCAACACCACCTCCCCCACTATCTCCATCACCGCCACCAAACACCCCCAACACCCACCCTCACATGTCAACCCTCTCTAATTAATAGTTCAGTCTTTCTTGTATTCTGTTTGGATATTATATTGTAAACATTGTTCATATTTTGGATTATATGCATCACAGAACTATTGTTTTGACGTCACGCCATGTCGCTCCAATCTTGATCGCTCTGATTGTTCTGACTTTGATTGGCGTCTGCTAGACGACGGAACATATAATCGGAAATGTAGCTTGCGTGCGTCGTGAGCCGTCACATTTCCATGGCAACGGACGTCCCGCTCTAAAGAGTCTCTTCAACATACACTCACCCTTCGATGAAGATGCTCCACTGATCCTACTAATCACATCAGTGAAATGCTAAAATCAACGTCTGTCTGGTTACTTACAATCTTGCCGGAGTTACGGCAATGAGGTTGTGCCGAAGGAAGAATCATTAAACCTCACGCTGCAATGTTCACTCGCTCCATGCCTGTGTGGTGCAACTGCTGTTCCTGACGGCAAAGAACAACACAAGCAGCGGCTGGGTTTTGAACCTGACTGACGATGGTCTCGTGAGGATTTTCAGTTCCTTAGTTAGAGCTGCTGGCAAAGTGATCGATTGAGATGACAAAGAACAGAAAAAGTATAATCTCGGCTTCAATTGGGTCAATTATTTAGTGGACAAACAACAAACAATGGAACTTTACCATTATATATTTCTACTCGTAAGCACATTTTGGCCCATATTTGAATTGACTTGCTCTTACAATGCATACAACCTGTATTGCTTCAGGTCATATTAACAATCAATAGTGTCCTCTTATCACTATAGCTTGTATGTTGTTGCTTTGCACGATATCTATTCGCAAACTTGTACCAAATATCTCTTAATTTGTCAAATACTTTTTATCCTATACAATGGCTTTCTGAATGTAATGGTACAGTGCACACAATAACACTAAGGAGAGTGTCCATACAGCATTCTTGCTTGCACTTTCAATGCAGGCACCGCTGAAAGCGAGAGATTGCCATTTAAAAATACATAACATCATTGTTTTGTTTTGCCATACTTTCAAATGAATGGGAAAAACAGTGGTACATATCTTATTTTGCAAGCTGCTGGCCCCCATTTGATTCAATATAGGAATACTGCAAAATATATAAGTGATAAATAAAAAAAATACTTTATTATAATAACTATAGGTACAATTTAGTTGTGTATTGAGTGCTGTCATGCCTCCCATAATACATTATGATACTGATTGCCACTAGATTGGGCAAGATAGCACAAGATTGGGTTTGTAATGTGTGTAGAAACCACTTGCACTTTCCTAACTGTCATTTATACTTTTACAGGTTTTGCTTGACCACCACCATATTCAGCCTGCTGTCAAATTGTATTTTTCATCGTCCATTTCCTCCATTGTTGTAAGAGGTAGCAGCAAGCGTGACATATAAGGGCCAAGTGGCTAAGTGTATACTAGCGAACGTGACCACACTATTCGGAAAGACTTTGGAGAGAAAGGAGTGCTGAGCCAAAAGCTACGCAGTAACCCTCCGTGCAACAGAAACGGCATCCGGCATTTTGATTGGCTCTCATTTTAAAATATCCAACCGCTGCAGAACAGAACGTTTTCTGAGCTCCTTTATCCAATGACTGTGACGGAAGCAGTGAAGGCTGCCGTGGAGAAGCTGTTTGATGCCAATCAAACTGAACGCGGGGGGGTCAAGTTGAGGTTAACCTGTCACGACCGTGCTGCCCGCTACGCTGCGTGCTACCGGGACAATTGTGAGTCACTGCAAAGCCACACGCTATGCAGAATATGATCGAAACCGCCAGCCAATAAACAAAACTGTGGGGAAAAGCTAGGAAAGTATGAAACTACTTATAACGAGTTGCAAGGTGATCCTCAGAGTGTTCCACATCGTCCCACACAAACGCCCTTTGTCTTCCAGTTGGTTTGTTGGGATCCGGTCACCCTAACCATTTCGGGTCATTCTCCGATGACTCTCCAAACTGTCCTTCAAAATGTCCATTCTCTGCTAAGTGAGTCAGCTCAAAGTAATTATTCATTCGGTCGACTAACTCTGCTAGCGCCGCTAGCATGCATACGGCCACTTTCTCAGGACCCCTTGCAGCTGCCTCGGTAGATTGCCCGGTATTTTTTTCTTCTTCCTCTGCTGTCATCGCCATAATTGAAGGAGAGGCGGTCGGTGTTTCCGCCATGTCTAGCTGTCTGGCGCCTGTCTCTGTGTTAATGTAATGGTAATAGAAGGTTGGCCTCTGTGGACTTAAAAAAAATATAATACCTCCTCCTTACGCTCTGCATGGTGGTCAATGACAGCCGGGGGCTTCCAAGTGTGTGGGTGTGTGCGTGTGCGCGTAGGTGAGCATTTGTGTGTGTATGAAGGTGAGCATTTGTGTGTGTGTGTGTAGGGCAGCATTTGTGTGTGTGTGTGTGTGTGTAGGTGAGCATTTGTGTGTGTAGGTGAGCATTTGTGTGTGTGTGTGGGCCTGCATGTGTGCATGCGACGTCTGTGTGTTTGAATGCGTTTGTGCGTGTGTGCTTGTGCGACGGTGCATGTTGATGTGTGCACATACTGTATGTGTGGATGAGTGATGCGTGTATTTTTTCAGTTTTTAATTTCCACCTATTTCCCTTGGGACATGGCACATGTGTGTGCGTGCGTGTGACACGTGCGTGTGACACGTGCGCGTCATGTGACTCCTGCGGCGAGGCGGATTGGGTTTATTGACTGCGGGGCCGAG
>OLKM01000146.1:87938-117248 GCA_900291075.1 Melanogrammus aeglefinus
GGAGGGAGGGAGGAAGAAAGGATGATATATCGAGGATGAGGGGACAGGAAAAGTAGAAGCAGAAATGATCACCAGCTGTCTGGGAAAGACTTACAGCTGGATGGATGGACAGCCAGACAGAGGGAAGAGGCAGTCAGGGATTAACTTTAAACTTGATGAACGGCAAGCAATTATTGTCTCCCTTAAATACGGTTCAGGTCTTCCTTTTGGGTGCTGTTATTCTGTTGACCTTTTCTATTCTTTCCGTTGCTCATCATCCCTTTTCTCCACCCATCCCTCCACCCATCCATTCATCCCTCTATTCCTCCTTCTATGCCTCCATCCAGCCATCCCTCCACCCAACACGTTGTGTACCCAGGTAGAAAACTGCAAACGAGATAAAACCAGGTATCAAGAAAAATATAGTCGCATATAGACGCAACTCTACCAATCATGAACCCCTTCGAGCTTTCACTGTGAACTGTTTCTGTGTAACTGTGATTTGTGTTATCACAATTACAAACTGTGTTGTTACAGTTACAGAGATAAAACAAATACGATTGACTTGTCCTGGTCCGGGCATGAACTTGTTATCTGATTTGATCTATGATGGAAGGAGAGGTCTCGAACTCTGCATTCAGTATCATGAGTTTAACTTTGAAAGGAATTCTGATTTGGCCAAACCTGGCAGGCTTAACATTGATACCAATAATATCCTTCTAACCATCTGTATGTTAATACACAGCTGGCATCTGTCACTTGGTCACGATACAATACAATCTTGAAGGGGGTGTTGAAATTAAATCCCACCTTTGCTTAAGTTTTCCTTGGAAATGCGGCACAATGCAGACCGCATCGGAGACAGTATCTGAGCCAAAAGTCGAGGTCATGATTACCTTGAAATTAGCCTGAGGAAAAACAATGCAACAACAGAAGGCACATATAAATAGTACGCTACAACGACTATACAAACTCTCTAATCTTGCTCTGTTATGAAAAAGTTTTGTCTGTTGTATTGTTTGTAAAGTAAGTATGGATTTTGGTATTATGTCACGTCCACAGAAATTGCAGCAGTAGGTGATCTTGTAATTGAGCAAATTAGCAAAGCGAGTCAAAGTATGACCAGAGGCAATCCCATTGCTAATATATACATAATCAGATTAATGTGATGAGAAGAAGAAAATGTAATGGCCGCTGTTTGCAATGCATTATGGGATTATTCTGGCTCCAGCCCAAGCCCCGCCCCCAACAAAAATAATGTTATTGTTCGGTAACAGAAAAGGGATCTAGAGTTCCTGACTTGTGTTTAGTCATGCTCACGTCAACACGGTTTAATATAAGCATGCCTTTCTGATGCCTCGCTCCCCCTGCGGCACTGCGACAGCAGACAGGCTGACTAATGGAACACAGATGTTTAGGTCTGATGATGAAATCTGTCTGTTTGAGCGTGTAATCTATTCTGTCACTTTCCCAAAGTGTTTTTGGTTTATTCAGGGCTCCTCTGTGCCTGCTCTCTATCTAATATTAACAACGCCATATACATACACACACACACACACACACACACACACACACACACACACACACACACACACACAACACGCCATATACATACACACACACACACACACACACACACACACACACACACACACACACACACACACACACACACACACACACACACACATTGAGCATATCGATAGGAAAGCAACAACTACAAAGAGCAGCTGAATGATGCGCTCAGCGAGGACAGAGCCAGTCTGGTTTGTCAGAGTCGACGCTTCGCTGAGTCATAGTAATTCAGATATAATGGGGAGGTAGCCATGCTTAGCCTTTAATGGATAGGTTGTCTTTGAGAACAAGAGTTTAATAGGCTCATCAATGTAGTCAGCCTTCACACAATGAACGGGCTGGAGGTATGGCTTTCTGCACGCATGCATGAATGCGAATGCGAGCACACACACACACACACACACACACATACAAACACACATAGAAACTCACGCACCTACTCACACATAGAAACACACACACACACACACACACACACACACACACACACACACACACACACACACACACACACACACACACACACACACACACACACACACACACACACACACACACACACACACACACACACACACAGGTCTATAGGTGTCCACCTGTCTTCCCTCAGATTGAAGAAGTGCTGACTTCAGCTCCAAACCTTGACACCCGCAGTGGATTCAGACCTGCCCTGGCCACTGAAGCTAGTGCACACACAGACACAAACGCTCAGAAACACGTACAAACGCACACACACATTTGTTCCCGTGTGCACATGCACAACGAACACAATCACAGACCAACGTACGGACGTACCTTCCCGTGCACAAACACACGCAAATGCACACACATACACTCGTCGGCACACACACGACCCACAGAAACATCACTGCCCCCCCCCCCTTTGCTCACACATTTCTTCCGTTCTCTTTCCTTATTTTTATCTCGCTCAATAACCGTCAATGAGTCATTTCTTTGTTGAACTACTTCCAAATTGGAACCCTTCATATTCAATTAATTGATAATCCTTCAGGATGATGAATCTTATTAATTATGCTATGAATTTGTCAACATACCACAACTATCTACTATGAGCCCTCCTAACTGTACTGGTGCTACACTACTACCACTACTAGTACTGCTACTAATATTACTACAACTACCACTACTAGTACTGCTACTAATATTACTACAACTACCACTATCACACCTACTACTCACACTACTACAACTATCACTGCTAAATGACAACTATTACTACTACAGTACTACCATTGCTTTTACCACTACAACTCCTACTACTACTACTAACACTACCACTACTACTACCACAACTCCTACTACTACTAACACTACCACTACTACCACAACAACTACTACTACTACTACTACTACTACTACTACTACCACTACCACTACTACCACAACTACTACTACTACTACTACTACTACTACTAACACTACCACTACTACTACCACAACTACTACTACTACTACTTAACACTACCACTACTACTACCACAACTACTACTACTACTACTACTAACACTACCACCACTACTACCACAACTACTACTACTACTACTACTAACACTACCACTACTACTACCACAACTACCACTACTACTACTACCACAACTACTACTCCAACTAGCAGTACTACCCCTGTAGTAAACTTCTGTCCCAGCCGCAGCATGCTGTGTGCTCAGTTTGGAACTGGCCACCAGCCTAGAGATTATCGGACCCCAGAGCCGGCCTGCGACAGGGCGCATCCATGGATAAATTGTATTAAGTGAACATTGTACTGCTTATTCACAACACGGCCAGACCGTGGTCATAGCAGGCGCGGTTGGTGTAATGTCGGCCATCAGCAACCCCCTCCCCCGAGAGTGCGCTCGTAATTAGTGATTTGTTTAAATGAATAGAAAGTGGGAATGTTGTGTTTCCATTCAACGCTCAGCCGGACAGCACAGATTGTGTATCACGTATCGCGCTTAAACACTGGACCACCTCTCCCAGTGCAGCCATAATTTGTTTTATATTAGAACAAGGGCCAGCTGAAACTGTTGTATCTATCTCTCTCAAATTCTTTTGCTCCCTCGCCCTCTATTGTGCTCTTCCTTGCTCTCTCTCTCTCTCTCTCTCTCTCTCTCTCTCTCTCTCTCTCTCTCTCTCTCTCTCTCTCTCTCTCTCTCTCTCTCTCTCTCTCTCTCTCTCTCTCTCTCTCTCTCTCTCTCTCTCTCTCTCTCTCTCTCTCTCTCTCTCTCTCTCTCTCTCTCTCCCCCCCCCCTCACTTTTGCTTTCTATTAGCTAATAAAAGTTGAGGCTAATTTTTTTTTTTACCCCTAGACCTATGGGGGCCCCTAGATCTTAGACGCCCCCTATACCTTAGAGGACCTCTAGTCAATGAGGGCCCCTGGACCTCTGAGGGGGCCCAGACCTTTGAGGGCCCCTAGACCTTTGAGGGCCTCTGGACCCCCAAGATGTTCGAGGGCCCCTAGATCAATTTGGGCCCCTGGAGCTTTGAGAGCCGCGTTTAAACGCCAGGGAAGGGTGCGTTGGGTTGTCGTCCCAGATTCGTGACCATGCTCCTCCCCCCAGTGGACCCCCAGCTGAGGGAGGACTCTGGAAGGCAGAAAACCAAACAAGAGCAAGAGAGGAAGAAAGGGGAATGTTTACCGCCCCGCGTAATCTACTCTCTCACAGCCACCGCCGCGTCGCCAGGACAAGTCGCTCAGGAGGCGCACGTGTTAATGCACGCACACACACGCAGGCACGTGCCTGTGTGTGTGTTTGTGTGAGTGCGTTACACACAGAAATCAGTGACTTCAAAAGCCGAAGCTGCACCGCCCCAAGGGGGGAAGAGAGAGAGAGAGAGAGAGAGAGAGAGAGAGAGAGAGAGAGAGAGAGAGAGAGAGAGAGAGAGAGAGAGAGAGAGAGAGAGAGAGAGAGAGAGAGAGAGAGAGAGAGAGAGAGAGAGAGAGAGAGAGAGAGAGAGAGAGAGAGAGAGAGAGAGAGAGAGAGACTTTTAAAGCAGTGCTAACGAGGTTAAGCCTCATGAATTGTGTGCGTGTGTGTTTATTTGTATTTGATTGTTTGTGTTTCTAAGAGTGTGTGTGTGTTGTGTTCTCTTTGTGGGTGTGTGTGTGTGTGTGCGTGTGCCTCCAGGAATTTCAATCCGCACAGGAGATTGCTCTGTCCTTTATTGCTTGTGCAGCGTGATATACGATGGCTGTAGGTGCTTGGTTATTTCCCGATGTGAATCTGCTGTCTGTATGCATAGCAATTGATTTGTAAATCTGAGGAGCTATTTGTGCTTGCGTTTTTGTGTGTGTAGTTCATTGCGTTGCGTTTGGATCTGTGCGTGCGCAAGAATTAAAATAAGCAAGTCGTTTTTAATACTTCGAGACAAATCATGGCCAGGATTTGCACGCACGCACGCACGCACACAGCACGCACGCGTGCACACAGACACACGGACACACACGTTCTTTCTTTAACTTTCAACATTTAACTCAAGTTATTATTTTATACCACCCGTGACGGAGGCTTTACACCCTGCTGGGTCCCAAGATGTTGATCCTAATACTTTGATATTTATCAGATGAATCAAACCAACTCAATGTGATGTAATGTTACATAAAAGTGAGCAAGATGGGAGATTGGCTTACAGTCGTAGCCAATAGTTGTTTTAAGTCTGAAACCAAATGGCAACAATTACCACAATGCAGAGATGGTTTCAAAATTTGCGGGGTAGTAGCTCAGGAGGTAGAGCGGGTTAACTTGTGACCCATAGGTTGCTAGTTCGATCCCCGGGCTCCTCCTAGTTGAGTGTCGAGGTGCAAGACACCATACCTTCTCCCAGTGTATGAATGGTTGTAAGTCGCTTTGTACAAAAGCGTCTGCTAGATACAAATAAATGTACAGATAAAACATAGACTTAAGTGTATGTATAAATGTCGATAGATCCTGATATATGCGATATGATGATAACAATTCATACGTTCCGTGAATGATGGTTTATATTCCCAAAGTGCAGAACATGGTTGCATGAAAAGAGCTTTGTTCCAGTAGGCACCACTCGTAGCAATTCGTCACAGGATGTAGAAGCACGTCTATTTGATTATTTTATCTGTGGTTATTTGTTTTCGTGGTTTTGGTGATAGTCTGGGACCTGAGTGCATACTTCTTATGTTTATCTACTGTCTGTGTTTCTTCACAAATGTATGGTAATATTGATGCCTCGTCTACTGCAAAACAAATCTACCTAAGGTTACAAGGAATGTAACCTGAACCTGAACCTTACCCTGATATGTGGTGGGTATGGGGACTCCTGACTAAAAGATACTGGGTTCGAATCCCCTTTTCCGCAACCTAATATCACAACTAGCCTTGCCTAATGACCAGTAGCAGAACTCACTGTAAGTTGGTCTCAATAAAAGCATCTGCTTAATGTCCAAATATACCCCCCCCTCCCCCCGCACACACACACACACAAACACGCGCTCACTCATGCGCACACACACACACGGATATACACACACACACACACACACACACACACACACACACACACACACACACACACACACACACACACACACACACACACACACACACGCACACACGCTTAAACAGTTCAGGAAGTGAATTGTATGTTATTGATTTGAAGAGAGGAGACACAGACCGTGATGTTGAGTCGTGTCCCCACGGTCCTAAACAGCCAGAAGGCATCGGCTTGCTCTCCCATGCTTACTCCATGCTCATAATTGGACGCAGTCCTGAATGAATAAATGCAAAGGATCCCCCTATACGTTCGTGATTTATGCAGCAGCATTGTTTGCATTGAAAACATGAAAGGGATGACTGCATGAAATAATAGTTGACGAGACATAAACACAATACCACAGCACATGCATGTGTACAAGCACGCACACACACACTCAAAGGCAGAGAGGCATATGCACAAACACAAAATACACACATATGAAAATATGTCAGACACGTCAGACACACAAGCACGGGTGCGCACACGCACACAGACAGTGAGAAGCCCACACAAGCGCGATGAAGAGGCAGGCAACCCTGAAGAGAGAGGGAGAAAGCGAGACAGCGAGATGGTGAAACAAGGGTAAAGGGAGAGCCGAGGGAGAGGGCAGACAGGGAGAGACAAAGTGAGGGAGGAGGGAGAGAGCGACAGGAGGGGAGGGAGAGGGAGAATGACAGAGAGTGCCAAGAAAATTGCTCGGAGGCTGGATGAAGCAGAGCAGGGGAGAAACACCTTCTCCCTCTACATCCCTCTCCCTACCTCCCCATCTCTCTCCGTCGCTCTCTCTCCTCCACCACTAATGCTTCACCTCTCCCCCTCCCTCTATGCCTCTATCTCTATCGCTCTTCCCCTATATCCATCTCTCTCTCTCTCTTCTGCGTCCCTCTCTCTCCCTTCAGCTATATCTCTATTTTGCTCTCTCTCCATCCCTCTCTTTCTTTCTCCCTCCCTCTCTCCCATCTCTGTCGGTTTAACAGATTAACTGAGAGAGGGAGAGGGAGGGGAGGGGGACAGAGAGGGAGAGGTAGAGAGAGAGAGGTAGAGGGAGAGAGGGAGAGGGAGAGAGGGAGAGGGAGAGAGGGACAGAGAGGGAGAGGTAGAGAGAGAGAGGTAGAGGGAGAGAGGGAGAGGGAGAGAGGGAGAGAGACACACGGGTAGAGAGAGAGAGAGAGAGGGAGAGAGGGAGAGAGAGAGAGATACACAGGTAGAGAGAGAACAGGTCGTTGTTAATTAAACGCCGCTGCGGTGGGCTCCCTGGCCGCCAGTGGACAGGTGGTTTTAATCTGGAGACTGGGCAGGGTTAATCATGGCCGACGAGGGCCTGTTTCAGTCAGAGGGGGCGCCCCGCGCACTTTACCTTGAAATTTACGATGGTAGTCTAGTCTGTCTCGCAGCTTTGGTTCTGGACCGAGCGTGAAACACAATCAGACATGAATACACACACACACACACACACACACACACACACACACACACACACACACACACACACACACACACACACACACACACACACACACACACACACACACACACACACACACACACACATTCATATGCATAACTACACGCACACATACAGACACTCACACACTCACTCACTCACTGACTGACTGACACATATCGTATATAGCTACGCGCACAAACGCACGCACACTCCAACCAGACACAACACGTATATGTTCGGTGAGACCGTCTGCACTGAATGATGATTTGATGGTTTAAGATGACACATCCGCAATCCCCCGCGGTTAGGTGTATTCATGGACCTCTACTATGAAAGTTCGGTGAGACCGTCTGCACTGAATGATGATTTGATGGTTTAAGATGACACATCCGCAATCCCCCGCGGTTAGGTGTATTCATGGACCTCTACTATGAAAGTATAGACGATGCAGCTCACAACATGCGCGCAATACACTCCACTCTTTCACACACACACACACACACACGTACGCATAGCTGTGGGCTGCAAACGTTTTGGCCACACATTCATTTGGCCACACATTCATTCACACATTCATTCACATTCATGGACATGCATGCACACACATATGCTACATCATTACACACACCTATACACACAGCCCACACATACACACACTCAATCACTTCAATCAATCACCCACTTGACTCACTCAGTAACATGCAAACCTATACACACATTCACTTACTCACTAGCTCACTCAGTCATAACATGCACACCTATTCACTCAAACTGTTCATGAGGGAGTGAACTCCCATTTACTCCCTCAAGCGCTGACTAACTCACTAACACACTAACACACTAACACACACAACACACACACACACACACACACACACACACACACACACACACACACACACACACACACACACACACACACACGCACACACCACACCATCCCACACGCACTTATTTAGAGCGTGTTCCTGTGCCGTGGAGCCGAAATAATCAGGTTATTAGAGAAAACGTGAAGGCAGTGAGAGTGTGCGATCCCCCCGTAGCACGCAGCAGGGGGAGCAGAGGGCTAATTCAATCAGCGCATTGTTCATCGATGTGCCGGACCCATCTGCATAATGCGATGAAGTGGGGATACTACAGCCAGAGTCCCCCCATTCTCCTCCTCCGCCCCCCCCCCGGGTCCCAGACTAGACTGGATGTCTTTGCCCCGGGCCCGTCCCTCGTTTCCCCCCCCCGCTCCTCGCCCCGGCGTTCTCTGGTGCGGCCCCGACGGCGCCCTCACCCCCACGTCCCCTCACCCCCACCTCCTCAACCCCACCGACCTTGAGCCGTGACCCACCGGCTTCAATCCGGCCCACCAAAAACTTTATTAATAAATGGTAAATGGGGAACTGCAGCTATACCGCGCTTTTCTAACCAGTGGCCACTCAAAGCGCTTTTCAACATTGCCTAACGGTCACTCATTCATCCACACATTGACACACGCCGACGGCGGGGTCAGCCATGAGAGGGGGGTGAGGGTGAGGTGTCGTGTTCAGGGACACCTCAAGACTCCGGTGACCTGCCAAGCGGCCCCACCTCCTGACTCTCATGCCGCCGCATGCCGCCCCGTGTTAATAAAAGTGTTTTGTGCAAAACGGCGGCCCATAGTGCTCAAAGGTGCTGTAGGGTAAGATTTAAGAGTGTTAACGTGAGGATAGTTTGTTAGAAAGGCCATAGCCATCCGTCAGCTGTTAGAAAATGCCGAGGCCTTCTGCATTTCATTCACTGGCGAGTGAAAGGCGCTGTGTGAGGAATTGCTGTGCCCGCCTCTTTCTGAGTCGACCCTAATTGGTTGGGGAATCTATCTCGCCTGTCAATCACGGGTGCATGAAATGCATCGCTTCTCGATTTAGTCAGAAATGTCTCGTTTTCTCCGACGTCCAGATGTCTTGGTCTCTCGTTCTCTCTCTCTCTCTCTCTCTCTCTCTCTCTCTCTCTCTGTCTCTCTCTCTCTCTGTCTCTCTGTCTCTCTGTCTCTCTGTCTCTCTGTCTCTGTCTCTCTGTCTCTCTGTCTCTCTCTCTCTCTCTCTCTCTGTCTCTGTCTCTGTACAGCCTACTACCTACAGTTCCTCTGGCCAGAAATAGAAATGTCACAGCTATAAACCACACTGGGTCATTTTGAATACATTCGATTTTCGGAGATGCGCACACACAATAATACAAAGTGTACAAGGGCCACGACACAACAGGAACAAGACATGAGTTTAACGGGATGGAACAAATCATAGTCACAGACATCTATCTGAGAGGGAGGATTAACAGAGAGAAATTGTCATTTTAAGGGATTAGGAGGAAGCAGTACTGAAAGGGTATTTTTTAAGATGCGATATATAAATACTGACACATTTTGATGCCCTCAGTTACTCTGGCATGCCTAAGCCTGAATTCCACTTTTTTTTTGCTCAATGCCTTGTTCTTCCAAGCCCTAACTCCCGGTCCATCCTCCACGGGCCTGGCAGTAAACACACGAAAACATACGATTCAAATACAGTCTTAATCATACAAACATCCGAATCTGTCCACCAGCCATCGTAGACACGTCCCTGGGTCTCTACCTCAGTGCTTGCATTGAGATTCAAGATCAATAACCCGTGACTCCGCCATAAGTCTCTGATTCAGGACATCTGGCCGAAGTTCATGTTGTGTAAGGGAACATATTTTTCGAAAAAAAAAACTTTTGCTATCGTAACCAACCAGCAACCCAGGTAGACCGGTCGGTTCGCACAGTCGCTCGTAACATTCAGCCTCCTCGTGCTCCACCGGGGACTCGGAGAGAACGACCTGAACACCTGCGGCAGTTATCAACCCAGGGGTATAATTCAGGCCTTGAGGCCCCTCAAGAGATGTCACTTTGACTCTGAGGCCCCGGATTCTATTAGTGCCCAGCGTGAAAGGACCCAGTGGGTCAAGGGGGTTGAAGTACAACTCTTAGCTGCTCGGGGGAGGCTTGGGGAACGGGCCTCTCCAGTGGGTTGTACAGGATACCTGGGCCTGCCGGTGTATTCGTTCTGCATTTGTGATGGATTGAAGAAACACGACGGCTTCTTCAAGGGACAGAATTAAAACTAGGTTGTCTGTTTTTGACATATGTTTGCAGCCAAAGTGGATGCGCCTTTCTCTCCCTCCCTCCCTATTGCTCAACTCTCTCTCTCGCTCTCGCTCTCG
Source organism: Melanogrammus aeglefinus (assembly GCA_900291075.1). Lineage (NCBI taxonomy): Eukaryota > Metazoa > Chordata > Actinopteri > Gadiformes > Gadidae > Melanogrammus > Melanogrammus aeglefinus. The sequence continues at coordinate 98,675 of OLKM01000146.1, forward strand.
CCCTCGCTCTCGCTCTCTCTCCCAATCTCTCGCTTCTCCAGTGTGTTTGTGTGTGTGTCTTTGTCTGTCTGTGACCTTGAATGCTTCGGTATCTCACTGAACACCTTGGCAGTATCCACAACCACTCTGCATATGATACGCGATATTCTGCAGAGGGATGGAGGAAGAGGGACATACGTAACAATATCGCACTGGAGGAAAGACACTTTTGGAGGTTCTTGTTTTGTAGAGATATGCTGAACCAATGGCTTAAAGAAGTGATGAGAAATGTGAAACAGGATGACGCTCGTAGTTACGTTAATGTGAAGGCCTCTACATGGATACATTACATTACAGTACAGAAAAAAAAAAAACATGTGTTGGGTTTTTGTGTGTCTTGACTGCCAAATTGAATTTGATTGCATGCACACATTATGGGATGTTTTGTTCACTCAGAGACGTTATTGATGATAGGAGTCCGGCTATAAAAATAGAAGATGATTTAATCACTTCTTTACAACGTCAAGGACAATGAGAAGAGAGGGAAATAGAGAGAGGGTGTTAAGTAAGTGTGTGTGTGTTTTATTGGGTGTGTGTGTGTGTGTGTGTGTGTGTGTGTGTGTGTGTGTGTGTGTGTGTGTGTGTGTGTGTGTGTGTGTGTGTGTGTGTGTGTGTGTGTGTGTGTGCGGTTGCATGTTCACAGAAGGTTTTGTCACTTTGTGATTATCCTTGAAAGGACCATTCATTTGAGGCTAATGAGCGCCTTTGTTCAGCGGGCGCGTGCAGCTGTGTGTGTGTGTGTGTGTGTGTGTGTGTACACATGCAGCTGTGTGTGTGTGTGCGCACGTGCGTGCCTGTGATTGAAGAGAATGAAAGAGTAAAAGTGACGTGCGGTACAGATGTTCAATAAATGGGCTGGAACCGGTGGTTAAGGCAGACATCCTCCACACACACACACACACACACACACACACACACACACACACACACACACACACACACACACACACACACACACACACACACACACACACACACACACACACACACACACACACACACACACAAATGTCGAGGGAGCCCAAATGAATCTATCTAGACCTACACACTAATAGCCGCTATAACACGTTTAGCATAACATAGAGGCGTGCATATACATATCACTGTTCATCTAACAGAGATAGGCATTCATCGTCAGATATGAATACACCGGAGGCTTGCACCCACGCACGCACGCACGCTCGCACATACACGCCACAAGTTGCAGACATTTATAAACTAACAAAGAGAGATGGAGAGAGAAAATGTATGAGTTTGTGTCTGCTTGAGTGTGTGTGCTTGCATGTTTGTGTATCTGTTTTCGTATGTTGTGTGTTTCGTATGTTGTGTGTGTGTGCGTGTGTGTGTGTGTGTGTGTGTGTGTGTGTGTGTGTGTGTGTGTGTGTGTGCGCGCGTGCGTGTGCTTCTACCTTTCTGTGTGCGTGTGTGCCTGTGTGTGTGTGTGCATGCACGTTTAACCCAAGGGGTGTATGCATACACCCCTTGGGTTGAACGTGGTGATCGACAGGACAAATCACTGCTATTGTTCTGTTTTGTTCTCCCGTCAATTTGGAACAGCGGTGGGGCGCGATGGAAACGAGGCCTGTGTAGACGTACTTGTTTGGAAGGGTCTGCCCCCTCCATTTCGCCCCTGGTTCTGCGTCTCTGTCAACACATGACACACTATTCTTATTTTTTTGTAGTTTTTCTCTATATCGGCTCCCTAATAACTACTCACTTGCTAGCATACTCCGAATCGCTGTCTCTCTCTCTACGTTGGAGATGTCCTCTCATTCTTTCTCCTACACTATTTTAGCCCTCTTTCGTCGCCCCCCCACTCCTTTTACTCGAAAGTGTTCAGAATGCAGCTGTGCTGGCCTCAATTTGCCGGGAACAAAAATCACAGAACCTAATATACTTTACTTCTTCCCCCCATCTCTCTCTCTCTCTCTCTCTCTCTCTCTCTCTCTCTCTCTCTCTCTCTCTCTCTCTCTCTCTCTCTCTCTCTCTCTCTCTCTCTCTCTCTCTCTCTCTCTCTCTCTCTCTCTCTCTCTCTCTCTCTCTCTCTCTCTCTCTCTCTCTCTCTCTCTCTCTCTCTCTCTCTCTCTCTCTCGCCCCAGGCGGTGTGTGCATCGCCCAGTCCCTGAAGATCCCCAGGGAGCCGCGCCCGGGGGAGTTTGACAAGATCATCCGCCGCCTGCTGGAGACCTCCAACGCCCGGGCCGTCATCATGTTCGCCAACGAGGACGACATCCGGTACACGACCCCTCCCGCCCCCCACCACCCCTCCCCCACCCTTCTGGCCCCTCCCCATCACCTGTCCTAGCGCCCTTGCTTCCTTCCCTAGCCTCCTTCCCTTTTTTTCTGCCCTAGCCTCCTGTCCTAGCCTCCTGCCCTGGTTTGATACCCTCGCCTCCTTCCCTAGCTTCCTGCCCTAGCCTCCTTTCCTTTCTTTCTGCCCTAGCCTCCTGCACTAGCTTGATACCCTCGCCTCCTTCCCTAGCTTCCTGCTCTAGCCTCCTTTCCTTTCTTTCTGCCCTAGCCTCCTGCACTAGCTTGATACCCTAGCCTCCTTCCCTAGCTTCCTGCCCTAGCTTCCTGCCCGAGGGTAGTAACCCTAGCCTCCTACCCTTGGCGTTCTCGTCTAGTGTCTGAACGCCAAACCTCACTCTCGCCCCTTTAGGACGTTATTGGGAGAGAGAGTGTGGGCGGGGCTTACGGTGACATGGGTACAGCGGCGAGAGGCGGGAGAGAGAGAGGGAGGGAACGTCCGATAGGGGGATGTCCGTTTTCGTTGCGTTTTGGAGTTATGCTTTGTCCCCTTCTTCGGTGTGTCTTCGTTGTGCGTGTTCTCATGGTCTTTGGTGTTGTTCTTCGCATCGCTTTCTTGTTTTTCTCGCGCCGGGGGGTGAGAAGAGTTGTAGGGAGGAAGGGAACAAGAAGTAAGGAAGCAGGAAGTAAGGGAACAGGAAGTGCATAGACCGGGATAACTGTCCAGCCTCCCACTGCATATACAAACCAAGCTAATTGGTACTATGTATATATTCACGCCTTTTATTTTTATGGGTGGGTACCTACACCTTTTCCCTTAGTTTAGTAATGCAAGGATGAATTCATGTATTCAAATTGGTCTTTCTAGCTATACCTCTGGGGATCTTTTTCTCAGTCTGTCTTTGTCTTATCTTACCTAGCCTTCCTATTTTACCGAACGACCCGTTTTCATCTCTCCACTGTTACCTGTTTATATATTCATATATTCGTATCATATATTTATATTAATATTATGTATTGACTTTTCCCCTTTTAATCTGTTTGTTTGTGTTCATGTGTGTGTGTGTCGGTGTGTGACGGCCTGTGTGTGTGTTTGTGCGTGTTTGTGTGTGTGTTTCCCCCTGTCAATCAGTCGGGTGCTGGATGCAGCCAGACGGAACAACCAGACGGGTCACTTCCTGTGGGTGGGGTCAGACAGCTGGGGTTCCAAGATCTCGCCCGTGATTGGTCAAGAGAGAGTCGCCGAGGGGGCAATCACCATCCTGCCCAAACGAGCATCTGTGGATGGTAAGTGTGTGTGTGTGTGTGTGTGTGTGTGTGTGTGTGTGTGTGTGTGTGTGTGTGTGTGTGTGTGTGTGTGTGTGTGTGTGTGTGTGTGTGTGTGTGTGTGTGTGTGTGTGTGTGTGTGTGTGTGTGTGTGTGTTTGTGTGTGTGCATGTGTGTGTGTCAGTGTGTCTGTCAGCATGTGCGTGTGTGTGTTTGTGCTGCGTGTGTGTGTGTGTGTGTATTTGTGTATTCATAAAATGTTCCGGGGATAATTTCACTATGTTTATTTGTTTAGTTCACGCCTTCACCAGCCATGGAAACTTTAAGATGACAGCTTTCATTTAACTCATGTTCTGAAATTAAAGAGCAATTTTACTGCACAGAATCTAATTTCACTGTGGTAAAGAGCACCCAAATATTGAACTAAGGTGTGTGTGTGTGTGTGTGTGTGTGTGTGTGTGTGTGTGTGTGTGTGTGTGTGTGTGTGTGTGTGTGTGTGTGTGTGTGTTGTGTGTTGTGTGTGGTGTGTGTGTTGTGTGTGTGTGTGTGTGTGTGCATGACACTGTGTGTTTGTTTGTGTCTGAGTGTGTGTACGTGTCGATGTGTTGGTGTGTATGTGTTTGCTGACCCTGTGAGTCGTTCGAGTCTTACTTTTACCTTTGAGTGTGTGTGTGTGTGTGTGTGTGTGTGTGTGCATGGGCATGGACATGCATATATGCATGTATATTTACATGGTCTTATAAATGAAAGAGAAAAAGAGCAGCCCTTACTCCCTCGTACTCACTCACTCTGCTTCGTCAGCCGTTAGGACCACAGAGGATTTCCCTTCATTTATCCCGCTGTCAGACTCCCCCCACCAGATCAATCAGACCTGCAGGGAGGCAGACACCAGGACGGAGGGAGGGGAGGGGGAGGAAGAGAGGATGGGGGAGGGAAGGGAAATAGGGGGAAAGCAGGAGGGCGGAGACGGAGAAGAGGGAGGATGAGAAGGGAAAGAGAAGGGAAAACGTAGGCTGAAGGAGGGAGGGGGGTTGAAAGGAGGAAGAGATGGAGGAAGAGGAGGGATAATGAGAAGAGGAGGAGGAGGAAGAGGAGGAGGAGAAGGCCAGAGGAGGTAGAGGGGAGGGGGGAAATGAGGAAGAGGAGGGAGGATGAGATGAGAAAGAGGAGCCAGAGAGGCAGGAAGGGGGGGAGAAGGATGAAGAGAGGAAGATGGAAGGAAGAGGGTGAGGAGGAAGGCGACGAAGAGCAGAGGTAGGAGGAGCAGGGGAGGGGAAGAAAGAGGATAATGAGCTGGCAGGGGAGAGGAAGAGGAGGAGGTGGAGGAAGGGACAGGGGGGGAGGAGGAGGAGGAGGAGATGGAACAGGGGAGGAGGGGGGGGGGGAACTGGGAGGAGGTGCAGACGGAGATGAGAAACATCACAGAAGTTAAAATGAATCAAAGTCTGGTCCAGCTGGCCAACACTGAAGACCCCCCCCCCCTCCCCACACACATACTTCTGTGGGTTTTTAAGCGAGACAAACTGCGGGCCAGACACTCCTTCTCCCAGGAAATGGCTGAATAATTAGCGTCAACCTGTCAGCACACACACACACACACACACACACACACACACACACACACACACACACACACACACACACACACACACACACACACACACACACACACACACACACACACACACACACGTGCACACTCTCCATCATACCTTCGTTTAGAGGACGTATTTATATTTTTTTATTACAAACTAATGACAGAGGTGGAAGGAATAAACGACGACAATAAACGGCAGCACACAGATTTGTTGATGTGCTTTAGTATACTCCAGCACGGTCGTTGACCATGTTGACCTTTATTCACCACAGACTTCCATTAACTCTTAACCTCACCGCGTGTGAAGGGCTTGTTGACACATTGCATGACATCCTTTGTGCGTTTTCTTTGTGTGTGCGTGTGAGTGACTGTGTGAGTGTCACCAGAGTTGAACGGGAAGCATTAATTAATAAACTACACTGAGTGCCCTGCAATACAAATGTTGCAAACGTTGACGCAATCCGTCTCTTTGTGCCTTTCCATCTGTGTAAAGGGGACCATGAAAAAAAAGCACTCCGCCATCCTTGACGCGTTTAAAAACACAAAACGCTCAGGGAAGCCTGTTCAGACCGGCGCTATAGGAGAGGGCAGTCTATGTTTAGTCTGGGTTGGACATTTCACTTTCACTTTCACTCGAGTCGTATAGCCGCAGAGTCCGTCGCGCCCACACACTGCGTCGCTTTGAGACGCCTATGCAGTCGAGTCAGTCGAGGGGGAGGTTTTTTTCAGGTAGCACACAGATTTGACTCGAATGCCTTGCACCAGTCCCCTCCAACATCCGTGCCTTCCCTGTGTGGGCCCCCCCGAGTAGGACGTTACCCACAATGCCTGCTTAACGGCACAGCTCACAGGGTTGGGTGTTTGAAGGGGAGCACGTATACATTGTGCTCTCAGCTCTCGTACGTTCTGTGCGGGTGGCGGTCCTGCTGCGTAGGAGTCACAGCCAAAAGTGTACCGTGTTCGATTCCCCGACGTTAAAGTCTCTTGGTGACTTTGAGCGAAATGCTTTACCCTTAGCTGCTTTTTAATTCACTGCATTTTATTCGGTTAAAAGTATCTTCTAAAGGAAAAGATTCAATGTACATCTGTGTCTATCTATCTATGCATATACCCTATATAGTTTCAGACTTGTATGGGAATTCATCCCCATTTCATCCCACCATTTTTTGGCCCTGTATCCTACTACTTGCCTCAAGCAGGAATCTCGACTCCAGTGAAAGGCTCACCGTGTTCGGGCTCTCTCCGATCGCCGGTTCCTTCTCTGGAACAAGGCCTTTGGTTAACCAAGTAGAGCGGTCTCTCCAGAGCAATATGGTGTTCCCCAAACCTTCAGCAGGTTGAACACACGATTCAGGCAGCGCTTGTAAAGCAACGACCGAAACCTGACTCGAAGTGAACCATTTAAGCATCAAAGTTGAAATTGTTGACGATATTTAAATGCAGTAAATCTCTTATATTCCTTGCAACTAGTTATGCTATGCTAGTTTCTTTGTATTTCGTCGTACTTGTTATTTTTAAGGCTACTTTGAGTAGTACCTAGCCCCCCGATGCTGAATACTAAAAAGTGCATTTCCCTACGCTACTTGAGTGCATCGTGACGTCGTTTAAAAATGTATCGTGTTGGTTTTTATAGTGGCACACTTTAGGGGGAAGCGTGGATCAAGTGGGGCTCTGGTGCTTAGGAGAGAGATCCTTAAAAGAGCAAAATGACAGAGAAAAAAGAACGGCTTTAGTGCCCACTGATGCTGAACAGATGCTGAGGACACTTTATACGTTATGTTCGGGGTAGACAAAAGATTGGTCTCCAAAGATTGTCCTTTCAATTTGTAGTTAATGAATCACGTTCTTCATGAACATGAATACGCAATACATAATTAAGGCTGAATAAGAATTATGCATCACTTTTCATGTGAACAGTGAATTTACGGGTTATCTGATTCTTTTGTAAAGATCTTTGTTTTTTGGCCGTTTTCCTTTCTTTCTTTCGCAGCGTTCGACCGCTACTTCCGAAGTCGCTCGCTGTCTAACAACCGGAGGAACGTGTGGTTTGCCGAATTTTGGGAGGAGAACTTCAACTGCAAGCTCGGCATGCACGGCAAGCGCCTGGGCAGCCCTAAGAAGTGTACCGGTAAGACACCCCCCCCGCCCCTTTGTTTTGTACCCCCTCGCTGCTCATGTATTCTCTACCCGTGCCTGCCACTTCCTGACTGGGGTTCGCACTTCTGACCCCTCTCTCATGAAATAGCTTCAGTAGAGCAGATGTTTCCACTGTTGGAGTGGAGGCACGTCCTTCTGCATCCCAATGAATCTGAGCACCTTTTTGTCTCTCCCGCTCTCGCTCTCTCGCTCTCTCTCTCGCTCTCTTTCGCTCTCTCTCTCTCTCTCTCTCTCTCTCTCTCTCTCTCTCTCTCTCTCTCTCTCTCTCTCTCTCTCTCTCTCTCTCTCTCTCTCGCTCTTGCTCTCTCTCTCGCTCTCTCTCGCGCGCTCTCTCTCGCTCTCTCTCTCTCTCTCCCTTGCTCGCTCTCGCGCTCTCGTTCTCGCGCTCTCGCTCTCTCTCTCTCCCTTGTTCGCTCTCGCTCTCTCTCTCTCTCTCTCTCTCGCTCTCTCTCGCTCTCTCTCTCTCTTTCGCTGTCTATCTTTCACTGTCTCTCCCTCTTTCTCTTTCTATCGCTGTCCATTTTTCTCTCCCTGTCTCTCTCGGTCTCTCTCTCTCTATCTTTCCCCTCTCTCTGTCCTTCGGTTTCTGTGCCCAATTATTGGGCCTTGGCACTCGTTTCCTTTCCCTCCCCACACGGGGTTAGCAGCGGGGGGGGGGAGAGGGAGGTCACATGATGAGGGCGACCCATGTCGAGGATCTCTGCTTCAGAAATCCCATAATGCTACAGCCGGACTTCTGGGAGAGGCTGCGAGGGTTGGGGGGCCGGTGGAGGGGTGGGTGGGGTGGGTGGGGAGGGTGGGAGGGGTAGAGGGGTGAAGGGGTGGAGGGATGCTGGTGGAGGAGTTGAGGGGTGGAGGGACGCAGGCTTTTCCTGTTTTGTTAGCGAGACTTTCGTCCGAGGGTGACAAGATGGAGGTCTCGGAGGACAGTTTTAACTAATGTATTTCTGCAATGATTTTAATCTTAACAGACACTTTGTCTAAGACGTTGGTGTCCGGAGAGGACGTTCGAGCTTGTCTAGCATGGCGGTTTAATTTTCTTCGGGATGGCACATTTTAATTAGACCCCCCGATACGGGAGATAAGGGCCGACCGGACCCCCTTGGAACCATCACTTATGTCAACCGGCCCCCGATAGCTCTAAAGTGGAAGTTTTGTTTGGTTTCGCGTTTGGATTTCCACCTTGTAGTCCTTTTCTTGTTGAAAGCGAGGAGTCACGCCGGCACAGTCGACAGGGACACACACTTTTCTGCAGAGTTGGCGCAGTCCCGTCCAAGCGTTGGTCAGCCATGTCCCGCTAAGTCGTGGTTCTGCCGTCCGTTTGAAGCTAGTTGGGGCTGGTCTGCCGTCTTGTTTTTCACGTTAATCCAAAGTGTGATTCGTGGGACAAATGTCACGTGATGCTAGGCTCCGCCTTTTTCCAACCAACACAAAAACATTGCCTTTTCTCCCTTTTTTTTACCTTACTTCAGCATTTGCTTTAGCATTATTATTTTTTCCATAGCACTACTTTTGTATTTTTATTGTGTTGTATCATATGCCGTGTCTTTCTATGCTGCTGTACTCGCAAAGGTAAATACAGTTGTTATATATCCATATCTATCTATCCATCTATTTAATTCCCTTAAAATGTCAACAAATATTTTTTTTAAAGAGACACGCACATCTTTCTCCCCCCCCCCCCCCCCCAGACATTCACAGTGACTTAAACAAAAAAGATGCAGAATAAGTCTGCCACAATTTATATACCAATGCTGGATTTCACTAGCCTGACAAGCCAGACTATATCATTAAAATGTATAGTCTGGCAACGACCGGTAGACCTCGGCTCAATCCAGGGGGCGGGATGAAGGCTGTCTTTCAAACTGCCTCTGCACGCAATAGGGTAACGCTACGACCAATCAGAGCAAAGAGCAGAACACCAAATACATCCTTCTTCGGAATATGGTATGACTTTCAGCGCCGTTTTCTTGCTTCCAACTTTTTTAAGAAAAATGACAAGTTTAATTCTTTCAAGTTTGATGCCAACGCCGATTCTAAAACCGATTCCTTTGCCAAAGAAGCCATCTTGTCATGTTTTTCACCGTCGCAAGTATGTCGTCATCGCATTAAGCCCGCCCAACGACTCAATAAACAGATGGAGCGCTGTGATTGGTGAACACTATCGGTGTTCGAGACTCAACAAGTTCCTATGGCTCGTTTGCCACCTACGGAGCAAATATTTTTGCTGCCGCTAGGGGGCGTCTAGATTTCTAGGCTAGGATTTCACCAGAAGAGCACTTTAAGTGCGCTGTAAGTGTAAAGGGGGGGGGGGGGGGGGCGACACACGCTTGGTTTATTTGCGAGCCTCCATGTGGGGAAGCAATGCTGTTTCCACTGTCCTGTGATGCCCTCCAGGTGTCAATAATAATAATAACACTAAGGATCAATGTTTGTACCTGCAGCTCTGTCTGTATGCTAACTGCTTTGGCAGGGATTTGGTGATAGCTTTGATATGCAGGGAGCCGGTTGTGGCAGATGTGTATCAGTCGAATAGGAGGGGAAGGACGCGATATTATTCCCTGGGAATTTAAAAAGAGAAAATCGGGGTGTTACAGCAGCCGGTGAGCTGATAGGAACAGTGCAAAACCAGATAATGGGAAAGGTATTCAATCTGCAGTAAAAAAAAAATGCGGGACCCTTAAATGTTTACAGGATATGGACACTGATATGTATTTGGAGATGAACCAGATGTATCCTGTTCAAATCTACGGTGTGCATATCCTGCTCATATTCCTATCCTTGAGTTCAAGTCTGTAAGATTTATAAGTGTTAGTGGTGACATTTTGAGGACACGTTTTTAAGAGACAGGAGTCTCCACCTCATGGCCACCAAACAATTTCAAACAAGGCAATATTCTGGTCAATATTCACTATCCAGCTCTCCTTTTACCATCTGACCTCTGATCAGACTTTTAGCAGACGTACCCCTGTTTGTTTGCGTGTGTGTGTGTGCGCGTTTAACTTTCCTGCTTATGGTGGTATGATCTTTTGTGGTTTTATAATCAAGTAGATGATTCGGTTTAAAGGGAAGCCCATTGACTCCCATGCATGCATTTGTGTGTGTGTGCGTGTGTCTGTGTGTGAGATAGAGCAGGTGTCCCGCAGTGCCACGCCATAGTCCATTAGTACCGAGTACCTGGGGTTGGCGACCCTGGCATCATCAGCAAAACGGCCAATCAGTGGCCTGCTGTTCCAAGGTCACCATGGTGATTCAGGGGAGGGGGGAGCCCGGCTATGGGTCTTTACTATAAAACATAAACAGTCTGAAATGGAGCGGGAGAAACAGGAATGCAGAGGTACACCGTAGTGCGTACAATCAGGGAGTACGAGCATCTCCCGGCACCATATCTCACCTTTTATTAGCAAAACAAAACACCATTATGTGTAATTTACAAGACGTTTCCGAAGTATATTGCCCAAATAAAACTTGTTTGCGTGTGTTTTCCGTCACCCCCCCAGTGCCTTTGTAGAAACGAGATGTATCACACATAACATCACAGTATGCTTTACAATCTGTTTATTCTATCATAAAAATGAAAAGTGGGGAGATTGTGGAGGAACAGAACCGTCTGCCAAATATTCTTGGCAGACGTCCCCGCATGGCAGCATACCTGCTCTTAAATTGGATTAGGTTTTGTACTCGTGTCGTGGGTTATGGATTGTATTGTTGTATCGATTTGTAGGTTATTGTCGTTTACATCAGCCGGCTAGTGCTGCCAGGACCCGCTATTTAAACGGACACACTCACAGCTTTGGTGGGGGAAGCTGTAGATCCACATAGCATAACATTAGCATGTGTTTATGCCATACATATAGAGTTACACTTAACATATTTAAATAATACATATATCATGTTTACGGGTTGGACAGTTGGGAAAGAAGAATATGCATTAACACATTTGAACTGATTGGTTTAATGATAATGATATAAAATCCAACTAGATTCATGCCTACACGTTTCAGGCACAGATGTGAAGCAAGGCAGTATAAATAGTGAAAAGCTTTTCTTAAAACTCCTCCACAGTTTAATTGTAAGTGTATTGATGCTAAATCGAGATAGTTTCCCATATAGATGAGAAGAAGAGATGAATGTTGATAAAAACTTCCGCTGCTTGGTATAGCAGCAAAAACGGTAATGTTTGCTGAAAGACCAAAGACCAGCGCTTCTTCATAAAACATTACTGTGGTTTTCCCATAGCGCCTGCCACAAACCATTGAGCGGTCCCAACAGCCCTCTCACCACACAGCCTTCACAAGTTCATCATGATTGTTCTTCAATAATTCAACCGAGCATCATGTCGTGTTAAATGGTTTTGTTCCATTGCGATACATCCCAAGTCGATGAGAGCCAGGTTAGAAGCCTTGAATGCACTTTACTGATGCAACAAGAGGCAGTATAGTCTCAGTGTTAGGATGTTGGTCTCCGGCCAAACGGGATTCGAACCCAGTTCGTCTGCGGTCAAATCCGTCATCCAGGAGCGAGATAGGCCTACCCTAAACCCCCTAAAATTCGGCTTGATGCACTCTAAATCGAAGCATCTGCCAAATGATTAACTAGCAGTCGTATGCAGCGTGTTGCATATTGAATCATAGAAAGTCGGCGCTCATCGTGACACCACATTATAAACTTCCTTACAGACTGGCGGTAATTGCGAAGCCCTTACTACAGAAACAGCTCTTTTGGCCACAGGTGTGCCCAGGATAAGACCATGCTGTGTCCATTGAGGCATCGCATTCACCACCTGTTTCGCACCGTCCTGCTGCTAGTATTATTTCAGCGTGAAACCAGCTCAAGCGCAGTGCACACAGACTCTATAGTAGGATCTCTTTCTCTCTATTTCTACCTCTCTCTTTATTTTTCTCCTTTTCTTCCTCTTGTTCTCGCTCCCCGCTTCTCTATTTTGTTTGCCATATCGGCTATCTATACCAAACACCAACGAGCACGCACACACACACACACGTATGCACGCACGCTCACAAGCACACACGCATGCTATGAATGCACTGTATGTATGTGTTTCTAGACTACTGAACATATGCCTCTAGTTTAAATTCCTATATAGGAATTAATCATAATTAAATCCAAACACATCAATGGGCTGTGAAAAAAGGTGTTTACTTTCCTTGGGTCTGAAGATAGAAAATCTTCCTACCGCCAACAAAAACGCAAAATGCTGATGCCCTTTTATTCCACAAAAAAAGAAATAAGCGTCTTTGGCATGGTATGCTACCTTTTTGATTGGCAAATGCACAACCTGCTTTGGCAGCCTAATCATGAATACAATATCGTTCTGTTCGGCAGGCGGCCATCTTGTCAAAGCAGCCTTTACCCAGCTAAACTCCTTCACTTTCATTTTAATTGGCAAACAGAAACGGCACTGTTTGCTGCTTGCTCTCTATATGATTAAATTCCATCTTCCCAGCCTTCTCTGTAGTGATTGAACTCATGTTTACAAATGGATGCCGCTTTGAAAGCAGTCTGGTCAAAGACACCACTTCATACAATAGTAGTCACATTAAGGTTCCTTATGAACTAGTCGAGGCACAGTACACTGGAACGGATTTAGATACCTAGGTTTGAGTCGCCCACTCCCATGTCACTTGATCCAAAGAAGGTGTCCAGTGCTGAAACGGTCTACTTGACAAGGTGACTAATGAAAAGGTAATCATAGGGACATTACACTTATTTGTTAAATTGCACAAACCATTTGTACAATTACAACTATAAAGTGCCTTTATTGGATTTCAATTTGGGTATTTACCCTGTTTTTCTGGCATTTACCAGTCAATTTGTTGTGCGTTTGTAAATGCGGCATTTATTTCTGAAAGTTCATGTTTTACTCGTTTCATATTATTCATGATTTGAATCAAATGCTACGCACCCTTGGCTTGAAGTCAATAAACCTTTTGAAAACCACTTGGTGTTAACAACGTTCGTAATTTGATGATATAGGGTTATAGATAGACAAAATTCACTTGCCGATAAACGCTTTCTGTGAAAAAGATGACTGTGAAAATCCCATTCATGGCAGAATATACTGAAACAAACCGGCACCGATTGACCATAATAATGTAAAGAATACCGAGCCTGGTCTCACAGGAATCCGTGAAATGACTACGGACGCTTAACTCAAAATCCGTGGGATCATTACGGAAACTTAATATGCGCACGGACACAGATCACCGAGCGAGTCGACCTAGTCACACAGGGATCCGTCAAATGACTATATATATATATCACCTATATATATATATATATATATATATATATATATATATATATATATATATTATATATATAATATATTATATATATTATAATTTCACCTATATGTTCACGTGATTCGGTCTCAGCGCACAACCGTTAATCATTGAACCGTGTTCCCAGAGCACGGTTGCACCTTTTTCGTCTTCCACAGAACGGAATGTCAACCCATTAATTTTGAGTTAAGCGCCCGTGGTCGACTCGCTCGGTGAAACGGGGATCTCTGTCCGTGGGTATATTACGGAAATCGGCGTGTTTCCGTAATGATCCCACGGATTTTGAGTTGAGCGTCCGTAGTCATTTCACGGATTCCTGTGAGACCAGGTTGGGAATACTTGCTGACGTTACCATACCATCATTTTTAATTATTATTACGATTAACTCTTACACTACATCAATCCACTTCCTGTTTACAGTTTTAGTTTACAATGACAAACTGGATCAATCCCGTTTCTCTTGTTTTCCGGAAGTTTCTTCACGCAAGGTTGATGGTGTGCATCGGCTACAAATGCCACCGTCGCAGCGACAGTGTGTCTCTGCGTAGAGCGACGCCGCAGTTCCAAAAATATTAATTAGATCCCAATTCGCTTCACGCATCGGCAAACTCTTCACGCACGCATGGTCAGGAAAAACACACACACACACACACACACACACACACACACACACACACACACACACACACACACACACACACACACACACACACACACACACACACACACACAAATACAATTTAAGCTGTTACGCTGCTAATGAAGTCAACAGGGAAAAAGGCATATTAGCAAGAAAAAGCCAAGGCGGGCAGTGAAGAGAGAATTCCCCGTGCCCTTGCGAGGGTCCATGCACCATCTGCCGAGGCTGCTAATTGACACCCAGCCTTCATAGGGTTCCTCCTTCTCTTCCTCCTCTGTCGGGTTCTTGCTACTCACCGTTTGATTGGTGCATTAAAGGAAGAGAGAGAGAGAGAGATGAATAGAAAGAGGGAGAGACTGACGGTGAAGGAAGACAGAGAGCCTTTTAGAGACATTTCTAAGTACAACTGCAGATAAAGACAGAGACTGATGGGGGTGAGATAGCGAGAGACGGGGAGTGAGGGAGAAGGATGGAGCGAGAGGGAGAGAAGAGAGGAATAGAAAGAGTTGGAAAGAGAGATAAAGGGGTCATGAGTGGTTGATAAGCGCAGGGATGGAAAAAAAGGCCTTCATTAATAGGGAGCAAGAGCGATATAAATAATACTTTATTTGCATGAAGGAGCTTATTAATTGCCATGAAAATAGACCCAGGAAAACAAAAACAAAAAATTAGCACATAGCTTAATAAAACTACAAACTAATTAAACTAACCGAGAGAGAGAGAGAGCGACATGGGGAACACCACGAGTGAAAGGAGATGGAGAGAAGGTGATAGGCAGAGGCCGAGAGACAGAGGACGATCAACCAAGCCTGGGTCACCGGTGGGCTGGTGACCAGAGAACGCGGGCGTCAACGATGGCGTGGTAGGACACAAGCGAGGCTCAGGAGGCAGGGGCGTGCGATGCCAGTAGACGGATGGTCTCTGAGGACATCTCCCTCCACCTCACCTGTGGAGGGGCCTGGTCCAGCTGAGAAGCTGCCCTTGTTGAGGAGCTTCTCCTTTTCGAGGAGACGACAACTCAGCGCGCTGTTCGGTCCCTCCGCAAAATACACTTTTAATCTCCCGCTGGAGGTTAACACTGTCTAGCCGCTGTCGTAGAGCAGGGATGGGGTGTGATGTGGGTCTGAGAGAGTAAAAGGGGAAGAATGATGGAGTTTGAAAATAATGGATGAGGAGTGAGAGCAATAAACGACACTGAACATGAGACCCGCAGCATAGACATTTAATAAAAGAGGTGTTGTGAGTGTGTGTGTGTGTGTGTGTGTGTGTGTTGTGTGTGTGTGTGTGTGTGTGTGTGTGTGTGCATTCTGCTGTGTTTTTGTGTGTTTGTGCGTGTGTTTTTGTGTGTGTGTGTGTGAGAGTATTTTGGAGTGTGTGTGTGTGTGTGTGTGTGTGTGTGTGCATGTGTGTGTGTTTGTGCGTGAACTGGCTTTCTTTGTTTCCATCATATGTGGGAGTGAACTGGTGACTGCATCCGGCAGCGCCATCACTGAGACTTGAGTGGGCCATCTGTAACTGTTTACACACACACACACACACACACACACACACACACACACACACACACACACACACACACACACACACAACCACACACACACCACAACACACACACACACACAACACACACACACACACAACAGACACCTAGTAATCAATCTTTAGCAAGATTCTTGGATGCACTGCTCACTGTTGTCCTGTCATGGGACCCTCGTGGTTGTGCTGACATAGTCGCACACCGCCGCACACTGGCATGTAGCAATGCGCACACACATATACATGAGCAATGTGCACGCATGCACAAACACAAACACACTAAGCTGAACAAACAGACGCAAAGCACACACACACACACACACGCACACATACACACACACTCAAAGCAAACATATAAATTCTAAACTGAACACACACACACACACACACACACACACACACACACACACACACACACACACACACACACACACACACACACACACACACACACACACACACACACACACACACACACACACACACACACACACACAAAAACACTCCAACACTAACACTTATACAGATTTATTTTAAATATACATATTTTTTTTAATGTACCAATAAAAAAGTGGAGGAGGAGTGAGGAGGAGGAGGAAAGCAATCATCTACCGTTTGGTGCCTCAGTGCCTCTTGAGGTCGCCGTGTTGCTAGGTTACAATCTCATAGAAAACTAAGTCTAAAAATTAAAATAAATAAATTGATTGTGTAATTTTCTCTTGACGTAATAACACAAGAGTGTTACACTAAATACTAAAGATTTTGGTCGACTAATGTGTACCCATGTCTACGTTGGCCTGAATGAACTAAAGTTGATCGGCCAAGCCCTCGACTAACTCAAACCCTTGGAGCAACTCGATCGCAAAGTTGTTTCTAGGAGTATGTGCAACATGTGTCACATTATTTTCTTCAGGAATGTACACCTTGAGATGGCTCCTTCTGGACCCTTTTCATAAATGGAAACACTCCTTCTTAGATATCGATTATCGATACATACACTCAATAATTGCACAGTATTTATCATTGTCGTATTGTTTCTAGTCTGGGATTAATAAAATCTTCTCTGATGATCCATAGTGTGCTTGAAGGGAGTGTATTCATGGACACACGTGCGTCCTCAAAGCATTGAGTAGACAGAGAGCCCTGCAGGACAGGGTGGCAGGGATCAGGCCTGACTCCCAGCCCAAAGCTCCTTGGTTTCGATATCCAGTCGCGTTTGATCCCCACTTCCAAGCCCCCTTTGAGTCGGTTTCCAAGCCCCCCTACCGGCTCGTTACGGCTGTGTGTTGATTTCTCATTATGCACTTGCATACTCATTACTACATTTAGATGAAAACGTCTCCTCAATGACTAAATTATGATTGGTAAACACACCGCTACGCACACACACGCGCGCAAACACGCACACATACGCGTACACACACGCACACACACACACGTGACATAATTGACAACAACAAGAACAAATGACGGAGAGACTGAAACTAGTGTTAAAATATTGTGCCAGGCAGACAGCCAGACAGACAGACAGACAGACACGGACATGATTTCCAGCTCCCCTGAGCTCTCACGGTGACCCGCACACAGACTAGAATCAGAGGCCCGATCAGGATTTCTCAATTCCCCCATATTGATTATTGATTCCTGTCCTGCTGAGTTACAACACCGGCTCCCTTAAAAGCAGCCTCCTACATGGTCGATGGAGGCATGTGGGTTTATGTGTATGCGTCAGAGATGGAAATTAACTTTTTTGCCCACTAGCCACTGTGGCAGGTAGATTTAAAAATCAACCAGCCACCCATCTTTTTTACCAGACACTTTTTATACGCTATATATTTTTTTAATATCTGCGTACATTTTAAACAATATAATAGTAACAATAGATAAGAAATGTGTTTTTCATACACATCATTTTCTACATCAGAAGTGATTTTTACTGTAAGTATGTGCTACCAAGGAACTGAGTTGAAAACGTTACACTCTTACTCTTACTGCATATGATAAACAATAAACAGGCATCTGCCATGTTAAGTCATGTTTATTTCAAAGGTGTTACGATGACAAGTCTGGGGATAATTCATCTATAAGTATTTTCAATAAAATACTTATAGAATTAGAAATACTTATAAAATTTTCAATTTTAACACTAAAACAACATGCATGGCTACACCATCATAAGTCAAGAGGAACATTTGTTTTTTTATATTTGCATCTGACTGCATACAAATGTGTCCACAGACATGGTATCACAAAGCATTATTGGCCCTTGGTTGCCATGCGTAATTCGACTAGACTCATTTGATTCGACGTCTCATAATGGTCGAAATATTTCCATTAGATTCGACATGCCTGTCTCTCTCTCTCTCTCTCTCTCTCCCTTCTCATCTCTCTCTCTCTCTCTCTCTCTCTTCTTCTTCTCTCTCTCTCCTCCTCTCTCTCTCTTCTTCCTCTTTCTCTCTCTCTCTCTTCTCTCTCTCTCTCCTTCTCTCTTCCTCCTCCTTTCCTCCCATCTCTTCTCTCTCTCTCACTCTCCTCTCCTTCTGTATCTCCTCTCTCTCCTTCTCTGAGCACCAAATTGCCAACTCGCTTAATATATATCACTTTCACAGTAATATTGGAGAACAAAGTACAAAAAAGAGAAGAGAGCGCGCAAGCGAGGTATAACATACTCTTTATTATGTGGCCATTTGTGCTATTGAACCGTCGGCTAATGCCGCCTTTTTGAGAATCAGACAAACAGCCTACGACAATGGTGGGTCCATTTTCTTAACATTGACCGTCGGCGTA
>OLKM01000146.1:122125-149839 GCA_900291075.1 Melanogrammus aeglefinus
CTACGTTGTTGCCTGATGAACTAAAGTTGAATCGGCAAGGGCCCTCGATAACTCAACGCCTTGAGCACTCGAAGTCTGCAAGAGTTGTTTCTATGGAGTATGTGCAAGCATGTTGCACATTATTTTCTTTCAGGAAATGTTACACTTGAGAATAACTCATATCCTGGACGCCTTTTCCATAAATGGAAACACTCCTTCTTAGATATCGATTATCGATACTTACACCGATAAATGCACAGTATTTATCATTGTCGTATTGTTTCTAGTCTGGGATTAATAAAATCTTCTCTGATGATCCATAGTGTGCTTGAAGGGAGTGTATTCATGGACACACGTGCGTCCTCAAAGCATTG
The DNA here is from genome assembly GCA_900291075.1 of Melanogrammus aeglefinus. NCBI lineage: Eukaryota > Metazoa > Chordata > Actinopteri > Gadiformes > Gadidae > Melanogrammus > Melanogrammus aeglefinus. The sequence continues at coordinate 122,479 of OLKM01000146.1, forward strand.
AGTAGACAGAGAGCCCTGCAGGACAGGGTGGCAGGGATCAGGCCTGACTCCCAGCCCAAAGCTCCTTGGTTTCGATATTCAGTCGCGTTTGATCCCCACTTCCAAGCCCCCTTTGAGTCGGTTTCCAAGCCCCCCTACCGGCTCGTTACGGCTGTGTGTTGATTTCTCATTATGCACTTGCATACTCATTACTACATTTAGATGAAAACGTCTCCTCAATGACTAAATTATGATTGGTAAACACACCGCCACGCACACACACGCGCACAAACACGCACACATACGCGTACACACACGCACACACACACACGTGACATAATTGACAACAACAAGAACAAATGACGGAGAGACTGAAACTAGTGTTAAAATATTGTGCCAGACAGACAGCCAGACAGACAGACAGACACGGACATGATTTCCAGCTCCCCTGAGCTCTCACGGTGACCCGCACACAGACTAGAATCAGAGGCCCGATCAGGATTTCTCAATTCCCCCATATTGATTATTGATTCCTGTCCTGCTGAGTTACAACACCGGCTCCCTTAAAAGCAGCCTCCTACATGGTCGATGGAGGCATGTGGGTTTATGTGTATGCGTCAGAGATGGAAATTAACTTTTTTGCCCACTAGCCACTGTGGCAGGTAGAATTGTTAACAAATCAACCAGCCACCCATCTTTTCTTGACGAAGACACACTGTATTTATCGCTATATATGATACTTTTTTATATTGCTGCGTACATTTTAAAAACAATAATAATAGTAACAATAGATAAATAAATGTGGTTTATCCCATACACATCATATTTCATAGCATCAGAAGTTGATTTTTTACTGTACAGTATGTGCTACCGCAAGCGAGACCTGAAGTTGAGAAAATCGACATCTTACACTCTTACTCTTACTGCATAATGACTAAACAATAAAGCAGCATCTGCCAGATTGTTAAGTCATCGTTTATTTCAAAGGTGGTTACGATGACAAGTCTGGGATGATCTATCATCTATAAGTTATTTTCAATAAAAATACTTATAGAAGAGAGAGAGACTTATAAAAATATTCTCCGATTTTAACACATTAAAACAATCGCATGGCTACAGCCATCACTATAGTCAAGGTAGGAACATTTGTTTTTTTCATATTTGCATCTGACTGCATACAAATGTGTCCACAGACATACTGGTATCAACGAGCAAAAGCGATTTATTGCCCTTGTGCCCATGCCGTAAATTTACGACGCTACTCATTGGTTCGACGTCGTCTCAAATGGTCACGAAGCTATATATACCCATTAGATCGACATGCCTCTCTCTCTCTCTCTCTCTCTCTCTCTCTCATCTTCTCTCTCTCTCTCGTCGTCTCTCTCTCTCTCTCTCATCTCTTCTCTGCTCTCCTCTCTCTCATCTCTCTCTCTCTCTCTCTCTCTCTCTCTCTCTCTCTCTCTCGCTCTGTCTCTCTCTTCTCTCTCATCAGAGTTCTCTCTCTCTCTTCTCTCTCTCTCTCTCTCTCTCTCTCTCTCTTTCTCTTCTCTCTCTCTCTCTCTCTCTCTCTCTCTCTCTCTCTCTCTCTCTCTCTCTCTCTCTCTCTGAGCACCAAATTGCCACCTCGGCCTACATATCACTTTCACGATGAATATTGGAGAACAAAGTGACAAAAGAGAGAGAGCGCAAGCGAGGTATACAACTCTTTATATGTAGGCCTATTATGCATATTGAACCGTCGGCCTAATCGCCTCCTTTTTGAAAAGTCAGACAAACAGCCCTACGGACCAATGGGTTCCATTTTCTTAACATTGAACCGTCGGCGTAGTGGCATGTCGATCTAATGGGAAATATTTCGGACCAGTGAGACGTCAGAACAATGAGGTGTCGGAATTATGGACAGGCCCCTGGCCCTTAACTAATATTCAGAAAAAACACTGCCTCAAAAGGCTATTGGCTTAAAGCAATACAAGTAGAGGAATATACTTTATACCCTGAACTTTTAAACGATGCAAACGTGAAAAAACATAATTATATATTTTTGTGGCATTCAGTCCATTGCTGAAAATATATCTGTGGCATTTAGCAGGCCAATACTGTGGTGAAGTGTGTAAAGTATGACCAAGTGTTTCTTTCTGTACAATAAATAGAACTTTATCGATCCCCTGTAGGGGAAATTTGTTAATGTTTGTCCCTATAAAACAATAATGGTAAAAAAATCAATACAAAACACGACGGTAACTGAGTAAGTCAAACCGTCCAATCTGAAGGCTCTACTTAACGCAAACAGAACTGAGTAGGGGAGGGCGTAGCCCAACTAGTTTGTGAACGACCCAGAGAAACGCAACGCAAATTCAATGTGAACATGTATGAGGCTTGAATAAAAGACGATTTTGGAATTCCGCCACACATTTTTCGGCACACAAGTGTCTCAAAAAGAGGGCATGTCCGGGCAAAATAGGAAGTCTGGTTACCAGACGTACGGGAAACCCATTTCAATCCTACCTGTAATAGGCCTACTGTTAAATAGCGGCTCAAATTGGTGGGCGCTATCCTGGTAATTTCTCTGCGTGAGAAATACGAAGTGTGGTATGTGAGCGTGCGCATGGCTTGAATTGCGTGTGTATCACGCTGAATGCGTGAGACTTGAGAGCCCGGTTACCGGTATATTCAATTTGCACTGTGTGTCACTTCACCCGACACAGTGGCGGGTGAAGTGGCACAATTGCCACCGTACAAATCCACCCGCAAATGGCGTGTGGCGGGTGTTCATTTCCATCCCTGGTATGCGTGCTTGTGCGTGCGTATGTGTATGTGTATGCGCGTGTGTGTGCGAGTGTGTGTGTGTGTGTGTGTCTGTGTGATGCTATACACATACTTTAGTTTCCACGTTCTTAACGATGTCAATGCATCTAATTTGCCTCTTGGATTCAATCGAGAAATTACTATTAATTTCCAGGAAAACCACAAGATGTGAAAAAACATTCGAGGAAATCTAGTATTTTTGTGTTTTCTTCTTTCGACAAGGTTCTGTGAATGCTGAAAAGCCTCAAATTGAAATTGCGTGTCTGAGTGATCTTTAATTGAGGAGCTTGTCCAAGCTATTAGCCCATCTGTCACCCATGCTAATATCAATCATCCTCCTTGTAGCGGTGGCTACGCTAACTCCCAAGTGACGCCATCAGGGCACTTAGCTATCCAATGGTCATGCTAACATTAGCTTCAGCTCAGTGCTCAGCTCATTTGCTGTTTGTGTTGCTGTTGTTCACCGTAGTCCAGTTGTCTGCTAGCACTCTTATCCCCTGCTATAAAGCGGGCTAAGCTCCAGAGGCTACGTTGATTATAATGGTCTCAGTGCTATTAGCTTGTAGCTAAACCCAGCTTGGCACTGTTGACACAGCAAAAAAAAAACTCCAGTCCTGGGCCAAACGTTTAGTTTGAGAGTGCAAGCAATAGAATATATCAGTTTTCCCCCATTAACCTCTTGATGGCCAAGATCCTCAAATGTGGATGAGATCCAATAGAAAAATAAGATGTTGCCAGAAAATAAATAAGGGCAAGAAAAAATAAACTAAACGTCTTCTACTTAAACATTCTACAAGTCTTTATTGTGTATTAAGCAGATTTCCATCCATAACCGCTAACAACGACAGATACTTACATTAAGAGTCTGGTCACGGCGCTGCCCTCCGGTTTTGAGGCTGTGCACCCAATCAGTACGCTTCCATAATCAACCCTCCGAAAAGGAGAGGGGAGGGAATGACCTGGAGTCAGATGTTTACATTAGTGGGCTCTTTGCAGAGACAACTTGAATCTGCTGTGATTTTTTTGCCTTACGGGGGCATTTTAACGTTTCTTTTTCGTTTTGGATGTCACGTGTGTTTACGCGGAATCATTTCTCCGTCCCTCTGAGTTTGTTTTCGGTTTCCGGAAACTAACAGATGAGAGAGGCGTGGGAGAATTGAATTTGCAGCGGCCGACTGGAAAATGAAATGGAGCATGTGTATGTGTGTCTGTGCGGTTTTGTGAGAGTATGTTTGTATGTGTGAGTCTGTCTCGGGAGACTGACAGGATGCACATCTTGACATAAACCCAATCGCTTTGTCTCTTCCTGGTTCTCCTTGTCTTGCATCACATCAGTCTCTCTCTCTCTCTCTCTCTCTCTCTCTCTCTCTCTCTCTCTCTCTCTCTCTCTCTCTCTCTCTCTCTCTCTCTCTCTCTCTCTCTCTCTCTCTCTCTCTCTCTCTCTCTCTCTCTCTCCTCACTCTATCTCTAGCTGCCTCTCTCTGTTTGTCTCTGTTTCTGTCTTCCTCTCCTCCTCTCTCTTACTCCCTCTCTCTGTCTTCTCTGCTCTCCTCTCTCTCTCCTCTCTCTCCTCTCTCTCTCTCTCTCTCTCTCACTCTCTCTCTCTCCTCACTCTCTCTCTCCTCACTCTATCTCTAGCTGCCTCTCTCTCTTTGTCTCTGTTTCTGTCTTCCTCTCTCTCTCTCTCTCTCTCTCTCTCTCTCTCTCTCTTCTCTCTCTCTCTCTCTCTCTCTCTCTCTCTCTCTCTCTCTCTCCTCACTCTCTCTCTCTCTCTCTCTCTCTCTCTCTCTCTCTCTCTCTCTACTCTCTAGCTGCTCTCTCTCTCTTTGTCTCTGTTTCTGTCTTCCTCTCTCTCTCTCTCTCTCTCTCTCTCTCTCTCTCTCTCTCTCTCTCTCTCTCTCTCTCTCTCTCTCTCTCTCTCTCTCTCTCTCTTTCTCTCCTACTCTCTTGATAATCCCTTTAAACTTTGAGTCTCTCTCCTGCTCTCCCTCTCTTCGTTTCTTCCAGTCCCAGGTGAACTGTCAAATTATCACTGGCTGCTCTGATGTCGTGCGAATGCATCGCTTTTCTAGTTAGCAGTCATTAAAAAAGCATTTCTCCTCCTCTCTCCTGATACGCCACACAGCATTCACACACCAGGGCGCACACACACACACAGGCACTTACACGCGCCCACTGCAGCAGAATGGTAATCAAATGTGTCCAAATGTGAATTGTGTTGTGTCATTTTCGCTGATGGCTAAAATGGCATTAAGTTGTGTTTCTGATTTAGGGACAAACCAATTGTGTCTGAACGGTAGCCACTCAGATTCACGTGTGGAGACAGAAATACACATAAAGGCCTAATTAATGAATGGCTGTTCCTTTATTGTGGCTCAAATAGCACACAAAGATACAGAACACATATCAAAACAACCCCACACCAAACGCACACACACACACACACACACACATATCCAAACACCTCCAAACGCACACACACGCGCACATATCTAAACACACACACACACACACACAGACACACACACACACTCTCACACACACACACACACCACACACACACACACACACATATCCAAACAGCCCCATGCACACACACACACGCACACACACACACATCCAAACACCCCCATGCACCAACGCACGCTTGCACGCACGCACACAAACACACAACTAAACACACAGCTACACACACAGCCTCCAAAACAAGAAACAATACACAGACCCGAAACACAGAGACACACCAACACCCAAAACACGCTTTCGCACGAGCAATTACCAGCGGTTACGGGTGCTGATGTAAGTCAGGGTAAGAGTGGCCCCGCAGGCTCCCAAACAGCCATCGCGTGGCGGCAGTGGTAACAGTCATTCACACGTCTGAAGGTGGGGGATTGCGTTTTCTTGCAATATCTTGATTAACAATGCATCATGTCAACAGCGCTCCCGGGAATGCCGCGACTGAACCCTGACATTCCGCGGCTTCTTTGACTGCAGAACCCGAGTTGTAGTCCCCTGTCAGAGTGGACCTTGGGATTGTTTTGTTTGCCGAGGGAACGGGAGGAACCGCTGAACAAGTGCACACGCACACACGGACACCAGACGCGAATATGCATGCGCGGATTGCGCGCACACAGACTTAAGGCTGTAGTCACTGTTTACGTCTGAAACGATTTCTAACTACCTTTGGGATGGAATCCACCCCAGGGCCTAGTATACTGGCTAGTCTCTGACCTGTCCAGCATTTGTACAGAGTACAATAAGGTTTGTGGGTTTTTTAAATCACATCGCAACGATCAACCCTCCATTTTGGAAGCATAGGACATCGGAATGTTTTTGTGCTGGTAGAAGTGTTTTTTCATTGTTTAGCAACGAACCTTGAGATGATTTGATGGAAGACATTGTTGTGTTTGAAACTGGCACAGCGTTTCTCATGCGCGACAAAACAAAGTTTTCAATGGCTTAGGTAATAGTATATTTATGTCTATACAAATTAGATTTAGGGTTTTGCAGTACTGCAACCCTCTTGAGTCCCCTCAACATGGCAGCGTCTCAACAACAAAGCATCCCATGATGCATTCTGCTGCACAAGCCCTTATGTAGATGTTATATCGGAGGCTCCTTGTTCCTCTGTATCGGATGCTCGCAGCATAAAGCGGAGCACCACAGCGCCTATACATAATGTAGCAAGTACGTGGCCCCATGTGGAAGAGTCGCAGTTGAGCCGCCAGGCTCAGTGTTGTCTCCAACATCTTCGCACAGCATGATTAAAGCACAGAGTCGATCACACTGCTGGACACGCTTTTCGGTAAAAAAGTAAGGGCCTGCACAAAAGCACAGAATAAATCGGGGTAAAAAGTGTGTGAGTGTGTGTGTGTGTCTGTGTGTGTGTGTTTACTCTTTTTTTTTTTTTATAGCATTATGTTTTGGTAAGATGCATATGTTTTCTACTACTACTACTATTTTTATGTTTTATGTTTTTTTATTTTTCGTTTATATTGCAGGTTGTATTGTTGGTTGGTTTTATTCCATTCTTTGATGTTTGTTTTTAGCCGAAGCTGAGCAACTTCAACAAATGACTCCCTTCGGCTTCTATTAACTCATCAGCATGGGTCTCTGTATCTGTGTGAATCCAAATTGGCAAAGAATTTCAACTTTCTGCATTGTACCCAGATAGCTCATTTTCTTCTTTCACCTGCTCTCATACATAACTGGGAGTGGCGGCACTTAAAAACACCTATGAAATTCAAGTCACGTCGTTAGCAATTAGCTTATCAGCAATGCTGCGATTTTGGTTCCAGTCCGTAACATTAGGCAACGCAAGTCACGTTTCCGTTGAAAGGTCAAACGTTGCACTCTCACTTTCAATGTTTCACTTTCACTTTCACTTTGGGTCCTTGTTGACCCCACATGTAAACCTCATCGTTGTCTCCTATAATTTTCTCCCTGCTAACAAGCACACGTGTGTGTGTGTGTGTGTGTGTGTGTGTGTGTGTGTGTGTGTGTGTGTGTGTGTGTGTGTGTGTGTGTGTGTGTGTGTGTGTGTGTGTGTGTGTGTGTGTGTGTGTGTGTGAGATGGCTAATTAGCATTGTGTCCAGCTGCTGTCCCTATGACACTGCCTCTTACACCATGCCACCACTGTTTATCACCCCTGTTGGCCCAGAAACACTGTGTATTGTCTGAGGACTGTGCTCTTTTTCCAGTGCACACACACACACACGCGCACAAACAAAAAAAATCACCCACAGACACACAAACGCAGTTAAGCACACACACAAGTTCACACACAGACGCACACACACACACACACACACTAACAAGCACCAGTGCACATACACAAGCACACACACTGACTCTCTCCCACACACACACACACACTCACTCACTCACACAAACAACCACCCCCCCCCCACACACACACGCACACCCACACACGTATGCATGCACGCCTGTGAATACACACACACTGACATCTACAAAACTAGACACACATTAAAAAAAGGAGACGAGGGGTGAAAGAGGCTGAGAGCCGGCTGATAGAGAATGACTGGGGATGGGAGGTGTGATAAAGGGGGAAGTGAGAGGCAGTCAGGTACACGAACAAGACATGAAATAGGGACTCGGTCCATTATAAAAGATTGGGTTTTATGACACAAGAGGAAGCCATTAGGTTTTTGAAATCGTAAAATGTGACCCGGGACCTGATTATTCCAGTCAGCGATACACACACTTGTTTCATTCACTGCTGTTGATAACAGCTAACAGCTAGGCACCCATAGCTACCTGTTTGAGATATAAAGTATTAAATCATAAGGATGTCTTATATTAAGTAACTTATACGGTATGTATGTTCCAGTAAGATTGCCACACAATTTTTCTGGGCAATGAGAACAACAGGAATTATATTGAATTATATTCTATCATAGCACTTTTGTATTTCTACATGTGAACGGGTAAATGGAACAATCAACTATGAATTTAAAATAATAATAGTAAAGTTGAACCGTTGATTGAGTGTGCAACGACTTGGTCTTTAGGCCTCATCAGGGGATTGTACGAAATTGCCTTCTTCTTGATTTCCGTCTGGAACGTCATACCCGTATAGCTATGAGTGCTAGCGCTAAAGCTGAACTAAATGTGAACCTTATTTCTTCACCACCAGAATGTGTGTCACAACGGGGTGGTTTACGGGTCAAGACACGGTCAACTCGTTTGTTGCACATAGATATGGCTTTAACATGTGATAACAGAGTGTTATCCAGGCTCAATTTTGAGTGGTAAAAGCATGAACACTAGCTAGCCAAACCCCAGGGTGGCTCGTGTTAACCATAACACAAAGAGGCCTTTCAAAAGGTGGCTGCTAGAGTGACAACTGACCACTGTTGCTGTTTGATTACTTTTACTGTGTGGGTTATTATTTGCGTTCTTGTTGTATTCCCCGCTTCTCTCCGCCGTCCTCACAACTCACTTTATTATATTTCTAAAATGCGAATGAATAAAAGAAAGTAATACACATAGCTCTGTTTTTTAAATGTTGTCATTTTATTCCTCACTTGTCCTTCCCCTCCTGTCCTCCTATTCCACCACTTTTATTCCAGTTGATGTTTTTCGTTGCTTCAAGGAGAAATAGCGAAAGTGTGTTTCTTTTAATAATAATTTATTTCGGAGAAAGAGTTCTGCGGTAACGGCTGCATTTTCTAACTGACTTTCTTTTCAAACAGGCCGACAGTGCGGAGCGAGCTCACTTAGCGTAGCGTAGCATTGGGGGCTCCGGGGTTGGGGGCACGTGTCGTCCAGTGTGGGCCTGTCAAGCCTGGGATGGTGATAAAGTTCCGGGGAGCCTGCCTTGACACTGATGGGTGTCGATGTCAGCGGTGGCAGCAGCTAATTTAAAGTCAATTAACGGTGACATTATGCTCTAGGAGGCGTCGTACTATATCTACCGAACGCACGCCACAAACGCTAATTACATTAGCATCAGACCCATACTCTGGTCTTTACTCCCACTATATCTCGTCTCTCTCTCTTGCGCTCTCTCTCGCTCTCTCGCTCTGTCGCTCTCTCGCTCTGTCGCTCTCTCGCTCTCTCTCTCTCTCTCTCTCTCTCTCTCTCTCTCTCTCTCTCTCTCTCTCTCTCTCTCTCTCTCTCTCTCTCTCTCTCTCTCTCTCTCTCTCTCTCTCTCTCTCTCTCTCTCTCTCTCTCTCTCTCTCTCTCTGTATCAATTATCTCTCAACCACTCTGCTCTGGTGGGGGGGGGGGGGGTGTGTTGTATCGTAAATGATTTTAAGAGGTTTTTTTAAAATAAGTGATTATCTCATTCACATCATGCCTTTATTGCCTTTATTGCCTCCCTCTGTCTCACTCCCTCTCTCTCTCCCCCTCCCTTTCCCGCTGTCCTGATCTCTCTCCCTCTGTCTCCCTTCCCTCCCCCCTCCCACTTTCCCAAAAGTAAAAACAAGTAACCAACCATGCAAACAAGTATATTGGAACTAAGAAGTTAAAAGTTGAAAGTTAATAATCATTAATAAATAGATATTATTGACAATTGAAAATATGTGCACACGACAAACCTAGTCCGGACTATCAAATCAAACCATATACTATCACCCAATATATCCTAATCTATTGCAGTATAATACAATGCAACCTAATATTTTATAATCAAATCAAACCTTATTTGCTGTAGTAAAATCTTATCAAATCGAATATATCCTAATCTGTTTTCATCTATTAAAACCTAATGCGTCATAATGTAGCAGTCATCCCATTTTACATAATATAATAATCTGTTTTCATCTTCTCTAACCTGATCTGGTCCACTATAATTTTATCTCATTTCATTTCATCAATATACCCTAATGTGTTATCATGTAAAACAACCTAATAGTCACAATGTTAATCGGACCTTGTCTGGTCCACTATGTTCATTGTCTTTATTAGGAGTAACCCCCTGACTTGAACCCATCTCGGCTTCAATGTGTCATTGTCTTTATTAGGAGTAACCCCCTGACTTGAACCCATCTCGGCTTCAAGCACAATAACAACATATTAAGAACATATTTCTCAATAACACCAAAAAACGAAACAGGCAAAAACGTCTCACACACACACACGCACACACACACACACTTGCATAATTAAAGGTTAACATTAAACTTGCATACTTTGGGGAAGAAGTAAATACGTTGGGAGGGGATGGGATGGCTGAAAACATCTCATTGCTCCAAGCCAGACCATGGTTGACCACACCCTAACCTCTCCTCCCCCCCCACCCCCCCCAGGCCTGGAGAAGGTGGGCCGGGACTCCAGCTACGAGCAGGAGGGCAAGGTGCAGTTTGTCATGGACGCCGTGTACGCCATGGCCCACGCCCTGCACCGCATGCACCGCCAGCGTTGCCACGGAAACCCCGGCTTCTGCCAGGACATGGCCGACAACATCGACGGCAAGGAGCTGCTCGGCCACATACGGGCCGTCAGCTTCAACGGTGAGTCCCTCCGTTGGCGGCGGAGCAGGGGGGGCCGCGCTTTTATTTTGAAGAGAGCATCGGCCGAATGAGACGAGGGTAAGAGTTTATCGTGGATGCAGGTCACAGGGGTATCTTATGCTGAAAAAACGTTTTGGAGTGTTTTACAGACAAAGTTATCAGGTACATCCCCCCCCCCCCCCCCCCCCCTCCCATAGTCAATTGTCCTCTTTTTGTGTGTGCTTTCATTGTTTATTATGTTTGTGTGTTTTTGTGTCTTTTGTTGAACAATCTTTTATGGGAGTTAGGAATGACATCAACACACTGACAACAGACAGACACACACGCACACACACACACACACAAACATACACACACACGCTTCCGCGCACACACACACCTCAGTCCTGGGCTCCATCCCACCCTGTTCTCATCCGTCCATTGTTATCTCCTTCTCTCTCCTCCTCTTTCCCTTTTCTCCCCAGTCTCCTCCAGCTCCAACAGAAGAGCTGAGGCTTCGGCCCTACCAGGTTGAACAAACAAATCAAACTAAATAAACGCACAAACAATAACATGCAAACGGGGGCCTGTTCCAGGAAGCCTGATTTATGAAACTCCAAAATGGAGTAAAAATGAATTGAAATCCAGCATTTTCAGTTCCAGAAACAAAGATTGGCGACAATCCCAGGACCATGACATATTTATTCTCCTTTATACTTAATATTCATAGACCCGGTTGCAGATTAGTTTTGTTCCAAAGATTTTAAAGTTGGCCTTCTTTCACATTCCTACTTCCCCGAAAACATCACCAAATTATTTCACAGGATCAGAAAGAAATACCTCTTTGAATATCCAAACACAACACTCTTTGTAAAAAGTTGTAGGAATTTTCCTAACTTCTCCTTAACTTCCTTTCCTCCATTCCTTCGTTTTTTACCTAAATAAAGTAGCACCAATCGCATCATGCAAACATTATTCATCGTCATGACAACCACGTGACCAGCTGTTCAGTTCGCTGTTCGTGGGTCGACGATGACACCTTTCACGTCGCACTATTCTCATTTGACCCAACGCGAGTTTTGAGTAAAACCACATCTCTAAAATGTGTTTATTCCAAAATTCTTCAGATTTGGGCTAACGCAATTAACCTCCGATCTCCGACTGTGTGTTGCTATCTAGAGCGATAAGCATAACTGGCTTTCTGGATCAGGACTCTGCATGTTGTATTAACGCCCAGCGTGGGGGTATGGTAGTGGTGGCGGGGGGTGGCTCCCAGGCTAATTTCCCTGCGTCCTGTTCATTAGCAAACGGACACAAGTGTGAGAAGCGACGCAAAACCTGGCTGGAGCGTGTAGCGTGAAGTTACACTCCAAATTATACTTCTGTTCTGAATAGCCAGCGGTCTCTACAGTGGGTCTCTACATCACCGGCGTAGTGCACAAGAGACATTCCCGTTGGCTAGCCTGATCCCTCAAAACAATTGCGACAAATCAGGTTAGCCGAATTCGGCTTTCCCCTATATCTTCCGACAAATTTCTGATGGACTGATTCATGATGAACTCTAACTTTTTTGTCGGTTTCATAGAGGAAACACCATTTTCACATTATTATGATCATCTACAAATCATCTAAAGACTACTTAGGTCATTGTAACAAAAGTAGCTAAATGAGGTGACTTTCAGGGACTTTTGGTGGACTAAACGCTAAAAACTGTGTAGAAACCCACGCTGTAGCTTCGGCGGCTATTTGACGCATAATTTGGCTTTGGAAGTCGGAACTGTCTGAAAACAAGAAAAAAGTGGGGGAATAAAAACACGAAAATGTATAAATGAATAAAAATTGCATTTTCAGTTGCTGCCGATCGATTGGATCCATGTTGGAATGGGTTTTCCCTCCATTTTATAGGAGACCCTGTTGTGCTTGATTCTAATTTGGAAGTCTGATACTACACGCTTTTAATTTGGCGAAATCCAGTAATTCGGTAAAGCGCCCGAGGGCCGAATATGGATTACGCATCTAACACATGTTGTCTCCGTGACTTATTGTTGACTGCAGATTTAAAAATTACTAAATATTTCTGTTCATCCTCAATGCGTCACACTTTGAACTTGTTTTCATTCATCCCACGTCTCGCTAACGGGGCTAACGTTTTAACGAGTTAACGTTATTTTCCACCCTCTCTCTCTCTCTGTCTCTCTGTCTCCTCTACTTCAAATCAATCTGCTCACTTTGCTCATTCCTCCTGTTATTCCTGTTTCCAGAGATGACACTACCTGCTTCTTTCAGAACGCTTGGTGTTCATTTCCTGCCTTTGTTCATCGAGTATAAGCGCTTTTGGGGGCGGAAAGAAAACTTTTTTATTTTTGGAGCCACGTCTGCATGATTCTAGAGACCTCATGTAGCTTCGTTATTCTAGTTCCCACTGTGCATGCATGCTATTGTTGCTCTAGAAAGTGCCTCATGCCAATGTTCTTGTGTTCTTAACCCATTCTTCCCTAGGTTTGGTGTGAACAGAACTATGATGGTATGGTTCTGTATGTGCTTGTGCGTGCGTGTGCGTGTGTGTGTGTGTGTGTGTGTGTGCGTGTGCGTGCGTGTGTGTGTGTGGGTGTGGTGTGGTGTGTGTGGGTGAAGCACAAGGCCATTTTTAGCTGTTTTGACCTTGCACTTGTGATCGCGGTAACATTCCAGAAATGATTGGCTACCCCCTGACACAGAGTGCTAAGGTCACTGTGTGTGTGTGTGTGTGTGTGTGTGTGTGTGTGTGTGTGTGTGTGTGTGTGTGTTGTGTGTGTGTGTGTGTGTGTGTGTGTGTGTGTGTGTGTGTGTGTGTGTGTGTGTGTGTGTTCTTTTTTAACTATCAAAGGAATTCCAACTTATATAAACCCCTGCACAATTGAAAAATATATCCAGGACAGAAATACCCAGGAAAAAAAAGTGAGGGTGTTAAAATTGAAACTTTGATTTCAGACAATTATTTGGAATTACTATCAGTGTTTGGGTTTCCTGTTCTAATCATTAAATGAGTCCCAGGATACTGGCTGTGTTGGTGTGTCTGCAACAGGTGGAGATAGAATGCACAGAATCCACAAAAGGGACCACGGATTCTAGTCTTTTCCTTATCTGTGTCACTTAGACAACCTGTGGGTTCCTTTGTCACATGCTGTCTGTTTGGCTACTTGAAGTGTGTGTGTGTGTGTGTGTGTGTGTGTGTGTGTGTGTGTGTGTGTGTGTGTGTGTGTGTGTGTGTGTGTGTGTGCGAGGATGACTGGGGTACGTGTGAGTGTGGTTTTTGCTGCGTATTTTCCAATTAAAATTACCTTCCTTATCATTGTGTTGAGGTCCACACGTCCTTGATAACACTAAATGAAACACACTAAAGGAATGAGCCCCTTAAGATCGGTGTATGTATGTATCGCTAGAGGCAATAGTTATTGTTAGTTATCCTTTGCATAAATGGCGGTCAGGGGCAAATGAAGCATTTGTCGGCCAGTTTGTCATGTCTGTCTATCTGTCTCTCTGTCTCTCTCTCTCTCTCTCACTATCACACGATCAAACACGCACATGCACGCGCGTGCACGCGCGTGCATGTGCACATCTATTTAGTACTACTCGTGCCTATACATAATCCTCGGCTTTTGCCCTTTGAATCACATTGGGGAGAGGTGTTTTCAGAGGCAGGCCTTGACCATGTCTTTCTGCCTTGGCTCTTTCTCCCTTGGTTATATTCTCTCTCTGTGTTTTTCATTATAACGTCCAACTCTCTCGCTATATCTTGCAAAGAATCTTGAATTATACAATTTTTTGTCCTCTCTCCACTTTATTCACACAAGTCCTTCCTCCACGATTGACTCAATCTCTATCACGTATTATTGTCCTTCTCTTTCACCTATTTGTCATTTGCAAAGTTATTGTGATTTCTCTCTCTGGTTTCCCTGGACAAACGGCGTACTTATCTCTGTTCTTCTTACTATTGTGAATAATTGGGTAAGGAGTGGGCACACGGAAACAAAGGCAAATATTCAGGGCATGCACACCACTCGCAAACCCACGTCATGCGTTTTTTCCCAAATCCAACAAGGAAAACGGCAGTTAAGGGCAAGGGACAGCACTACATAAATGGTATCATCAAGCGCGCAAAGCCAACACAACTTAGCTTCTAAGTGAAATCTTGGTGCAGAACAAACACAAGCTAATCAATGTTTAGCCTTTCTCTCCCTTAATGCGTCCTATTCCGAGAGAGCAGCGAAGAAGCCAAAGGCTTTCTGACTTTATGGACAGTTGTTAGCGGTAATCCGGCATGCCGTGAAGGGGGAAGGCCCGCGGGGATCCACCTTATGATGGCCTTAAACCAAACGACCAGAGAGTACAGAAAGAGAGAAAACACATTTGTGTTCTGAAGCCCCTTATGTATTTGTAACCCGGTATGTCTGTAGGTTGAACTGCTTCCAGGAGTTGATGGATCAGCATAAAGAATGGAACAGCCAAGGCCAAACACAGATATATACTGTGTATATACAGTGAAGAAAATAAGTATTTGAACACCCTGCTATTTTGCAAGTTCTCCCACTTAGAAATCATGGAGGGGTCTGAAATAAGAAAGAAAAATCCAGAAATCACAATCTATGATTTTTTAACAATTTATTTGTGTGATACAGCTGAAAATAAGTATTTGAACACCAACGTTGATATTTGGTAGAGTAGCCTTTGTTTGCAATTATAGATGTCAAACGTTTCCTGTAGTTCTTCACCAGGTTTGCACAGACTGCAGGAGGGATTTTGGCCGACTCCTCCACACAGATCTTCTCTAGATCAGTCAGGTTTCTGGGCTGTCGCTGAGAAACACAGAGTTTCAGCTCCCTCCAAAGATTTTCAATTGGATTTAGGTCTGGAGACTGGCCTAGGCCACCTCCAGAACCTTGATCAGTCAGGTTTCTGGGCTGTCGCTGAGAAACACAGAGTTTCAGCTCCCTCCAAAGATTTTCAATTGGATTTAGGTCTGGAGACTGGCTAGGCCACTATCAGCCACGACTCATCTTCAATGATCTGAGGGAAAGAGGTTGTTCCCCAAAATCTCACAATACATGGCTGCAGTCATCCTCTCCTTAATACAGTACAGTCGTCCTGTCCCATGAGCAGAAAAACACCCCCAAAGCATGATGCTACCACCCCCATGCTTCACAGTAGGGATGGTGTTCTTGGGATGGTACGCATCATTCTTCTTCCTCCAAACACGCTTAGTGGAATAATGACCAAAACTTTCTCCCATGACTCCTCTGGATCATCCAAATGGTCATTGGCAAACTTAAGACGGGCCTTAACATGTGCTGGTTTAAGCAGGGGAACCTTCCGTGCCATGCATGATTTCAAACCATGACGTCTTAGTGTATTACCAACAGTGACCATGGAAACGGTGGTCCCAGCTCTTTTCAGGTCATTGACCAAGTCCTGCCGTGTAGTTCTGGGCTGATTCCTCACCTTTCTTAGCATCATTGAGACCCCACGAGGTGATGTCTTGCATGGGGCTCCACTCCGATTGAGATTGACCGTCATGTTTAGCTTCTTCCATTTTCTAATGATTGCTCCAACAGTGGACCTTTTTTCACCAAGCTGCTTGGCAATTTCTCCGTAGCCCTTTCCAGCCTTGTGGAGTTGTACAATTTTGTCTCTGGTGTCTTTGGACAGCTCTTTGCTCTTAGCCATGCTGAATGTTTGTGTCTTACTGATTGTATGGGGTGGACAGGGGTCTTTATGCAGCTAACGACCTCACACAGGTGCATCTGATTCAGGATAATACAGTGGAGTGGAGGAGGACTTTTAAAGGCGGACTAACAGGTCTTTGAGGGTCAAAATTGTAGCTGATAGACAGGTGTTCAAATACTTATTTTCAGCTGTATCACACGAATAAATTGTTAAAAAATCATAGATTGTGATTTCTGGATTTTTCTTTTTAGATTATCTCTCACACAGTGGACATGCACCTACCATGACAATTTCAGACCCCTCCATGATTTCTAAGTGGGAGAACTTGCAAAATAGCAGGGTGTTCAAATACTTATTTTCTTCACTGTATATATGTATTTATATACAATGAATGTTTAAGAGCACTTTGCTGAGAGAACGTTCATCAAGGACACATGACCCCCACCGAGTTCGAAAACAGAAACTGACAAACGCACACACATTTTAAAATTGGAGTGGACATGTCCCATTTACGTCAATGAATCCATATGCGTACGTCATCACGTGCGGGTGTTGGTGTGTGTGTGTGTGTGTGTGTGTGTGTGTGTGTGTGTGTGTGTGTGTGTGTGTGTGTGTGTGTGTGTGTGTGTGTGTGTGTGTGTGTGTGTGTGTGTCCATATGGTTGTTTGTGTGTGTCCGTGTTTGTGTTCATGTTCATCTGTGTTTGCTGTGTGCTTTTGTCTTATGTCTGTATTCTTTGTCGTCTGTGTGTCTTGTGTGTATGTTTTGTGTGTCTGTGTTTTGTGTGTGTGTGTGTGTGTGTGTGTGGGGGGGGGGGAGTATTCGTGTGTGTGTGTGTGTGTGTGTGTGTGGGGGGGGGGGGGGGATATTCGTGTGTGTGTGTGTGTGTGTGTGTTGTGTGTGTGTGTGCGTGTAAGCTCGTCGTGCACCGAAAACTTTCATTAGGATCTTATCAGAGCTGGAGCCATCGGTCCCGCCGGGCAGCAAGATGGCCATCACCATGGGAACTGTTGGAAGCTAATTAGAATAGCTTGATGATGAACTTTACCTGGCAATAATGACCTTGGAGGGAGGGAAGGAGGGGGGAGAGAGAGAGAGAGAGAGAGAGAGAGAGAGAGAGAGAGAGAAGAGAGAGAGAGAGAGAGAGAGAGAGAGAGAGAGAGAGAGAGAGAGAGAGAGAGAGAGAGAGAGAGAGAGAGAGAGAGAGAGAGAGAGAGAGAGAGAGAGAGAGAGAGATGGCCTTGGAGATAGAGGTTCCTTGCAAAAGGACTTTAGAAGAAGAAGAGGAGTGGGAGTGGGAAGTGACAGGGAGGGGGGGCGACAGATGAGAAGAAAAACATGGCATGACAGATGAAAGGAGGACGGACTTAGATATACTTAAATATACAACGTCGATTGATGGAAGGTGTCATTACCAAATTATTCCTGAACACTAATTAAGGATGAGAGTTAGGGAAAGAGTGGGAGGGTGTTTGTGTGAGAGAGAGAGAGTATAGAAGAACAGCACAAATAGGCTTAGGTTTATTAGAGAGGAAATATACAATTTTAAAATGACGATACATCCCAGAGAAAGAACCAGAGTATAGAATAGGACAACAGAACAAGTAGGGAGTTTATTTAGAGAGGCGGTTTATTAGAGAGGAAAAAGGAGAGGAAATAAAAAAATGTAGAATGAAGAGACGTGCGAGAGAAATACCCAGAGAGAGCGAGCGAGAGAAAGTGAGATGGAAATAGAGCCCTGTACAATGAAGATGAGCACAGTGACACCGAAACCTGCACGGGCACAGTGACCTTGACCTCACAAAAGACACATTTCATAAACCACCGAGTTTTACAGGAGTCGTCGTCTCAAAGCTTGAGTGGACAGTGGTCGTGGAGAGGAGACTCCCCGTTAGATTAACGTGATGATGCACTCTCCCACGGTGTGGAGACAGAAACAGAGATGGAGCCAGGAACTCACGAGAGGCAACACGAGACCGGACCGGTGAGAAGCGGTTTGACCTTGGAGAGAAAGGAGAGAGGGAGAAGGTGGAGAGATCAGAGCCGAATAAAAGAAAATCAATCTGTACGCTAGGATGGGAGAGTGAAGGGGTGGAGGGGAGGGAAGATGGAGGGGGGATTTGATGGTTGATAGATGACAGACTTTATCAGGCTGACGAGTTGAGTTGTGGAGGGGTGTGTGTGTGGTGTGTGTGTGTGTGTGTGTGTGTGTGTGTGTGTGTGTGTGTGTGTGTGTGTGTGTGTGTGTGTGTGTGTGTGTGTGTGTGTGTGTGTGTGTGTGAGATCTATATGTTAACGCTGTGTGTGTGTGAGCTGCAGTTGCAAATCTCACACATTGACAGCACTGATGACCTTCTCCTTGGAGGTATAAGATGGTGTGTGTGTGTGTGTGTGTGTGTGTGTGTGTGTGTGTGTGTGTGTGTGTGTGTGTGTGTGTGTGTGTGTGTGTGTGTGTGTGTTGGGGCGGTCTCTGTACGTCTGTGTGCCTGTGTGTAGTTCTCCCACTGTCTGCTCTGTCTCTGGAAGCCTGGTCCACCACAACCAAATCTTCTTTGGATGCATGGATTTGTGTGCGTTGCTGTGTGTGTCTGTTGTTGTTTTGCTTCGGATCCATACCGCACCTCTAATTGCGCTACGAATGCACACAATTTGTCCTTCTGCAAACGGATAGACACACCCAAGGCATAGTGACAGTTAAAGTGGCCCGCCAACGGAAAACTACCACAGGATAACGACAGAAAGAAAGGAGACAGGAAAGAGACAGATAGGTGTGCAGGAAGGACGCACTGACAACGGACCGCAAGACAGACCTGTCTGACAGACTGCTTAGCGAAATGGAAAATAAATTGAGATGGGAGACCATTGTTTGTTGTTGTCACGGCTCGTAATGGGGCTTAGGTCTCTCGAGGAATGTCGGTAAAGATCTCGGAAAGATCTGAGACCCGAGCGATTTCAATAAACACATTGTTTCCTGGGGATGAGCGGAATAGCTGCGTTTTTGACAGCGATAAGATTTCACCGGATTAAACGTCGTGGCTGCGCGCAAACGGAGAGAAACGGGGAAAAACAAGTAAACATAGATATCAAATATTTCACAAAACCTACTGTTCTTCGAAGCCAACGCACACACAGCGAGACATGTGTGCTAACAGACAGACTGACGGACCGTGGACAGGCAGGGGAGAGATGGATATCTTAGGAAGATGTTTTTCTGATTTCAAAGTTGAGACATGAAATGATGGGTACTGCTGGTTTGACTGAGACGACTCCATGATGTATTGTCAGTTGGTGGAGCAATGAGGGACGTTTCGTAGAAGGCAAGGCAAGTCGGTCCGGCATTGAGAATTGGAAAGATGCTAAGGGTTAGGCGGACACTCTTAAAGTACAATACTGTCAAGTACAGTAAAAAGTACAATATGTCAAATAGCTGACTTAGTCATAGTGATTATGGCCTGGCACAGCATCGTTAGGAGAGTAGAGTTAGGTTAGATATCACAATTTGCCCAAAATATGACTTAACTCTTAAGTCTTACACAAATCATGCTATGAGGCTAGCGATATGTCAAAACGCTTTTGCTGTGCCCGATTATGCATTCAGAGCATTTAGCATGATCGTGTCCCTCAAAGAACCGGAAAGGTAGCTAGTACCTCGGTCTCCGCTATAAGACGTTGTGTAATGCACTACTATCCAACTCGCAAACCAGCAATCAATTCCAAAAGACGATAGCACTATATCGCTAAATGCAATTCGGCGGAATCAAGTCCAATTGACAAATGATACCGGCAACGGAGGTTTAACCGGAACCAAGAAAGACGGTGACTATGTGGCTTAAACCACCCGGGCCGGTATGGTCTTTTAAAACTGCTCGCTTCCCTTTAAAACAAAACAAATCCATCTTTGTGCTCCGACCGGATACAGACGGATACAGCGTGACTAATGCGTTCCCCTCCCTTCGCATCTGCTGCCCCCGGCTGGCGGTGAGTCAGTCGTAGGGTCAACCTGCCACTTGGACAAACCTGCAAACACCACTTTGCATCTTTGATCGTTTTTTTTTCTCGGGGGGGCGAGGAGGGAGAAGGGAGAAGAAGCAGAAGCAAAGTGTGATCCAGGCTGAGTTGAACCTCCCTCCAGATGTACCGCGTAATTGCAGCGGTGTCAAATACAAAACCAGGACTTTTATTTTGCTGGATCCGTTGGTAAGCTGTTTTTTATTGGAACGGGGGACAAGAGCGGTAGAGGGCTCCTGAGAGGGGCTGTTGCCTGCCTCCCTTTTTTTCCACTTTTCTACTGGGCTGGGGTGACCCCTTGTTGTTGTTGTAGTCTGAGAGCCTTTAGCCTCTCTCTCTCTCTCTGCTCCCTTGAAATATCCCCTGTGAAGACGGAAAGTTGCTGAAGTTGTAGAAGTTTGTGTTTTGTTTAGTAGTGCACGGGAGAGACACTCAGAGGCTGACAGGATCCATACACCAGGAATAATTCCTTCAAGGTGAATTGGGTTGGATTTGAATGCAGGGAGGCATCATGTTAGTGGAGAGGATGGGGTGGGTCTCTCTTTGTGGAGCGGGAGAAGAGGTGAGAGTCTCTCTGGGCTCTGATTTCCACCTCTTTTTTGATATTTCTTTGCACCTTCTCCCTTTCTCATGTGTCCTCCTCTCTGGTGACAGTTACCGTTTTATTTTTTTCTCTCTCTCTCTCAACCCTATTAGCACTGAATATGTACACACACAGATCACACGGATGGGACCATGCTGGGACACGCACGCACCACACACACACACACACCACACACACACACACCACACACACACACACACACACACACACCACCACACACCACACACACACACACACACACACACACAACACACACACACACACACACAAAGAAAGTACAACCACAAAAGCCCACAGAGCTGTTTTTTTTTTATTAAAAGCTACATCTTTCGTCCCGTTTTTTGTCCACACAAAACTTTTATCCCTCGTTCTAGAGTCCTCCAAACTAATCTCCTCTTCTTCCCGGCATCAATACTGCTCTGAAAACCTCTTTATCAACCCACACCCCCCCTACTCCAGTTGTCTAACCGACAGCCCCGCCTCTCTCTCTCTCTCATTTTCAGCAGCTTTGCTGTGTTGTCTCCCTCCCTCCCTCCCTCCCTCCCTCCCTCCTCCCTCCCTCCATCCCTCCCTCATTATTCCTCCATCTCATTGGCTCTCTTTCTCTTTATTTTCACATTTATTCATCTTCGAGTGGTCTTCGCGCTGAGTGTCTCCGGCATCACACTGCGTCCTCTTAGTATTCTTCTCCCGCCCTTCTCCCCCGTTCCAGATCTCCTACTCCCCCCCCCCCCCCCACTCCCAGAGAGAGAGAGAGGGAGAGGGAGGGAGAGAGAGAGAGAGAGAGGGAGAGAGAGGGAGGGAGAGAGGGAGAGGGAGAGAGGGAGAGAGAGAGAGAGAGGGAGAGGGAGAGGGAGAGAGAGAGGTAGAGAGCCAGAGAGAGGGAGAGAGATCCGGCCGGCTTTCAATGTGTTATTTACCTTGTTCAAATTTCGCCGCCTCCCAGTTTTGTTCCATCGCTGTTTTCGTGTCACCATGCCATATATCTGGGCACTCTGTGTCCACAGCAGGCCAGTTATAGGGGACATTATTATCCCTCTCCACTTCCTTCTCCAAGCCTCCATCCGCTTCCACTCATTTGGTTTTTGATTGAATGCGATCGCTGAAGAATATATAGAGCCGATCTTGGCTGGCGGAGCCAAATCAATTTCTTTACCTGGTCTCTCGTGTGTCTCTGTCACACTCCTGGTCTGGCCTCTTTGCTCTCTCTCTCTCTCTCTCTCTCTCTCTCTCTCTCTCTCTCTCTCTCTCTCTCTCTCTCTCTCTCTCTCTCTCTCTCTCTCTCTCTCTCTCTCTCTCTCTCTCTCTCTCTCTCTCTCTCTCTCTCTCTCTCTCTCTCTCTCTCTCTCTCTCTCTCTCTCTCTCTCTCTCTCTCTCTCTCTCTCTCTCTCTCTCTCTCTCTCTCTCTACATTTGTACTCCTTTTCTTTTTAGGTTAGAGTCGGGTCTCTCGCTGACATCTAAATCCGTTTCACTTTGAGACTCATTGGCTCTTCAGTGAGAATGGCTTTCGGGTCCAGTGTGAAGCTCTGGTAAATACCACAACAAACACATTTAACGTCACCGCGATGGGTGTGAAAACAGCAATCAAACCGCATTGTTCTCTTTCCATCGCTCAGTCCGCTCCGCACGCATCATGAGGAACACCAAATTGTCCCCTCAATGTCACCGCGATGCCACGTATAATTTGACACAGCGTTGGTGGTTTTTTTGGCACTGGAGATGGGGAATCCTAATTAACCCAGTGGGTGCTAACGAGTGATTAGCAGCAGCTGTTTCATCAGTGGAAACAGGGGGGAAACATCGACCAAAGCTTATTTCTTCTTCGGCTTGTTTCCCTGTTGCCAACCAGGGGGGCAGCGGTGAGTAATTCCTCCTCCTTGAGTTTCGCTTATAACTAAGTGAGGAATGTCATTCCGGAACCGAGCAATTTACTACAATCAAATGAAGTGATTGCAGATAATGTAGGGGAACAAACGATTTTCCCTCTTCCTTTCAGCCGTCAATTTTTTATTTGTATGTAACCACTACATTTCATTTAAATATTGATTCATAAGAAACAATTCATATAGGCCATTACTTCATGCATTAATTTCAAATTTAAATCAATTGACAATGGGTAGTGTCCTGGAACAAGACATTTATTTCCAACAATAACAGACTTATGTTCTTGAATGCCGGGGGCGTGATGCTGACTGACTTCCCATCATACTATTAGGTGTGAATTCAGGAGCGAGTTTTGTTGCTACAGTGACAGGATATTCTTTCCCTGCTTTCCAAGGTCACAAGGAGTAAATCAGCTCACAGATCTGCTGTGAGTCCAAGACGGGATTCGGTCCGTTTTGACCGTTGCCTGTGCGTGGTTGCCTGTTCTTATCAGTGAAGCTGCTTTTGTGTTTTTAATCTAGGAACATGGTTGATATTTCGTGGTACGGATACAGGTTGTTATGCGATACTACATACTTCACATCTGAGCTAGTGACCTGGTTGATATAATTTTTGGAAAGCTAAATCTGGAGTTTGAGTCAGAGAGAGAGTGGATATCAGTTGTTTAAACCGACAGTATAAGTTGGAGAGTTAGTGGGTATTAGTTGTTTAAAGCAGGAGTACAAGTCAGAGGGCTAATTGATATTAGCTGTTTAAAGCTAGTATTGGAGTGGAAAGCAGTGGTTTAAACAGTAGAAGAGCTAACTAGTTGTGGCTTTGAAAAGAGAAGTTGTTTGCATGGTTTAGAAGGAACCAAATGTCTGAGCAAATGTGGGCGAAAGTGAGGCCATACTTGCATATTATAATACATAATAAAAAGACAGTATACAATATATTTCAGCTCTGGAAATATCGTTCAGTGACAGGTCTTTTCCCATGCCCCCCATGTCAGTCCTTTACATAGTCCACAGCTCCACTTAATTACAGTGCCCAAGATACACGTAAACAATAATAAAAACAGACAAAGCTGCCTTTTCAGCTCTTGCAGGGTGGGTGTGAAAGAAAGCCCCATTAAGTCATTATTCACGAGATCCTGTAGTTGCATGTATTATAATTAAAGGTTTATTCTGGGAAACGTAAATAGGCCAAACATGTAGGCCATGCGTACAATTTTCGCAAATACATACTATATGTTTACTTAGTTGGTGTGTGTGTGTGTGTGTGTGTGTGTGTGTGTGTGTGTGTGTGTGTGTGTGTGTGTGTGTGTGTGTGTGTGTGTGTGTGTGTGTGTGTGTGTGAATGCATGTGTTTGTGCGTATGTCTGTATGTGTGTGTGTGTGTCTGTGATTCATGTGTGCACGTTGTGTGTGTGTGTGTGGGTATTCATGTGTGCACATTTGTGTGTGTGTGTGTGTGTGTGTGTGTTTGTGTGGGGGTGTGTGTAGTGTTTGTGTGTGCGTGTGTGTGTGGGGGGGGGGTATTCATGTGTGCACATTTGTGGTGTGTGTGTGTGTGGGGGGGGTATTCATGTGTGCACATTTGTGTGTGTGTGTGTGTGTGTGTGTGTGTGTGTGTGTGTGTGTGTGTGTGTGTGTGTGTGTGTGTTTGTGTGCCTGCACAGTGCAGTGTGAGAGGGAAGATTAAATTGCTCAGGATAATGGCTATCATTGGAGTTGCTCGCATTTCCCACGGGGGTGAAGCTCATTTATAACTTCTGGTAACTATGTGGGTCGCTGGGGCCTCTTCCTCTCCCACTCTATTGATTCAATCTCCGTCTGCGATCTATCTCCACCTGGCTGCCCCACACAACCCCGCTTTTATCCTCCTCCTTTCTCTTTTTTTTTTTTTTCAAAATACATCTCCACCTTCCTCTCTCTCTTCCTCCCCTCCACCTCCTCCTCTCTCTCTTCCTCCCCTCCACCTCTTCCTCTCTCTCCGTCCCCTCCACCTCTTCCTCCCCTCCACCTCCTCCTCTCTCTCTCTCCTCCCCTCCACCTCTTTCTCTCTCTCTCCCTCCCCTCTAACTCTTCCTCTCTCTTCCTCCCCTCCACCTCTTCCTCTCTCTCTTCCTCCCCTCCACCTCTTCCTCTCTCTCTTCCTCCCCTCCACCTCTTCCTCTCTCTCTCCTCCTCCCCTCCACCTCTTCCTCTCTCTCTTCCTCCCCTCCACCTCTTCCTCTCTCTCTCCCTCCCCTCCACCTCTTCCTCTCTCTCTTCCTCCCCTCCACCTCTTCCTCTCTCTTCCTCCCCTCCACCTCTTCCTCTCTCTCTTCCTCCCCTCCACCTCTTCCTCTCTCTCTCTTCCTCCCCTCCACCTCTTCCTCTCTCTCTTCCTCCCCTCCACCTCTTCCTCTCTCTCTTCCTCCCCTCCACCTCTTCCTCTCTCTCTTCCTCCCCTCCACCTCTTCCTCTCTCTCTTCCTCCCCTCCACCTCTTCCTCTCTCTCTTCCTCCCCTCCACCTCTTCCTCTCTCTCTTCCTCCCCTCCACCTCTTCCTCCCCTCCACCTCTTCCTCTCTCTCTCCTCCCCTCCACCTCTTCACTTCTCTCCTTCCTGGTCAGCGTTAAGGAAAGGTTTCCCTAACCTGGAACCATCCAGCTTCTTCTTCCCTTCTTCCTTTTTTCCGTCTCCTCCCATTCGGTGCAAGGCGAAAAGCGTTTATTTGGGCTGTCGCTATTGGTTACCCTGCAGTCGTGTTCTGCAGAAGAGGATGAGCTCCCAGGTGTTCAGAGCGTCAGATAGAGAAACCCAAGGGGGTGTTGGTGAAAGAGCTATTCAGCCGACACTTTTATCTAAAGCAACCTAAAGCGTGAACCTTTTTTTCAATGAGCAGGACAGGTCGGGACGTCTTGCTCAAGGGTAACTGCAGTCAGGCAGACTGCTGACATTGGGGTTCAAACACTTAGAAGCTTTGGCCTGGGATCTTTACACTGATAACAACTTGAATTCCCTGCCCTGTTCTCCTACATCTATAGCTACCATGGATGCGAGGAACTACCGGTACATTTGGCGTCCATCAATCTTTGAGGGTTTTCTTTTGCTTTGGCAAGGCAGTCCCATCGGGGGTTCACTGTACTTCCTTTGACAGCCACTAGGCTGTTCATGTTGGCTCATGTTGGTAAACATTGAGAGACACACACACACGCACACACACACACACACACACACGCATACACGCACACACACACACACACACACACACACACACACACACACACACACACACACACACACACACACACACACACACACACAGACACACAAGAATACACATATCCACATCACACACACACACACACACACACACACACACACACACACACACACACACACACACACACACACACACACACACACACACACACACACACACACACACACACACACACACACACCCCGCCTTCCAATTCTGCTCTCCTCGTCTCATTTGTTTCCAACTTTAATTGATGTCAAATCCTATTTTGTACCGATTCTTTCTCTGATTGTGGATACCTGCTGCAGCCTTTGGAATTCCCCAGCCCCAGACGTTTGTGTCCACATTAAAGGTTTCCTTGGGTTTGTTGTTTCAGGACATTCGGGTGCTCCACAGCCCAACGTCCTGCAGTCCTCTGCTCGATGGCTGTGCTGTCTGAGCTCTGGTGTTGCATTCAGACTGAACTTTGTTGACATGCACTCTATCTATGTTGGATGGAACGACCTTCAGAAGGACGTTATATCAAATATGATATTTTTGCACAGTCGTTTTCTGCAAAGAAAAACGACTAACTTTGTGTTCTTCTAGCTACTGTGCACTCTCACCATATATACTTATATATACACATACACTTACAAACACATATATATATATGTCGCTGTATAGTTGCGAATCCTCCACCTCATGCGCACATGAAATTGACAGATAGTGCCATTCACATACACAGAAGTACACCTCGCATGTATCATTTACACAACACACACCGGCAAGACACCTGACACAATGAGTGACGCCCAGAGGCATAGCAGGCGGCCGGCACACACGCCTTAATACACACACAACACATATACACCTCATTCTGTCATCTTGTTGGATGAAAATATCAGTCTAGCTGTTCAGGCTTGAGCCACCCAGTGGCGTGATCGGGGTCCTGTCGTACAAGCCGGTTGTGTGTTGTGGGCTGTGTTGTGTGCGTGTGTTGTGTGTGTGTGTGGTGTGTGTGTGTCTGTGTGTGTGTGTCGTGTGGTGTGTGCGTTGTGTGCTCTCTCCAGGCAGCGCCAACACCCCCGTGGTGTTCAACGAGAACGGCGATGCCCCAGGCCGCTACGACATCTTCCAGTACCAGATCACCAACCGGTCCACCCTGAATACCGCCGTACCATCTGGGGTACCTGACCAACAA
>OLKM01000146.1:150737-163237 GCA_900291075.1 Melanogrammus aeglefinus
AGAGGGAGAGGAAGGGAGGGAGAGAGAGAGACGAGGGAGAGAGAGAGAGGGAGAGAGAGAGGGAGGGAGAGGGAGGGAGAGAGAGAGAGAGAGGGAGAGGGAGGGCGAGAGAGAGAGAGAGGGAGAGGGAGAGGGAGGGAGAGAGAGAGGCGAGAGAGAGGCGCGAGAGAGAGGGCGATTTGTGTATGCGTGTGAGTGTGCATACACCAGTGTGTTTGTGTAGAGCTTAACAGCAACGGATTTGGCGCAAACAAACACATCATTGCATTGGATACATTTGATTTATTTATGTTCTGACTTTTCAGTACATTTCATATTCTCCATCAAGACGAATGGCGCAAACCCAAAACAAACACATCGATGATTCAATGTGAGCAACCCTCAATTGAACAGATTAATTTTGTTGAAGTCCGCACAATACGGTGTTTAGCAATCATAACTTCTGTAGAGTTGTTGTGTGATAAAGGGGGCCGTGTTCTGTGGGGAGGATTAAGTTAAGATGTATGACTGTTTCTCACTTAAATCACTTTTGATGCACTGGAAAGAAAAATATAAATAACTGCAGTGTAGCGTTGTTTCATGAGTGCCGCTCAAAGACAAAACTTCGAATCAACCAATGTCCTCAAGGAAAGTAGAGGGAGAGAGGGGACACACAAATCCAACACAAAATGTAAACATGTATGCAAACGCATGCACATGCCTGTGCATAGCCGTAACAGCCTTCTTCACCACCCACCACACACACACACACACACAGACACACACACACACACACACACACACACACACACACACACACACACACACACACACACACACACACACACACACACACACACACACACACACGCACACAATTAATACATCATTATACATGCATAATATGCACACACACGCACCTATGCATTGATTTACATATACAAAACAAACACAGACGCACACACATGGCTGTGATTATAGAAGATTTCATTCTGAGGTGTGATTGATAAAGCGACCGAAGCGGGTAGAGGTCACGACTGGGATTAACGTGTTGATGAGGATGAATAACTTTGTGTTCTTTCCAAAACAAGTGTTGTCTTGTCTAGGGCAGTGTGTGCGTGCGTTTGCATGTGTGTGTGTGTGTGTGTGTGTGTGTGTGTGTGTGTGTGTGTGTGTGTGTGTGTGTGTGTGTGTGTGTGTGTGTGTGTGTGTGTGTGTGCGTGTGCATGAAGTAGTGCGACGTTGTGATGTGATGTACTGGTGCAACAACACATGCAATGGTATGACGCAAACTGAACACACGCAAACGCACACAGAGATACACACACAACCCCCCCCCCCCCCCCCCCCCCAGCCCCCCCCTGCCAGACAACACACCTTCTGCATACTACCGCTCTCAAACCTTGCCTCATAACTCATGTCTTTCTCTCCTTCCTTCTCCTTTTCTGGCTTACACAAACAAACACACACCCACATGCACACGCACACTCTCACACACAGAGGAAGACACAGACGGTAATGCAGATGGTTTAATTGTGGCGGATTTGATTACAGTGCAATTGCTGTGTGTTTGTGTGTGTTTGTGTGTGTGTGTCTGCCAGCCAAGTCTAAAACCATCAGATTGCTCGCTGCCCTGATCGCCTGAGATGCCCTGAAGATGCTCTTATTTGTAAAGAGTGCCGGGATAATAGTATTCCTTAATAATCTGCTGTGTCCTGTTATGTACACAGTTGTTAATGGAAATATGTGCGTTTGTTCTTTATTCCGTCTGCATATTTTACCAGAGCCACTTGAACTCCCTCGATGAGTATTAATCCCAACAAAATAAGAACCCTCCGAATACCTTCTGAGCGTGTTTCATGTTCTCTATCTCTCCTCGATCCCCGTCTGCTCCTCTCCTCCACTCGTTCCCCCCTCTTGTCCTCACTGCTCCCCTCCTCATCCCCTTTTCACTTCACCTCACTCCTCGTCAACTCCTCTCCCCTCCCTTTTCATCTCCTCCTCTCCTCCTCTTCCCTCAACCTTCATCTCCTTCTCTCCCCCTCTCCCCTCACCCTTCTCCTCCTCTCCACTCACCCCTCACCCTTCCTCTCCCCCTCTCCCCTCACCCCTCACCCCCTCCCCCTCCCCCTTCTCTCCCCTCACCCCCTCACCCCCTCTCCCCCCACCCCCTCTCCCCTCACCCATCACCTCCTCTGCCCTCACCCTTCCTCTCCCCCTCTCCCCTCTCCCCCCTCTCCCCTCACCCTTTCTCTTGTTACCTACCCTCACCCTTCCTCTCCTTCTCTCCCCTCACCCTTCCTCTCCTTCTCTCCCCTCACCCTTCCTCTCCTCTTCTCCTCTCCTCCTCTCCTCCTCTCCCCTCACCCTTTCTCTTTTTCTCTCCCCTCACCCTTTCTCTTGTTCTCTCCCCTATCCTTCACCTCCTCTTCTCCTCCTCTTCTCCTCCTCTCTTCCTCTCCCCTCACCCCTCATCTCCTCCTCTGATGTCCCTCTCCTCCTCTCCCCCCCCCCCCCCCCCTCCAGGTGGACAGCATGAGGTGGCGGAGGGGGGACTCCTCTCTACCCTCGTCCGTCTGCAGCGTCCCGTGTCGGACCGGCGAGAGGAAGAAGGTGGTGAAGGGGGTCCCCTGCTGCTGGCACTGCGAACGCTGCGAGGGGTACCACTACCAGGTAGCCCCAACCCCCCCCTCTAGAGACTCTGCCATCCCAGGACGCTCTTCCAGAGAGACGTATACAAAAGAAAAAGCAGGAATATACAAGAATCGTCCACAAACATTCACACAACGTTATCACATCAACACATACTTACAAATGCAAGCCTAGTTCACTTACGAAGCAAACATCTAAAGAAAATGATTGTATCTACCCCAAATCATCATAGCCTTTGATGGCCACATAAAATAGTTGACAAATTAGTGAAATATCTTAGAAAGATATCCATAGTGTTTTTTTTCATATGAAATCAAATGTATCCTTCACAAATGCCTGCTCATTTATTAATATTGTGATAATGCGTTCAAGCTTATATATGGAATCATGTCAGCATGCAGCTTTCTGTTGAAAGTATTAAAAGTATGATCAGAAGTCAGATTCCCTTGGAATTGTAAATCTCTGCGGAGGAACCGAGGTAAGGACGGGGGAAGACCACGACAGATATTTTCCCCTGCATCATCCTGTTTAACCAATTAGAATTCGGCACATCGTCCTCTTTAGCCAATTAGATTTAACTCTCCTACAGGGCTCTCATGCAAGGCTGCACCTGTCAACATGGGCCCCCTGAAGCTGATACAAAGAGTCGGCCAAAACAGCAGGATTAATGTGTAATTGAGTGTTTACCTTGGAAGGAATAACCTGATTATAGACTGTCTCAAAGCGGCGGTAGAATTATCAGAGTGCAGCACGGTACAATTCAGTTCGCTAAGCAGTGTGTTGGCCCCAGAATCGCAACTTTTAGGCAACCGTTTTTTTTATTGCAAATCCATGTGTTTTTTTAATATAAGAAATATATCATGAAATAAAAAATAATATTTATTTTTTGGGGGGTTATTTAATTTTGTCCTTCCTGTCTTCCTTCTCCCTTTCTCTCTCTCTAATTTGCCTACTCGTCGCTTTCCTTTTCTTTATTTTTCTTTCGTTCTGTCCTTCCTTTGTTTAGTTGGACATTGTTAGCGCTTTTACTTTTAAGCTGAGAGTGAACAAAGATGTTATTTTTGGCCGTTTCTTGTTTTAGTTATTCCTGTTTTATCGGGCCGAATGCAAATTTGTACTCCCTGCTGAAGGGAATTCAGCTCAATTAAAACATGATAGGTTCGCCCAAACACCAGCGGCCATCTCTGAC
The DNA here is from genome assembly GCA_900291075.1 of Melanogrammus aeglefinus. Lineage (NCBI taxonomy): Eukaryota > Metazoa > Chordata > Actinopteri > Gadiformes > Gadidae > Melanogrammus > Melanogrammus aeglefinus. The sequence goes on from OLKM01000146.1 coordinate 154,558, forward strand.
CAACAGCCAACAGTCAAACGGAAAGCATTCATGCCTGCTGACCCCAACTGCTCCTGACGAGCTGGCTGTCGCCTTGCATGGTTGACTCTGCCGTCAGTGTGTCAATGTGTGTATTAACCGATTTAAGTCGCTTTGGATGAAAGCGTCTGCTAAATGCCCTAATTGTAATTGTAATTGGTAAAACCCAACCATTTTTACTCTTCACCGGTCAGCTTAGACCACTAAATAACTTTATACTTTCTACCTTCCAGTGATATGTTTGTTGGTTTCAAAGAGTGCTCTTGAGGACAATAGCTGAGCTATAACTAGTGATTAAACACAGACGCTGATGAGGAATTAGCAAGCTTTTCTTTTTTCTTTTTATTCATCAAAGAGTGGTGTAAAGTGGAACAGTCATCGTGAGAAATGTGTGAGTCACGCTCCAGCTAACCTTCATTGAGTTAACATCATATTTTGTTCTTTGTTCGGAAGAAAATATGTCAGTTCACATAATTGTTTAAGTAAGGGAAGAAATATTATAGGGTCAAAGTCAGAAGGCAATCATTCAAAATAACCCATATGAGAAGTGAGGAGGAGATTAGAAAACGTTCCATCAACACAGACAAGGCATTTGTCTTTTGACGGGGCTCTGATTAAAAGTGATAGCGTTGCAACAGCAATTTACAACCATCCGAATTCAAAACTATTGATGAAACGTTGTCAATACAGTTGATGAAATCCAAACAAACGAATGCCCCCAACACAAATCCTCCTCCTAAGAATGTCAACGACGATGACATTAAATTTGATTAGATCAGCAACCGTCATTGGCTGTCAACATTGAAAGAAAATATTTGCTTTTCCCTGTAAACTGGATTAGTCCCTCAATCTCTAATCGTGGATATCCGTGGGAATCAAAACACCTAGACGGACAAATGCTGTTCTCTACCAACTGAGACACAACACATTTCTTTACATGCAACGTTTCCTCAAACTTTCTCAAGGACACAGTGCCTCAGAGACCCACCTGTTCAGAGTCCACCTCGACTCTGCATAGCCACCCTCCCCCCTCCGGCCACCATTGTACACTTGTGTTGTGTTGTGTTGTGTTGTGTTGTGTTGTGTTGTGTTGTATTACAGTACTTAACTGTGTAGCAACTGCAGTAGCTGCTATCATTGCTGTAACACGGGGAATTGGTCAGCCTAGTGATTGTTGTACTTGCACTTGGTTCTATGAACATCCTTTCTGTACCGACAGCGACATATTGTTGCACTTCTTATGACAAATGTACTTATTGTAAGTCGCTTTGGATAAAAGCGTCTGCTTAAATGCCCTAAATGTATATGTAAAGAGAGAGACTTGTCGATATTCTTTTAGCCTCACAGGCAATGAAACTTTCGCCTCGGGATTTGCGAGGTGCTCCTTGTCCATTACGGATGTGTCCCCCCGCTGCCACGATATGGACCCCCGATCCTGAAAGTACCCCGAAATACTCTGGATAAAATCCCCGAACTACATCCTCACCCCTATCTCCCCTTTCTCTCCCCCCTGCTCTCCCCCCCCCCCTTCCAGGCCTCCGAGTTCACGTGTGAGCTGTGCCCCTACGAGATGCGCCCCGACGCCAACCGCACCGGCTGCGTGGCCATCCCCATCGTCAAGCTGGAGTGGCACTCGCCCTGGGCGGTCATCCCCGTGTTCATCTCCATGCTGGGCATCGTGGCCACCTCCTTCGTGGTGGTCACCTTCGTGCGCTACAACGACACGCCCATCGTGCGCGCCTCGGGCCGCGAGATGAGCTACGTGCTGCTGACGGGCATCTTCCTGTGCTACGCCATCACCTTCCTGATGATCGCCGCGCCCGACGTGGGCGTGTGCTCGTTCCGACGGATCTTCCTGGGGCTGGGCATGTGCTTCAGCTACGCGGCGCTGCTCACCAAGACCAACCGTATCCACCGCATCTTCGAGCAGGGCCAGAAGTCGGTGACGGCGCCCAGGTGGGTGGCTGCTGCTGCCGGGAGGTTTCTCCCTCTAAAGGCTTAGGTGTGGTGCCACGGCGATGCGACTCAATGGGTTTTTTTTTCGGACCCCTTACGTCCCTGCGGACCGTCCTTGGGTCCGCCGCAGGGGCCTGACGTGCACCCTCCCAAAAATGTTAGCGTTGCGCTGAGGCGACGCAGCAGCAAGGGCTGTGATTGGCCGGTCACTGTAATCAGACGCAGAACCAAGGCAGGTTCACGGCTGTTCTTATTTATGGTGTAATTCAATAACGGATTTGCTTTTATAAGTTTGGTAACGAGCGCTGAAATGTTACGGTGACACAATCGAAATTTGCATATCACTTAATCAACAGGGAGGAGAAAGACTCCACGAATGGTGTGTGTGTGTGTGTGTGTGTGTGTGTGCGTGTGCGTGCGTGCGTGTGCGTGCATGCGTGATACATGCATGCGTGATACATGCATGTGTTCTGCACTATCACTATCTCCTCACAAATTCAAAATGGTGTGATTGGTGGTCCACATTCTACTATGGCTTCTCTCACGCCGTCTTTCACAGCGACGCTCTCGATATCATGAGATAGGTAACAGCCTCCTTATTGAATCAGGACACCTCAGAAATCCTGAGGCAGCCATTCGACTAGCTGTCAGTTGGTCCCTGGCAAACCAATATGTCCTTGAGAGCAACTCGCGTCAGAAGAAACTCTCAAGCTGGAAGTTTGCTCTGTGCATATATTTGCTGTGTGTTTGGTGTTATATGCGCATTCATATTTCAGGTTTTATGTATATTCTGTACTTCTGCTGTGAGACAGGAATTTCTCATCTGGGATTCATAACACAAGAATATTGTATCTTCTTTTATCCTGCCATCTTACCGTAGCATAATCTTACAGGGTTTAATGCAAGCAGATACAATGTTCCTCATATTCTGAATTTCCCGTCTGGGATACATAACATCGCACATCGTATCTCCTCCGATCTCAACGTCTCACTTTAGCATTATCGCATTATCTCCTCGTGTTGTGTAGTTGTGTGTGTTCTCCTCATGGTGTGCAGTTGTGTGTGATCTTCTTGTGTCGTGTAGTTGTGCGTGTTCTCCTCATGTCGTGCGGTTGTATTCTACTCATGTTGTGTAGTTGTGCGTGTTCTCATCATGTTGTGTAGTGGTCTCCTCGTGTTGTGTAGTTGTGGTCTCCTCCTGTTGTGTAGTTGTGGTCTCCTCCTGTTGTGTAGTTGTCTTCTCCTCATGTTGTGTATCGGTATCGTAACAACTCTTCTTTTTGATGACACCACCTCTCTCCTCCCCCACCCTCTCCCCCCCACTCTCTCCTCCCCCACCTTTCTCCCCACCACCACCTCTCTACTCCTCCACCCTCTCCCCCACCCTCTTATCACCACCACTTCCTTCCCCCCACCCTCTCCCCTACCCTCTGCCCACCACCACTCCTCTCCTCCCCCACCTCTCTCCCCCCCACACCTCTCTCCCTCCCCCTCTCATCCCCCACCCTCTCCCCACCACCAGCCTCTCTACTCCCCCACCTCTTCTCCCCCACCCTCTTCCCACCACCACCTCCTCTCCCCCCACCCTCTCCCCACCAACTCTCTCCCCCCCCTCTCCTCCCCACCCCTCCCCTCCACCTCTCCCTCCCTCTCTCCTCCCCACCCCCCCCCCCCCTCTCTCTCCTCCACCCCCCACATCCAGGTTCATCTCGCCGGCCTCCCAGCTGGCCATCACCTTCTCCCTGATCTCGGTGCAGCTCCTGGGCGTCTTCGTGTGGTTCGCCGTGGACCCTCCGCACACGGTGGTGGACTACGGCGAGCAGCGCACGCAGGACCCCGCCTCCGCCCGCGGCGTGCTCAAGTGCGACATCTCGGACCTGTCGCTCATCTGCTCGCTGGGCTACAGCATCCTGCTGATGGTCACGTGCACGGTGTACGCCATCAAGACCCGGGGAGTGCCCGAGACCTTCAACGAGGCCAAGCCCATCGGCTTCACCATGTACACCACCTGCATCGTCTGGCTGGCCTTCATCCCCATCTTCTTCGGCACGTCGCAGTCGGCCGAGCGGGTGAGTGCGGATCGGATCGTGTGTGTGTGTGTGTGTGTGTGTGTGTGTGTGTGTGTGTGTGTGTGTGTGTGTGTGTGTGTGTGTGTGTGTGTGTGTGTGTGTGTGTGTGTGTGTGGGGGGGGGTTTGTGCGTGTGGTGGGAGAGGGTGTGTATCGGTGGGTCTTGGATGGATGGATGGTTGGGTGTGTTTTTGTCTGCGTTGATGGGTGGGTGGGTGTGTGTGGGTGGGCAGGTGTATGAAAGTGGGTGTGTGTGTGTGTGTGTTGTGTGTGTGTGTGTGGTGGTGTGTGTGTGTGTGTGTGTGTGTGTGTGTGTGTGTGTGTGTGGGTGTGTGTGTGTGCGTGCCTGTGTGTCTGTGGTTGTGTGAGAGAGCCTTTTTGTGTGCAGGTTTTGTAACCGTCCCAACTGTGTGGAGTGATGAATTATAATAATTGCAACTGGGTTTTCAATTTCATTTAATAGTGGGGTGGTACAGAGTGCGACGTTACTATTCATTACACGACGGCGAGGCTAATAGCGCTGTCCCCGGGGATACACCTGGTGCAGAGGCACTCTTCAGAGAGCTCTCCGTGGTCTCGATCTTGGCGACTGATTCGTCTGTTGTCCTCTACCCATCCTGGACGGTACGCTCAGTGCTCTGTCCATGGTGCTGATCCTCCCCTACTGTGACGCTGATAGTGCTGTCCATGGTGCTGATCATGCTAACTAGTCACTGTTCTGTCATTGGTTGACGGTAAGCATGGCCCGACCCCACGTGTGTCAGGCTCTACCTCTGGCCTCTCGTGTACAACTGGAGAGGCAACGAGAAACAGAGCCTCACATCAGGGTTGTGTTAACGGAGGCTGGCGTGGGGGTTGTGTTAACGGAGGCTGGCGTCAGGGTTGTGTTAACGGAGGCTAGCCTTCAGGGTTGTCTCTGTGGTGCTGTCCGTTGATCTGATATCTGTAACGCTGCAGGGATCTGGTGTAAACCTGTGTAATGCCTCTCCTAAGGGAGGTTTCAGTATCTACACGTGTGTGTATGTGCCTGTGTGTGTGTGTGTGTATGTGCCTGTGTGTGTGCGTATGTGTGCCTGTGTGTCTGTGGTTGTGTGAGAGGGAGCTGTGTGTGTGTGCGTGTGTGTGTGCGCATGTGTGTGCCTGCCTGTGTGTCTGTGGTTGTGTGAGAGGGAGCTGTGTGTGTGTATGTGTGTGTGCGTGTGTGTGCCTGCCTGTGTGTCTGTGGTTGTGTGAGAGAGAGCGGTGTGTGTGTGTGTGTGTCTGTATCTGTGTGTGTGTGTGTGTGTGTGTGGTGTGTGTGTGTGTGGGGGTCGATGCGGGTACATTTGTGTTTTATCTATTTATTTGTGTTGACTTCACCTCCTGCTGGGTTCAAGAGGTTTGGCGGATCACATTTCCTGGAGAGAGAATGCGAGTTGCAGGGAGACAGATCCTGAGAGCTTTAGAGTGCAACAACAACCCAGGCCTACTGTACTTAACAGCCCCGCTCGAGACTCGCTTTCCTTTGCCCCAGATGCTTTTTCACTCAACTTGTTTATTCCAGTCAGACCTTTGACTTGGCTTGACAAAAGAAACGATATTCAACTCATTCAATTTGCAGGATAATTTCTTGACACAATTAAAAGCCAAATGGAGACAACAACAAGAGTGCCGAGTTGATATATGTATTTCTCCCCGTTTCCGAGCGTAACAAGCAATATACTGCTTGTACTCTTTTGTGGAGACAGGAGCTATCCGTGCATTTCAGGCCAGACATGTGGCTCCCAGTTTCTTGTAGAAAAGCTATTTTATGATTATATCCACAGATAGATTCAATTCAAAGTCGACTTCTGATTGCAGTGAAGGCAGAGAACACCCTGTTTTCGAGCTATATTCCTAACCCTACTCAAACTACCCTTATAAAAGTGTTTGTACCGTAACCACCTCTGCTGTGTGTGTGTGTGTGTGTGTGTGTGTGTGTGTGTGTGTGTGTGTGTGTGTGTGTGTGTGTGTGTGTGTGTGTGTGTGTGTGTGTGTGTGTGTGTGTGTGTGTGTGTGTGTGTGCGTGTATCTGGCTGAATGTGCGTGAGTAAATGTGCGTTCCTGTGTGAGTGTGAGTGTGTGTTTGTGTCTTTGCCTGCATGCACGTACGTGTGTGTGTGTGTGTGTGTGTGTGTGTTGTGTGTGTGTGTGTGTGTGTGTGTGTGTGTGTGTGTTTGTGTGTGTTTCTCTGTGTGTGCCAAAGTACATTTATACTCGTTCATGTGGAGCTGGCCAGCACACACACCCAGTAGATCTGATCCTGTTTCCCGGGTCGTATTATTGTTTAAGTCTCAGATAGCCATCAAGCTGAGCATGATCTATTGGAGAGTGCCCATGACTCCTCTCCTGCCAAGAGAAAACAGATAAGGCCATTTGAAGCGCGACCAACATTTTCACCAAAAAACATTTCAATAAAAGGCAAACAGGGCAGAGAGGCAGAGGATAGTGAGACATCGCCTCGGATTTTGGAAGCGCGCCTCAAACAAAGTCTATTGGCGATACGGAGTGTCGATAGAAGGCTGGGAGCGGTCGGTAAACTCCATAAAAGAGAAAAGAATTTCCTGAATCCCGTTTAGTACTTCTGTTGTTAAGTTTGATATTCAAGGCAAAACACAATTGTGTTTTGTGAGTTAGGGACATCTTGCTCACGAAGATCGGGGTTTGAAGACAGAATCTTCCAAGCTTTGGGTTCAAAACACACTAGCAACGGAAAGATCGTACTAATAAACCATTATCTACTAATTGCAAACTCTTCCCAGTTACAATATAAGGTTGTAGATTGGGATATGCTAATTACATGGACTCATGGAATCTCAGTGCGGTGTTGTATGTACAAGCGGATTTGTGATTTTTGTGTGCGTGTGTGTCTGTGTGTGTGTCTCTGTGTGTAGCAGCACACTCTCATGCTACAGCTGAATTATGATGGTCGCATGCGCGCAACTTTCTGCAATGGATTGTTTGGCTGCGTGTGTGCTGCGTTGTGTATTGGGTGTGTGTGTAGGGTGTGTGTGTGTGTGTGTATATATGTGAGTGAGTAGGTTGACATCTTAACACTCACTCACTCACTCACTCACTCACTCACTCACTCACTCACTCACTCACTCACTCACTCACTCACATACACACACACATGTACAGACGCACACACAAACACACATGTACACACAATCACACACACGTTAGTACACTCACATCTCCATGGCTTTCAGAAAAGCAGAAGAGAGTCAAGGTTTTTTCAGCTCAATAAGAGCTACCGGGTGGAGAGTATGCTGTCCCTTTGAAACGCGCACACACACACACATACATACATCGCACGCACGCACACACACACACACACACACACACACACACACACACACACACACACACACACACACACACACACACACACACACACACACACACACACACACACACACACACACACACACACTCAGAGATAATAGATATATAAATATTATATATATAATAATATAATAAATACGATGTTGTAGGGATTTGGTTTCCTCACCATTGAGATATCTTCATTATATGTGCGATAATAATTTGTGTGAAAACATATTCCTGGCAGGCAGCAAGGCCAAGCCGTTCATAAGGAACAGTCAGAAGGTTGAGGATGAGCTCGGCATGGTGTATATGTGTGGGTTGATGGAGAGAGGGAGAGAGAGAGAGAGAGAGAGAGAGAGAGAGAGAGAGAGAGAGAGAGAGAGAGAGAGAGAGAGAGAGAGAGAGAGAGAGAGGAGAGAGAAGAGAGAGAGAGAGAGAGAGAGAGAGAGAGAGAGAGAGAGAGAGAGAGAGAGAGAGAGAGAGAGAGAGAGAGAGAGAGAGAGAGAGAGAGAGAGAGAGAGAGAGAGAGAGAGAGAGAGAGCAACACTGTAAAGCTGTGAGACAGAGAAGGTTGTCCGCTGTAAGCTCTACTCCCTCTTGTACTGCTCCCATTTCACATTCCCATCCCCGTTTCTATGATCCCTCTTTCGACATCCAAAAAACGGCAACGTTTGACAACACATTTGAGCGAAAATGATGCAAGACATCTCTGGTAGTACTTTGTCCACTGTACCCTGTTCTAAACTCTCTCGCTCTCTTGCTCTGTCGCTCTCTCTCTTTCCCCCCTCTCCCTCTCTCTCTTTCTCTCTCTTTCACTCTCTCTCTCTCTCTCCCTCTCTCTCTTTCCCTCTCTCTCTTTCTTCCAACTCTCTCTCTCCCTCTCTCTCTTTCTCTCTCTCTTCCCCTGTCATTTTTTCCCTCCCTCTGTTTTTGTCTATTTCTCTCTCCCTCTTCCTCTCTCTCTTCATCTGGCTTTTTCGCTCTTCTCTCGAATCCCCCTTTGATTCATTTCCATCTTCCTCTTGCCTCATCTTCATCATCCATTGTTCTCCTATCCCCCTGTTCCGTAACCCTCCCCCCCCCCCCCCATACATCCATCCACACAAACACATTTACATACATACGCACATGCACAAACGCAGCCTACCCCACTCCTGTTATTATCCTCTCTTGTAGGCAGCAGCTTACCTAAAACTCTACTGTAAGCCTCCCCCCTCCTCCCCCCTCCTCTCCCCTCCCTCCTCCTCCCCCTCTTAATTCACACCGTCTTGTGGCTGCCATTCACACTAC
>OLKM01000146.1:165737-225737 GCA_900291075.1 Melanogrammus aeglefinus
ATAACATAAGCCGTTCGCCTTCACTCTTTGTGTGGTCTGTTTCCCCCCCATAATTGTGTCTTGCGTTCAAACGTGTGCTCTATGTCTGTCTTCCGCTCGACTGCATTACTTCTACTAAAGGCCCTGTTTCCTATTGTTCTTTTCTTAATCTTCATACACAGTATTCTTCCCCTTCACCTCCTCTTCCTCCTTGTCCTCTTGCCCTCCCACCTCCTCCTCCTCTGCCTCCCTCCTTCACCACCTCCTTCTATGCCTCATCCTCCTCCACCTCCTCTCCCACTTCCTCCTCCTCCTCCTCCTCCTCCTTCCCACTTCCTCCTCCTCCTCCTCCCTCCTCCTCTCCCCCCTCCACCTCATTCTACTCTGCTCCCCTCCTTATCCACCCCGCATCTATGCCTCATTTTCCTCCTCCTCCTCTTCCTCCTCCCCTCCATCTCCTCCTTACACCACCAACTTCTCCTCCTCTTTGCATCACTCCCCTGTCACCCATTTTGTTTATGAATGGCTCCCCACAGATTCAGTTGAGTTTCCCTCCCTCAAAAGAAGCTACTTTTCGACTTCCCAACCGACGTACGGATGTAAGTGGCTGCTCGGCTTTTTCATTTCTAATTGAGAGGTTTCTTTATTTATGGTTTTGCTCAAGTGTGAATCTGAACGAGCACTCTTGTGTCCTCAAAGTGCTGCAGGGCATGGATAATGTACGTTAAGTGTATTAAGTGGAACGGTGAGTGTTGTTTTGCTAGCCCTTTGTTAGCCATACCCGCTGATAAATTGGACTCACATCAAGGGACCTTCTCCTGTCGGAATTGAGCGCACGTAAATCATCTAAATACCTGGAAAAACAAAAGATTTCTTTTACTTTGTGTCAAAGGCTCGGTTTCATCATTACCGCTGCTGCTCTGGTAAAATGGGATTGCGTGCTGTGAGGATAGCTCTGATACCACTCATTGAGCTGTGGTTGTGCATCACAACCGGGACATTGTCTTGTGATGGTCCTCGGTTGTTGCTGTTGATTAGTTTGAAGGGTGGCTCATAGGTCGGTCCTTTTTCCATGTTCTTTGTAAAGCAATTGACGTCATAAAAACAAAAAAATACCCGTTCGCCTAGGCCAGGGCTAACGCCCTTGGGGATGGCATCCTACTTAAGCAGGCCTGATGGCCTGATATGTAATTAGTTTGGGGGAGATTGCCGACTTATAAGTTATAGATATTAGATGATACAGTTGTTTCCCTTTAAGTACCACTGTCCTTTTATACCAACAGTGATTACGTACAAACCATTGAGTCGTAGGCATAAGCAGCCAACTACTAAGTTCTTGACTGGGATATGATGATATGATGGGCAGATGTGGATTGGATTAAAACCATTTGTGGGGCGAGAGGCACAACAAAATGTACATTGGTCTGGCAAGATTTGCCAGACCAAACTATGGGTTCCTGGGTCATAAAACATTGGGATCCACCTCCTGAGAGCCTCAGTGCCTACTTTATGTACTCAGGAGCGATTCCCAAAGGGTACTACCACGCGCAGGTGATGACACCCAGATACCCTGGCAATAAAAACAGAGCACTGCATTATCTGTAATAGACATAGCTTGAATGGAAAGTGCTTTCGATGTTTTTTCTCCATCGACCAAACCAAAATACTCGCTGGATGGACTGCGGCAAAAATGGTCTTGAAGGATTCCCAAAACACAAACCAAAGTGGTTTGAAGGAAAAGGGTGGACACGGAATCAACACAAGCACGTCGCACTCTGTGGAGGTTGTCGGTGTGAAGCCATTTGAAGCCTCATTTTACGGTTGCGTGGGGGAAGCCTGTTTGACCTTTGCGGGGTTCCAGTAGTGACAGTGCTGCTGTTTGGGAATGAAGATGACCAGTGAGAGCTAAGAGGTTGATAAGAAATGTGTGTGTTTGTGTGTGTGTGTGTGTGTGTGTGTGTGTGTGTGTGTGTGTGTGTGTGTGTGTGTGTGTGTGTGTGTGTGTGTGTGTGTGTGTGTGTGTGTGTGTGTGTGTGTGTGTGTGTGTGTGTGTGTGTGTGTGTGTGCGATTGAGTGTGTGTGTGTGTATTGAGTGTGTGTGTGTGTGTGTGTGTGTGTGTGTGTGTGTGTGTGTGTGTGTGTGTTCTGATAACTTACTGTGCTCTGAAGTGGTTCGCTCTAATGGACATACTTTTACACACAGTTAGAGTGAGGCCATATTGTTTGGTCGATTTGTGCATGTGCGTCTGCGTTTGCGTGTGTACGTGTGTACGCGCTGTGTGTGTGCATGCGTTTGTGTGTGTCTACTTCTCTGTCTGCAGGTGAATGTTGCAAGGGTCTCTGGGTAATACTTTTCATCATATCCGATACGTATCGCCGCCGGCAACAGCGGCAGAGCATCCACCTATGTGCCATCTTGTCGACTGTTTGCTCCCTGTGTCTCACTGCTCTCACGCCCTGGGTTAATAACATAACTCTGTCTGGCTTACTGCCTGGCTGGCTGGCTGGCTGGCTGGCTGTCTGTCTGTCCATCTGTCAGTCTGCTGGGCTGTCTCCTCTTTCTCAGTCATTACATTACAGTACCACATGACACGTTCATCCATAGCAGCTATAAATTATTCCCTTCAACCACAGAGATGCGTCGAGAGCAATCGATTCGTCAAATAGACAAATGGCTTTAAGTGCTACGTTTCAGAAACAAGAGAGAGGCATTTTGTTTTCCGCCACCTCCCCGCCACCCCATGCATCTCTCACCCGCCTCCACCTCGCCCTCCTCCACCCCCTCCTCCACCACCACCTCCTCCACCACCCGGTCCCATCGCCTCCTCCCCCTCCTCCCCCTCTCCCCTACTGTATCCTGTTAACCTCCCTCCTCCTCTGCCTATCGGACACCCCCCTCCACCTTCAACACCTCCTCCCCTCTCTCTCCCGGGCACGTCCCCTCCTCCCCATCGACCACCTCCTCCTCCACCACCGCACCCTCCATCCCCACCCGCACCTCCACCTCCGCATCCCTCACACCCATCCACCTCCTCCTCCGCCTCCTCTTCCAATCTTCCTGTCTATGTGTGTTACCAGCAAGCATGCCTGTCTGTCTGTCTGTCTGTCTGTCTGTCTGTCTGTCTGTCTGTCTGTCTGTCTGCCTGTCTGTCTGCCTGTCTGCCTGTCTGTCTGTCTGTCTGTCTGTCTGCGAGCCTGCCTGTCTGTCTGCCTGCCTGTCTGTCTGCCTGCCTGCCTGCCTGTCTGTCTGCCTGCCTGCCTGCCTGCCTGTCTGTCTGTCTGCCTGTCTGTCTGTCCCCAATGGTTTCTCCAATACCACATGTGGTCCGCGGGGGGAACAGAGATCGAAGCCCGCCCTGTTTGTTGTGTGTCCCACGTTTGTCGTCACGATGTGGCTGTCTGCTTGTTTCCGATGGCTTGGGATCTCACCAGTTGTTTTTTTTGTCGTTGTCCTTTGTTGTCGTCGTTATTTTCTATATTGATCTATCTCCGTCGTTTCTCTCGCTCTGTCTCTTGTCTCTCTCTCTCTTGTCTCTCGTCTCTCTCCCTCTCCCTTTCTCTCCACCACTCTCTCTCTCTCTCTCTCTCCCTCTCTCTCTTCCTCTCTCTCTGTCTGTCTCTCCCTCTCTCCACCACTCTCTCCCTCTCTCTCTTCCTCTCTCTCTGTCTATCTCTCTCTCTCTCCCTCTCTCTCTCTCTCTCTCTCTCTCTCTCTCTCTCTCTCTCTCTCTCTCTCTCTCTCTCTCCCCCTCTCTCTCTCTCTCTCTCTCTCTCTCTCTCTCTCTCTCTCTCTCTCTCTCTCTCTCTCTCTCTCTTTCTCTCTCATTCTTTTGCTCCATCCCTCTGCGTTGCCAAATCCCCTCAGAGGGTGTGGGGGTGGCCCTCCTAAGGGGCCGGGGGACCCCCGCAGTAATGACAGCTTGTCAGGGGTAGGGTGATGCTCTGTCACCATGACTGGAAAAAGACCCACATGGATCTAATGGCCAGTCCACTACAGTGTGTGTGTGTGTGTGTGTGTGTGTGTGTGTGTGTGTGTGTGTGTGTGTGTGTGTGTGTGTGTGTGTGTGTGTGTGTGTGTGTGTGTGTGTGTGTGTGTGTGTGTGTGTGGTGTGTGTGTGTGTGTTGTGTGTGTGTGTGTGTGAGTGAGTCAGTGTGTGTGTGTGTGTCTATCTGTGTGTAGGTGTGTGTATAGGCATGGCTCTCCCTAATCTGACTGTGGATCATTACATCTTCCCCACCAACCTCTGCTCTGTAATTGATACGATCCAACAGCCCAATTTGGGACACGGTTTCGCTGCACGGTTACGTTTTCTCCCCTGACTTGACTCTCTCCGTTCATTTAAAAAGTTGCCCTTCAATTTACCTCGCAAGCCCCCTACAGGGTCCAGTGGCTCGTACGTAAACACTTTGGAGATGGACTTTAAAGAACATTCCTTGTTAACAGTCGGGATTTAATAAGAAGCAGGCTGGGCACGGGGGCAGGGTTTAGGACGACCAGCGGAGAGGTTGAGAGGTTGAAACCCCGGGCTGTCAGCCCACCTGTAGGGCATCTTTGAGCAAAATCCCCCTGAGCACTAATTAGTCCTTAAAGATGAGAGTCTGAATCCACAAGACTTCACTTTAGTTAGAAGAGGAAAAAGATAAATATATAGTGTAGAGCATATGGATGACCTGGCTACATGGCATTTCGGGAGAAACCACCTTCATGTTCATTCTATTAATTTGTGCCAATAATCATTACATTTGCGCTCTCTCTCTCTCTCTCTCTCTCTCTCTCTCTCTCTCTCTCTCTCTCTCTCTCTCTCTCTCTCTCTCTCTCTCTCTCTCTCTCTCTCTCTCTCTCTCTCTCTCTCTCTCTCTCTTCTCTCTCTCTCTCTCTCTCTCTCTCTCTCTCTCTCTCTCGCATGGAAAATCAACATTATACGAATACACACACACAAATATACAAATGTCCAACACTAACAGCAAAATACACATGAGGAAAACTCAAATATGAGGGTATATACAAAGCAAAAAAATAAACTAACAAAGAAACCTCTCTCTCCCTGTCTGTATGTCTCTCTGCCCCCCAGATGTACATCCAGACCACCACACCTTCTCTCTCCCTGTCTGTATGTCTCTCTGCCCCCCAGATGTACATCCAGACCACCACCCTGACGGTGTCCCTCAGCCTGTCTGCCTCTGTGTCCCTGGGCCTGCTCTACATGCCCAAGGTCTACGTCATCCTGCTGCACCCCGAGCAGAACGTCCCCAAGCGCAAGCGGAGCTTCAAGGTACCAGGATAGGACCCGCTAGGATCTGCTAAGAGCTGCAAGTAGCTAATAGGGGCCGCTAGGAGCCACTAGGACCAGGCTAGGAATGGCTAGGACCAGGCTAGAGCCGCAAGAACCACTAGGACCAGCTAGGAGCCTCTAGGGCCCGCTAGGACCTGCTAGGACCAGCTATGAGCCGCTATGAGCCGCTAGGAGCCGCTAGGACCTGCTAGTAGCCGCTAGGACCTGCTAGGACCAGCTATGAGCCGCTAAGACCAGCTATGAGCCGCTAGGAGCCGCTAGGGGCCGCTAGGGGTCGCTAGGGGCCGCTAGGACCAGCTATGGGCCGCTAGGACCAGCTATGGGCCGCTAGGGACCGCTAGGACAAGCAAGGAGCCACTAGAAGCCGCTAGGGACCGCTAGGACCAGCTAGGACCACCTAGGACCAGCTATGAGCCGCTAGGACCAGCTAGGACCAGCTATTAGTCGCTAGTCTGACATTCTCAGACCCCTCACGGACAGGGTAGTGCTCCCCATCCGATGCCACGAGGATTCTGTTCATTCAGAGCTTTTGTGATCTTTATTTAGGATGATAACTGACGTCAGTCTGTTAGTTTGATTGTTATCGTCTCACCTGACAGAGTTACCCATGGTATTATATATCAATAAATTTATATTTATATTAAAGAATAACTATAAATGATTGAAGAGTTTATTAACTAAATCTATCCATGATTCAACTGCTGACTTTAGAGTTAGTAACCGTAACGATCAATAACTCAGCAGCAACCTTCTGTAGCTAGTTGTTTCTCAGTAATCTAAGAGCATTCCTGTACCTTGTAGAGTCCTGGTTTGACACGATATTGTCTCATGTCCGTGACACTGAACAACGCCAGTCAGCGCTGAATGCGATGCCTCCCTACAGCGTATGAGGATGAAACGACAGGAACAACATGGCCTCCCCATCCTCACTCTATGCTCAGGGCTACACTTCTAAATAATAGAATAACTATCCATTTAGTCTCGAGCACAGCGGGTCCACGCGGGCATATGTGTGTGTGTGTGTGTGTGTTTGTCTTTGTGTGTGTGAGGTTGTGTGTGCTCACATTATTGAGGGCTCAGGGTTAGGGGAAGAGTGCTGTTGTAAGCAGTGCAGAGAGCCCTTGAATACAGAGACGGTGATGAACATTTCTTTATAAGCCTTTATTACCCCATGTGACCAATACAATACAATCAATGATCCTTTACTGACTCCCACACGTTAAACACAGTAATAAAAATAATAATAATAATAATAATATGAACTACAACAGTAATGAGGCTAAGAAAGTGCCCCAGCTTAGGAGTTTGACTCCCAGCCAAAAGGCGCTGGCTTCAATCCCTAATGTATGCAGCCTAACCTGTAGGCATCCTGGCGTCAACATTTACATTTAGGCCATTTCGCAGAGTGCGCTTACAACAGTCCGTACACACATTCACGGCAGACTCAATAATGCAAGGCGACAGCCGGCTCGTCGGGAGCAGTTAGGGTGAGGTGTCTTACCCAGGGACACCTCACCACTCAGCTAGAAGGAGCCGGGGATTGAACCAGCAACCTTCTGTTACTAGACAACTACCTCCTGAGCTAAGCCGACCGACCCAAAATATTTAAGAAAAACTTTTAAGATAAAATCTCCCGAAATTATCAAATGTCAAAAAACAATACGCAATCACATACCCAGAACGACAGAGAGAGGATAAAAAGACCACAGAAGTAGTGATGGCCTCGCCCTGCCCCGTCTCATGTTCATCTGCCACTCAAAACATCACTTTGGAGTCTGTTGTTTAGTCATGCAATTGTGTGGGCATGCGTGTATTGTGCTGCATTGTAAAACAGGCCATTGTGACAGCGGCCGCCATGTCAGGCAAGCTTGGCCAGAAGGGAGGCGACCGCCCCAACGGAGAGGTGAAGACGGAGCTCTGTGACAGCATGGAGACCAACAGTGAGTAAGAACACACTGAGGACTTTTCTATCTACACATATAAAAGATGCCGGGGGGGGGGGGGGGGACTTTTCTTTGGAACACACATATAAAATGCACTTCGCTTCACAACGGATTTTAATCACACACACATCATAGATACATTGGATTCACTGAGGACTTTATAACTACACCTTGAATGTGTGTCAGGGGCTGTGAGGTCTCTGCTGACGTTTATCGGTTTTGTGAGGACTTGATAACTACTTTAAATGTGCATTAGGGCTGCGAGGTCTTCTCTCATTACACTGGTAAATAAATTAGGTTTTGCAAGGTCTTTCTAACGAGACGGTAAAATGCATTAGGTGCTCTGAGTAATTTTCATATAAAAAATGATGCATATAAAAAGATATAGCGTGTGATAGGAACTTTGCTGAACCTATGAGAACATTTATCTTTAAAACAGCACGATGACTTTTCCAAGTACACATAACCAATACCGTAAGATCAGTGAGGACTTTTTTAAATACACTTAACATACATTATGGTTGGACTTACATTATAGTTCAAGTTAAAGTTGGAGCAGTTTGCATGAAGTCTTAATTTATGTTCAGTTGGATAATTTTTTTGATGGAAACACTTAGAATTGACATTCACAACTTCAATCGCGTCGTTTTTCTTTTCTTTTTTTTCCGTTAAAAGTCTGGAGTAAAAAGCACCAGAGTACGACGATAGAAGAGTTTGTTGCCTGCGGATGTTGCAGTAACATTGACATTTACCATGAATTGCTTGAGGCTGCTCGCCAAACATAATGGCTTTGGATAGAACAAAATAAAATAAAAAAGTAGCCTGGGAAATTCAAGTTTCACATCATTATCTAGAAGCCCCCTCTCTCTCTCTATGCTCTTTCCTACACTCGCTCTTTCTTGCAATCTCTCTCTACATTTCTTCTTCCCTCTCCCTCTACTCCTTCGGCCTCATTTTCTCCTATTTTATATCCTTAGTCTGATCAAAAAGTCCCATATCTGTTTCCAAACTACCACTGGAGTTTTATATCCCCTCCTTTTTCCTCTCTCATCTTCTTTTCTCAGTTTTTTGTGTCACTAGGAGTCATTCTTCTTACCTGCGACTTTTTTTTTCCCTCTCTCTCTCTCTCTCCCTCTCTCTCTCTCCCTCTCTCTCTCCTCTAGCTTCATCAACTAAGACGACGTATGTTAGCTACAAC
Organism: Melanogrammus aeglefinus; assembly: GCA_900291075.1. Lineage (NCBI taxonomy): Eukaryota > Metazoa > Chordata > Actinopteri > Gadiformes > Gadidae > Melanogrammus > Melanogrammus aeglefinus. The sequence goes on from OLKM01000146.1 coordinate 174,152, forward strand.
AATCACGCCATCTGAAATAACCAGACGAGAGAGAGAGAGAGAGAGAGAGAGAGAGGAGAGAGAGAGAGAGAGGAGAGAGAGAGAGAAGAGAGAGAGAGGAGAGAGAGAGAGAGAGAGAGAGAGAGAGAGAGAGAGGAGAGAGAGAGAGAGAGGAGAGAGAGAGAGAGAGAGAGAGAGAGAGAGAGAGAGAGAGAGAGGACGGCTTCATTGGGGATGGCGCCGTCCAAAATGGAAGGAAACCGTTGCTCTCAGTCGGTTGCACCGGAATGGCTTCACAGGGCTCCCAATGGAAAATATCAAGCATGAGACATTTTGTATTGTCGCTGTTCCTCATCGAAACCTCAGACCATGGAGAGGAGAAGGGACCAACGAACAAAGAAACAGCCATTAAGTGTGCCTGCTCCCCTGCTCTTCACAGCCCGTCGGTCTAACCATAAGGCATAACTTGAAAATAAAATAAAAAACAGACAGTGGTGAAATGAGTGATGGACGGCGGCAACGAAAAAAGTTGAAACGAACCAAAAAAAAAAGAACTAAATCACAGATCAAAACAATAAAAAAAAAATCAACAACACCATTTAGACATTGTGCTTAAAAAATGTGGGAAAAGGCAAAAGCAGGGGAGCAGAAAAAGAGATTTAAAGAGATAAACAGTGAAAAAAAAAATGTGTATGTACAAAAAGAAAAATTAGAATGGAAAATTGATGAGACTCAAAACATGTTTGTTGTTACTCTACCTGTAAGTATTTTTTGTGGTCGTGAAGATTTTTTCATTCTTGTCTCACCGTTGTCTGATGGATTGACCCCCCCCCCCCCCCCCGTTTGCCCTCCCCTGCATTCTGAAATGAGTGTGTGTTCTCCCCCACCCTCCACCCGCCTCCCCGCTGTCTTGGTTAACTGGGACGAGGCCGAGAGATTGTGACCCCCTGTCCAAATGCCATGGTTGAAGCATGCTGAGTTTTTTATACAAAAGAAAGATTTATTTATAATAAAGGAATGTTTTGCAAAAGTGAGGAGTGGTTGGTTTTGTTCTTCAACTTGTGGACCTGTTTGGATTTTATGGATTTCTTTGTACATCATGTTGGGATCGATGGATGATGGATGGACAGAGGGGGGATGAGGGGTAAATAATTGATGGATGAACGATAGATGAATACAGCCATCCACCCTAAAGGGGAGGATGGCTGTATTTTTGCTATATTTTACTATGCTCATACTCTGGATGGATGATCAGTGGATAAAAAGATATAGTAAGTAATAGAAGTACATTATAAACAGTTCAGTTGTAGTATAAAAAAACATGTTTTGCACACAAAACCATACGTTTTTTCTGCAACGCAAACACACACACACAAAGGGGGAGAGAGTGGGGTACATAAGGCTGTGGTCAAAACAGCTGAGGGCTGAGGAGAGAGAGCGCCATAGCGTCAGAGGCGTGCCACCACGGCGTCCCGACGATTCACGCGCACGGTTGATGCTAACATGTGCGGGTGATTCAAATGTGCTAAAGGTGATGCTAATGTGCTAACGTGATGCTAATGTGCTAACGTGATGCTAATGGTTGGTTGAGCTGTGTGCTCACTTTGGACACACAGAGGGAGAACCGCGTGACGGAATCCATTCTGGGCTTGAGAGGAGGGTTCAATGTGACAGAGGGGGGAGGGGGGAGACAAGGACTGTTAACCAGACAAAAGGAGGTTCCTCCCATGTGTTAGATGTAAGAAGGTGTGTTTGTTATTTGTGTGTGTGTGTGTGTGTGTGTGTGTGTGTGTGTGTGTGTGTGTGTGTGTGTGTGTGTGTGTGTGTACATTTGTAGTAGGGCTAAGTAGCAGTTGTAGGCCACTGCCAAAATGTAACTTCAAAGTTTGGGTTCAGACTAATTAATGAAAACATGTATGTGCAGATGCATTACCATAAATACCATCAATAATTGAACACTTTTTTGAGACACAAACATAAAACCCTCTACAACCTCTAATGACCATTCAAGGAACTTACAGTTCTCTCATTGCATTAAAAAAAAAAACATTTCCAATTTGTCAACAGAAGTTAACACGCAGAGTAAGGTTTCACCGTCTGTGATGTCTAAAGTTATAAATACCTGAAACCTCCAGGCTTCGACAATCTGCTGTCAACTCTCATGTAAGTCCTGGGTAAATCGCAGACTAATCTCAACCGACAGCCACCAAATGGCGGCGGTTTCCAAAAAAAACGCCTCTCCGACAGCCCTGAGTGACGCTGATGAAAATGGCGCCTCACAAATCCTGCGCGATTAATTAGCACCCCACTAACAACTGGCAAAGTCACCAAACATTTAGTGCTGAGCAGATCCACTAGCCAAACGGTGTCAATGTTTTGTTTTGTTTTCCTTTGATAGAAAAATCACCTTCTGGGGATTGTTTTCAGCGCCAGGCATCGCTACTTTGGCAGTTGTCCCATAATTGCATTCTTTTATTCTCCCATTTATAAAAGTGTTTAAAATATGTTATTTTTTTGGACGGTGGTGAGCTATTCAGCTGGCAGTAATCGTAGTTGTCTCCAGCCCGATAATGAAATTTTCCATCTCAAACAGTGGCATACATTGTGTCACGCTTCGGAAGTTCGGAAGCCAATCCACGTAGAAAACTGCTTGTTTCTTATGTACGTTTATTGTGTGTGTGTGTGTGTGTGTGTGTGTGTGTGTGTGTGTGTGTGTGTGTGTGTGTGTGTGTGTGTGTGTGTGTGTGTGTGGTTGTGTGTGTGGGTGTGTGTGTGTGTGGTGTGTGTGTGTGTGTGTGTGTGTGTGTGTGTGTGTGGGTGGGGGGGGGGGGGGTAAAAAAACAGAGAAGGGGATACCATATGTATCTCATTAACATAATGAAATTAGAAAAACATTATTTTTGTGGTCGGTGTTCAAAGCAGCACTCTTCCTTGCCATTAAATGTAATCAAAATTGGGTTAAGGATTAAATGGAATTCAACTAATTTAAGATGATTGTGATGCAATGACAAGGCATAATTTATGAACGCAGATTATGGGATGGCAACAGTCACCCGTAGGTCAAAGCATAGACTAAAAAATGTAGGTTTTGTGGCCTCTATACTGGGGTCCTTAGAAAATGCAAAATGTGGGCAATGCAATTTATTATCTTTGATGCAGAGTTTTCATTGTATAAACATATCATATTCTCCTTTTGTCATTTTGAGTACAATTCTGGGGGTGAGAGTGTAGACAGTTTTGGCAGTTTAACTCCTTCAATTATTATCCATATTTTCTGTCTTTATGCCAAAACACATCTGGGATTATTACAAAAAGTCGATAAAATGTTTTTTCCTTATCTTATGAATATATTCAGCTTTTTCCTCACCTAGCCAAATCGATTAAGTTTTTCTCATACTGCTTGGTTTTAGTCGCATCTAAGAAGTTTAGCCAAAATCTCTTGAACTGAGCACACAACCAAGTATAATCTGATAGAAAAATGTACTTTTGTATCGGATTTGTTGACTTTGACTCGTTCGCAAAGTTTTGGTCGAACAAAGTTTTTGTCGAGGATGTCGGTTGGTAATACTCTTGTGAACAGCCTTTTCTTCCATATCTATAATCATTTAGTCTTTATGTACTGTAGATCCTGACTGGATAGATTTAATAAGCCAAATAGGCTAAACTCATAAATTCACACACACGCTCACACACATCCACACAACTAATGATTATTTTCATAGTTGATTAATCAAACGATTATTTTTTAGATTAATAAAGAGTCTATAAAATGTTATTTGTAGTAAATGCCATCACAAGTTACCAGAGTTCAAAGTAACTTGTGATGTCTCTGTGTGCTTGCTTTCTCTGACAAGCAGCAAAAACAACACTGAATGATTCCTATTATAATCATACATTAACCAAATATTTGAATTGAACTGCAACACTATTATGCATGATTATTAATAATGGTTATGGTTATTTGTACCTGATAAATGGCAATTAATCTATTTTCAAAATGTTGACAACTGATCAGTTGATATTTATGAATGATTACAGCCTTAATATTCACACACACATTATATAAATATACACACACACACATATTTGGGTGTGTGTTTGTACAGTATGTGTGTGCACTGCATGTACTTCTCGGTGTGTGTGTGTGTGTGTGTATTTGTGTATGTGTGTGTTTGTGTGTGTGTGTCTCATGCATGCATGCGTACATGCACACGTATGCGCCTGTGATCCGAGCTGTGAAATCCCTCATTATATCCGACAGCTGACGGGCAAGGGCGGGTGCAGGCTGGGCTCCCTCCACCTGTCAATCACTGACCTGCTGCTGTCAGGGGGGCCCGCACGGTGACACCTGTTCAGTAGGGACCCGGCAGGAGGAGGAGGAGGAGGATGAAGAAGAGGGGGAATGACAGAGGGGGCGAGGATGAGAGAGGAAGTAGAAGAGCAGAGAGGAGAACGGAGGGAGAGGGGGAGAGAGGATGAAGAGAAGATGGAGGTAAAAGGGGGAGCAGGGGGGAAGGTATAGGAAGAAGAGGACAATAAGGAAGAGGGGGGAGACAGAGGAGGAGAAGAAAAGCCAGGAGATTGGAGGAGAGGCGAAAGGAGGAGGCGAGGAGGACGGAAGGAGAGGGGGAGCGAGGATGAAGAGAAGAAACAAAAGGAACAAAAGTATTAGAGGACAACGGATGGAGAGAGAGGGAGGAGGGGAAGGAGAGGGGAGGAGATCATGACGAGAAGATGGAGGAGGAGGTTGAGGAAGGAGGGGAAGAGATGATGGGGAGAGAGGGGAGAAAGGAGGGGGTCGGGGAAGTGGACGAAGAACAGAGAGGAAGGCCAGCGAGACCCCGCTAACAAAGAAAGGCTTGGGCTCTTCGGCCCACAACAACAACACAGAGGCAAACAGCAACAGGGGCCATACAAACAAAAAGACTGTCTGAGCTCTGGGCTTTCAAAGCACAAGGAGCCAGCTTCCCAGCCGGTACTTTTAAGCAATTACCAGCGTCAGATGTGCCGTGCCAGGGGAGGCCAATACCTTAAAAACACTCAGTGGTGATATGGATCTGAGCTCTTACAGATGTCTGCCCTTCTGCCCACCTGAAGCTTCTTCTACTGGTGTTGTTGTTGTTTTTGTTTGTGTTTTCCTCATCCAATGCGTGGGATGTTTCAGTGGAACCGAGCCTGTTTCTTTCAGAGAGAGAGAGAGAGAGAGAGAGAGAGAGAGAGAGAGAGAGAGAGAGAGAGAGAGAGAGAGAGAGAGAGAGAGAGAGAGAGAGAGAGAGAGAGAGAGAGAGAGAGAGAGAGAGAGAGAGAGAGAGAGAGAGAGAGAGAGAGAGAGAGAGAGAGAGAGAGAGAGAGAGATTGCAGTAAAGCTAAGTGATTGTGCTCACCGAAACCAAAAAAATTGCTAGCTTAATCCTGTAAGCATGGCATTGATATATGAGGCGGATAATGTTTTTTTTATCCAAGAATGATTTTTAAGTATGTGAAGAGAGAATCGATTTGTTAAGAAATGTGTCCATTGGGGTTCAAACGTCCAGCAAACATATTTAGGGAACCTTGAGCCAGACCCCCTAAACCCCCACCCACTCCATCATCTGAATGTAAATAGAGTAACTCACCAGTAACACATCTATGGAGAGAGCTATAAGGAAAAATGTATTGTTTATCTGATCTTATCTCATAAGGGAGACATTAAAGACAGCCCAAAGAACCACCTCAGAGATTTCAATGTCTCTGTGAGCCCTGTTTGACCCCCAATGAGTAAAAGTTGATCAGTATGTGACTGTGGCTGTCAACTGTTTACTGCTAATGAACCTTCATGCTATGTGCTGTAACTAGCTAACAGAATGCATCTGTTTCTTAATTGTATGCAACCAAATAACACCTTAAAAAACAAATACATTTTACCTGGAGCATACAGTTTCCTATGGTGCTTTCCATAGGAAACAATGCAGAGTTGTTCAACCGTCAAACAGCAAATAGCAATGTTATGTATTACAATTTAATACATAACAATTGTATCCATCAGCAGATGTTTATTTTTTTGCGCGTTTCTGGTTGGATAGTGTCATCTTCGGGCTGTTAGTGTGAGTGGGTGCCACGTAACACATATGTCACACACGTCAATCACTTGACACGAGTTCAATGTTGATCAGAAGATATCCGAGGAACTCGCGATGATCCGATTCTCTTGATTATGCCCCCAAAAATTGAGTGGTTTTCATGCATGTAAATGATCCGTCTTTCACGCAGTAATATGGCAGGGCTTATGCCCCTTAGCCCATTAAAACCAACCATCCCAGCATTATATACTTGCTTTATTTGTAACCCTTTACAATAACGGTACATTAATTAACCATTAAATAACATAAGTTAATGCAGGAATAAAAAGTACTATAAAGAATTAGAATCAACCTGGACCAAATAAATAAATACAGTATAAACATTAATACCGTGGTTAACATGCAGCATTAGTAAATCATAACTAGACTGTTAGTTAGATCGAGCTGAGAACCTCTACGTGGTGATCCTAGTAACGACTCATAGTCGACTAATCTCAGCAACTCACTTTCCAGAAGGAAACTATACATACTAAAAGCTATGACTAGCAGCAATATCAGTATCCTACAGCTGATTTCTGAGGGACTAACAAGAACGAAAAGAGACCTTATCCGCCATCTTGCAGATAAACACAACATCAGCGTTATCCTACTACAAGAAACTCATGCTGTGGCAGAAGAGAACCTTAACATCGAAGGCTACAATACCTTAGTCTTTATACCAAGCAAACACCATGGACTAGTGACCTACGCACGCGAGGGCACCCATGTAACATCTATCCAAAGATCACCAGAGGACAACCGCACAGAATGGATCTGTGTCACTATCGGAGATGTGTCTGTAGTCAATGTATACAACCCTCAAACTCATTAGCGAATTCATGTAAAAGATCAGTACTTGAAAAATTCCCTCGATCTGGACACTGCCCAATCATAATCAGTACTGTATTCAAGTAGGCATGAAGATCAACAGCCTTGGGAAAAAGAGATGGAACTTCTGCAAAGCCAATTGGAGCAAATTTAATTTTTGTCGATTCGCTATCCTCCGAGATCCTAGACCCCTTGCAGCCAGCATCTGAGACCTACAAGGCCTTTACATCAACGCTCAACTCAGCCGCTAAGACCTCCATTCTCCGGGGCAGACGTAACAGCTATATCCCCTGCTGGGATAGTGAGTGTGAGGCAGCCTTCCAAGCCTATAACGCCGCTAGTGTCGTGGAGAAACCATCAAAAAGCGACCACCTCATGCAGATTCTTGGAGAAAAGAGGCAAGCACGCTGGGAAGAAACTGTCACATCAATCGACTTTACCCACTCAAGCCGGAAGACATGGGGTAGGATCAACCACCCCTCAGGGCAACGCAGCAAACCCAAGCCATGTCTCGTAACTGCAAACTCTATCGCAACAGTGCTTGTGGAAAATGGGAAATGGGGAGACAAGAGTGTCGATGCCAAGCGCCACACCGTCGAGGTTAATAGGGGAATAAGAGAAGTCACTGCATCACAACCTGCCTCATCTGACCTCTCTGGACCAGTTACCCTAGAACAACTTATGGACGCTATCATGTGCCTGAAAAACGGCAAAGCTCCTGGGATAGACTCGGTCCACACAGAATTCCTCAAGCCCTACGGGTTCCATGCTCTTAACTGGCTACGCCTGTTCCTCTCAAACTGCCTGTCAACTCTGACCATCCCTGCTATCTGGAGAAAGGCCCATGTGGCTGCTATCCTCAAACCCAAGAAATCTGCTGAAGATCCGAAGAGCTACAGGCCAATCTCACTGCTCTGTATACCATACAAGTTGATGGAGAGAATAATCCTGGCGCCTATCAATGACATCGTGGAGGCAAACCTCCCACCAGCCCAGGCAGGATTCCGCAAAGGAAGATCAACGACAGATCAAATATTCTGCCTATGACACCGTGTGGTACCGTGGTCTTTATTTGAAGCTACTACAAATGATCCCTGACGTGAAGCTTGTGAAGTTCATTATGCTTATGCTCCAGAACCGATCATTCTATGTTACGACCTCATACGGTGAGCGAAGTAGAAATCGCCAGCTCCGAAATGGATTACCACAGGGATCCGTAGTTGCTCCCATTCTCTTTATCATCTACACTGCGGACTATCCCACCACTTCTGCACTGAAGTACCTCTATGCGGATGACAGCGCAATTGCAGCTCAAGCGTAAACATATGAGGAGATCCAGAGCATCCTAGAGGCTGACATCTCTACTCTCTGCAACTTCTTTCGCCTCTGGCACCTGAAAGTAAGCGAGTCAAAGACTGTCTGTTCGGTCCACCACCTGTCAACCCGACTTGCCAAAAAGGAGCTAGAAGTGAGAATGGAGGGCAAGATAGAGAGTGAGAGAGATGTTGTCCTCAACGAAGTTATGCGCATCATCTCAGGCACCATGAAACAAACTCCAACAGAGATACTACCTGTACTATCCAGGGTCCATCCACCAAAAGTAAGGCGCGACTTCCAGATCCTCAAGCTTGCGGAGAAGGCACTCCAGCCTGGCGGAAATAACATCATCCCAGCACCGCAGAACACACCCCAAAGGATCACGAGGCAATACTTCGCCACTAGAGCTGCAGATCTCTTCAGGTCTGGCCCTGTCTCTGAGACATGGATGGACATGACGTGACAAGATGAATGGAAGGACGCAAACACCAACCTGCATGCCTTCGTCGCCACCCCTTCACCAACACCACCTGGACATACTGTACACTCCTGCAGAAGGCATGGGTTCGGCTCAACCGCATCCGAACAGGCTGGGGGAGAACCCAGTCCTTCCAGAAAATGACAGGATCAAGCCCCTCAGACACCTGCCAGTGTGGGACTACACAGACGGTCTCACACATCATCAACGAGTGCCCAACCTTTGACGCCCCACATGGCCGTTGAGGCCTGGTACAGCTGGACGGAGAGATACTGAACTGGCTGCTGAATGTAGCAATCCCTGTGTGATAATTCTAAAGGAAATTACATGAACGACGACGAGACTGTTAGTTAATGCTTATAACTACTTTAACTTAAAGCCAGGGTGGGTAATTTTTTTACTGTAATATTTGGCAAAAATGTCATAATAGCCAGTCAGCTATATGTAGGTGAAGTGCTCTGAGAATATCTGCTCATCACTTTGCTCTCCTCTGCCTCTGTGTGAGCCCCCAAAAAATTGCCACCGCTCATGTACACTTGGACCAATCAGAGCGAGGCTCCGATTCTCCATTCTTATTGGCTGTGGGACCGTCCAGTCACCTTGGCAACGACGTTGGTGCGTCCCTGCGTGAGTTTTCACAAGCCTAGCAGTCTGACAGTTTTTCAATACTATGGCGGACAAGAAATGAATAGCAATGTCTTCATCAACAGCCCCTGAATTTCCCATTCCCCGGATACCACAACAACTAACAGCGCTAAGACAGTGAAAAAAAGAGGAAAGACATTTGTTGCTTATGAGCGATGGAGAGAGTTACGTGACCTGAGAAACTTAAAATCGGACGCTGAGATGGCTACATTTCTTATAGACAGGTAAGGAATAGTGTTATCTCTCCATGGTATATAGTGATGAATGTGTAAAGTGTCGGCTGGTGTGGTTTTTTACAAGGCAAAGCCACGATAACCGTTACATTACGGTTCTGCAATGTAACCGCTTCAATATGGTTCTGTAGGATGTCTTGCATTGGCCCATGGTTCGTTTTATATGTTAGTTATGGTCACACTAACTGTGCGTTGATGGAAACCAAACGCGACATTTGTCGCCCGTTGACGTTGTCGCCGAAGTTTTGTCGCGCCACAAATCATAATGTGTCGCTGTGCAACTTTTGTCGAATTTGTCGCGCCACAACACGATAACCACCATTGCCTTGTCTTTACCTTTTGTGGAAGAGGGAGAGACGTCGGAGGACTCGACGTGGTCTATTCATAATATTGTAATGACCATGGAAGAGGCCGTGAATGAAGTATTGATTAGACAGAGATTTATTAGATGGGCCTACCTAATAAACCGTTGGAACACACAAGACCGGAAACCATAGCAACGTCGGTAAACAAACCCCGAGAAGCCCAATCCCTGAGAGCTCCCCACGCTACGGCCTACCGGAGGCGCACAGAGCTTTTGGCCGTGATATTATATATACAATTACAGTGGGGCAAAAAAGTATTTAGTCAGCCACCAATTGTGCAAGTTCTCCCACTTAAAAAGACGAGAGAGACCTGTAATTTTCATCATAGGTAAACCTCAGCTATGAGAGACAAAATGAAAAAAATAATCCAGAAAATCACAGTCAGATTGACAGACCTGTAACTACTTCTTTAAGAGGCTCCTCTGTCCTCCACTCGTTACCTGTATTAATGGCACCTGTTTGAACTCTTTATCAGTATAAAAGACACCTGTTAACAACCTCAAACCGTCACACTCCAAACTCCACTATGGCCAAGACCAGAGCTGTCAAAGGACACCAGAAACACAATTGTAGACCTGCACCAGACCGGGAAGTCTGAATCTGCAATTGGTAAGCAGCTTGGTCTGAAGAAATCAACTGTGGGAGCAATTATTAGGAAATGGAAGACATACAAGACCACTGATAATCTCCCTCGATCTGGGGCTCCACGCAAGATCTCACCCTGTGGGGTCAAAATGATCACAACAAATCCCAGAACCACACAACCTAGTAAATGACCTCCAGAGAGCTGGGACAAAAGTAACAAAGGCTACCATCACTAAACACACTAAGCCGTCAGGGACTCAAATCCTGCAGTGCCAGACGTGTCCCCCTGCTAAAACCAGTACATGTCCGGGCCCATTTGAAGTTTGCTAGAGAGCATTTGAATGATCCAGAACAGGATTGGGAGAATGTCATATGGTCAGATGAAACCAAAATACCAATTTTTGGTAAAAACTCAACTCGTCGTGTTTGGAGGAGAAAGAATGCTGAGTTGCATCCAAAGAACACCTACCTACAGTGCCTACAGTGAAGCATGGGGGTGGAAACATCATGCTTTGGGGCTGTTTTTCTGCCAAAGGGACCAGGACGTCTGATCCATGTGACGGAAAGAATGAATGGGGCCATGTATCGTGAGATTTTGAGTGAAAACCTCCTTCCATCAGCAAGGGCACTGAAGATGAAACGTGGCTGGGTCTTTCAGCATGACAATGACCCCAAACACACCGCCCGGGCAACGAAGGAGTGGCTTCGTAAGAAGCATTTCAAGGTCCTGGAGTGGCCTAGCCAGTCTCCAGATCTCAACCCCATAGAAAATCTTTGGAGGGAGTTGAAAGTCTGTGTTTCCCAGCGAAGGCCCAAAAACATCACTGCTCTAGAGGAGATCTGCATGGAGGAATGGGCCAAAATACCAGCAGCAGTGTGTGAAATCCTTGTCAAGACTTACAGAAAACGTTTGACCTCCGTCATTGCCAACAAAGGGCATGTAACAAAGTATTAAGATGACCTTTTGTTATTGACCAAATACTTTTTTTCCACCATAATTTGCAAATAAATTCTTAAAAAATGTGAAATTTGATTTTCTAGATTTTTTTTTTCATTTTCAATTCAATTCAATTCAATTTTATTTGTATAGCCCTTAATCACCATTACAGTCTCAAAGGGCTTAACAGGCCAATATTTTATGACACCCCCCTTTACCCAAACCCCCGCACGGGCAAGAAAAAACTCCCTTAAAATCAGCAAGGAAGAAATCTTGAGAAGAAACGCATAGCAGGGGATCCCTTCTTCCAGGGATGGTCAGGAGTGCAATGGGTGCCATAATTGACATACAGGTAAATACATGCACATCATATTGAAATGGTGATGGAGTTCTGGCCGGTTGTCCATAAGGAGAGTCCAGGCATCCAGTCCAGCCACCGCAATTTTGTCTCTCATAGCTGATGTATACCTATGAAGAATATTACAGGCCTCTCTCATCTTTTTAAGTGGGAGAACTTGCACAATTGGTGTCTAAAAAAAATACTTTTTTGCCCCACTGTATATTATATACCATTATATATAGAGCTCCGGGAGGACGTCCTCTGACCCTACATATCCCACATCCTGTGCTGCTAGGACCTGGGACATAATCGTCCCCAGTGCCAGCTGGGCTCTCTTCTTGTACACTCTTATAAATAGTTATTGTAGTACAATTCATCACTTCAAAATGTCTAAATATAATATTGATGACCAGGTTACTAGCTCTAGCAGCTTATGCTAACGATTTACAGTTGCAATCAGTTTGCTATCTTGCTTGGCTGATACAGCTACCTTTCTTAGGCCTACCAGCACAATTACAATGATTTTAAGATAACATACATGGTATGTCTGTGAGTAAGATGGTGATGCTATATATGTACTTATGTAGTTATCAGCACCAATGTTTAATTACCTCGTAATCGGACATGGTGTTTCGTCTTCCTATCAATATAGCTGAATTCACATGAATGCGCATTACTGACGTTCGGAGGGAGGAGCTACAGCAGGTAGAGTGTGGCAGAGAGAACGCAACGGAATCTCAACGGCTGTTTTCTCCCAAATCGCCCACCCTAGCTTTAATTCAGTTAATGGTTGATTAATTGATTGTAAATTGATTGTAAAGGGTTACCGCTCTTTTGCTTCTCTGAACGATTTGGTATCGAATCATCACCATGGTGTCACTGTGATAACTTTGCCCTCAGACATTTTAAAAAGCTGAAACAAAAGTGATGCATGATGTCCTGTTCTTGGAGAGCAGAATGCGCATGCTGGTCTTTCTGCCTGTGGGCTATTGTACTTTTGAAATCTGAACGACTGGGAGTGAAAAGGCACAAGGGAATTGCTATCAGAGAAAAAACTAAAAGTGCAATAAGAACATGCGAGGTCAGGTGACTCTACTCAAAATGAAATTGACCATTTTTTTTATATTTCTGTCCATCAATTTGATGTTGATGTCTTATAAAAAATCCACACACCCCAGACAAATGATCTCCACAAATAACAAAAATTGGATTTTATATTATTTCATATATATTTTTAGGCATATGTTCTTTCTATTTTTTATGGATGTTCTTGGCAAATCTTTTAGTTTTGTTCGACAGAATATGTCAAGCAAGGCTCCATATTTCCCGCCGGTATGGAATAAGAGGATAGAAAATAGCGCGTCGGAAGAGATAAAAGGAATAAATCACACATTATTTATATAAACCACATTATTCCAACGAGAATAAATACAAAATTTACGGCACAGAATCTCATCTCCTGCAGCCATGGCAATGTCACAGCATTCCTGCAGATACAGTCGTGACCTTCTGTCTCTTCGGGCCATTACTTAAGGTCGGACCGAGATCAATCATGGAGGTAGAGCATTTCATCGAGAACTCAGGAGCTTACTTTATTTCCCCATCGAGCAAAGAACCTATGCGAATCAACTCATCTTTAAAGGAGTCGTGTGTGAGTAAGTGCTTCTGGTGGCGGTGCAGTTGTGCGTGGAGGTATTGTTTCTGTTTGTGTTCTGTTTTTTCCATCACCATGGAAATCATATGATGTGTGACCTTCCGCTGATATCGGTTTGTCCTTGATCAATGGCTTCATGGCTTATCAACATTAAATTGTTGCAGGTGTTTTTAATCTCGCACACATTTAGAAGAGCCAAAATGGAGTGTCACTCTAAATTGTACCATTATTAGTTGTATGACACAGGCCTCTTTTCTGCTCGAGAGAAGTAAAAATGAAGGAAGGAAAATGGTGATATATCAAGAATTGTCCCCTTGTAGTGTTGAGGGTCCACACTTCTGATAGGGATAGTTTGGGATTGTCGTAAACAGCCACAGAACGGAAGAGAAAGAAGGCAACCGGTGCTTTTTACGCTAGGAGCGGTGGTAAAGATGCTGTTTTATCCTGTTGTGGAAAGTACAACAGTATTAACTCTAACAAGGGATAGTATGGACATATACTGTAGATGAAGACTTATCAGAATCACTATGATCCTGCCATGTGGCTCCTTGGTACCCAGGCCTGAACCTTGTCTCGTACATACCGGTGGCACAGAACATCAGACGACCTCTCTTAGGAAGGCTCTGTGTTTTTCTACCCTTATCTCATTCTAGTGGATTATAGTTCTAAGGGTATACAACAATCCTCCCAGATTCCCTGGATGGGATGCCACAGGAGGGGATGGGATCGGAGCCCACAGTATCACAATAGGAGCATTTGGAGCCTGATACCTACCCAAAGAGTGACCGGCCATATTCAGGGTGGTCTGGGCTTCACCGTGTGCAATCATGCCCAAAACTTTTTGGAAAATGTCCCCATTTTCAGGTCCACAGAAATTCTTGAAGCTCCATTGGTGTGCTTCAAGAATTCCATTGAATTCCACATCCATTGGTGTGCAATCTGCTTCTCAATTGCCATACGTTGTTTTAACCCAATCATCATCTGCCCAACTACTATAGTACTGTGTTTCTAATTTAAAAATGACATTGATGGACTTGACAACAGTCATTAACCTAAAATGATCTCTCTCTCTCTCTCTCTCTCTCTCTCTCTCTCTCTCTCTCTCTCTCTCTCTCTCTCTCTCTCTCTCTCTCTCTCTCTCTCTCTCTCTCTCTCTCTCTCTCTCTCTCTCTCTCTCTCTCTCTCTCTCTCTCTCTCTCTCTCTCTCTCTCTCTCTCTCTCTCTCTCTCGCTCTCTCTCTGTCTCTCTCTCGGCCAAAACAAATCACACAGTTACAATTCATCCATCCATCAGGTTGTACCTTGTACAAGTGCCCAAAGAGACATGTTATATGTGATAGGGTGACCGACTGTGGCCATGCATCCATGATGACATTTTCTGCGTTGTCGGTCCACAGTGAATGACTGGAATTATTGACCATCGACTGTAAAGCCTGACATTGGACACCATTAAGTGTAGGCTACTGGTGACATTTCAACAGTGGTGCACACGCATGCGTGTGTGTGTGTAATCGCTTTATAATGTGTGCTATATTCCACACACATGGACAGGACATGGAACCTTGAATGCTTCTGGTGTGTGTATGTGTTTCAGTTTTAATGCGCTGCATTCCCTCACTCGCGCACGCTGATCACTGCACTGATAGCATTTCACTTTGTATGCCTTAGTGCACGTGCACAAGTGTGCTATGTGTGTGTCTTTGCATCTTGTGAGCGAGAGGAAATTGTCATGTTTCATTGTGTCCTTTTGAACAATTAAGGTTGTTTTAGTGGTTTGAAGGCAGACATCGATTTTGAACACGCTGACAGCAGTGTTGGCACCAGTGTCAAGGAAAGAGTTATTGTCACCTGTGAAGCTGCATCCTCTGACACTGTCCAACTAGAGGAAGCACAGTGCATTTGCTTTGCATTTGCTATCAGCTTCTTTTATGTATGTTTATTCATATAAAAATATAGAATAAAATGTGGATGTGTTGGTTTTTGTTTCAGTTGTCGGATAAAAAACGGACATATTGATGCATATTCTATCGCACATGAAATAGAGATTATGGAGATCATTGGGATCTTGGAAGCTCGTTCCATCGTTGAGTAGTACGTAATCCCTCCCTTATACACTAAAGTAGGTACAACCCCTGCCATGCAATCCTTAATCCTCATGTTTTGTGGATCTGTTTACTAGAATGTTACTGCAAATGAGCCAGTGACAAGATACCCCCAGCAACCTGGGTTCCCATTGGCTCTCTGTCGCCACAATACGCAGAAACCGAGGGAGTGGAACCAAACAACCCTTGCTTTGCATATTATTTCGGCTTGTGTTGAATTTCATCTGCGTAAATGGAATTGCGGCGAGGCAGTGTACGTAAAATCTCTGCAACAATGGACAACAATCGAGATCCAAAAATGTTCCACATTCGGTTAACCTCTGTAATAGTGCGGGTTAAAAAAGGATTGCAAGCATGATGAAACCAAAACAGTTTGTCACTGGTAATGGGTTCTGATCATTTTCTGATATTTATTTTTATTTTGGTGGGGCTAGGTGATTATACAAGACAACCATCACAGGGATGCGAGAGAACGCTTAAGAACAGCCAAAATGGCCAATATATCAGCTGATGTCCCATTCTATTAGTATTGCCGGTTAATGTACTGTGCATTTTATTAGGTCAATGGCAGCTTTTAGGATTTATCGGGGGATGGTTTTGGTTTGTTTTTGTCTATGTGTTACTGCATCGGTAGCGTGCGGTGACCCTAATTTTCAGTGGGGCAGAAACTACTGGTGTATGACCACACCCACAATTTGTTTTTGTAATATGTATATATTGTAAACATATATAATATTGTATTATACATTACAATATATATATGCTTCACATCACTCACATCCGTGGTCCATATATCCCCTGGTCCTGTGCACACACTTGCTCGAAAAAGTAGACATGGGAAACCAAACACAGCGCTTCTCTTTTAGCAACCACATAGCCATTATTTATTTTCATGCCATGCTCGGGAGAAAGTTATGTTGTAAGTTTTCCCTCTTTCCTTCGTTTGTTGGATAATGTTTATGTGTGGTCTGTCTGGGCCACGTTGTTTGACTTCTAACTTCTCTTCCAATTGTAACCTCTCAAATGTTTTTAAACAGAAACTCAACACTGTTAATCACAGGTGCAACACCACTCGCCCTATCTGCATCTGATAAAGAAACGATGAAAGATACGCACAGAATAATTTGAGTTAAAACCACAACAGTCCTAGAATACCAAGGGACATACTACTTTACGACCATGTAGGCGTCTTATTGCGCAGATTGCAATTCTTATTTAAACTCACTTTAAACTCAACTAGAATCGCCGCCCCCCATCATCCAAAATTTGATGTCAACAGACCAAAAATTGTTGGAAAGCCTACATAAACTATAGATAGTTAATGTGACGATCACATTATTAAAAATAAACTTGGAGCAATATATGGACAGCACGCGCCTGTACTGCATACACAACATGTGTTTTGTTGCATCTACAATTGAGCCTTACGAATTCATCATTCTTGCCACATAGATCAGCTAATATGAACATTTTTAAAGTGGAATGGAGACTCTAGGTGAAAAATTGCTGAGGAAGTCTAGTCCCAAAATGTCCAGAGAATAGGAAGCAAAAAAAATAATTAAGAAAGATAGAATAAAGCCTAGGAATAACATTATGACAGCATTATAATTATGACATAATTATGACAGCACAGGAAGTGGAGGGCACCAGACAGGAGTATGCGTGTGTGTGTGTGTATGTGTGTTTGTTTATTAATTCACCCAAAAAAATCTCTTTCCAGATGCAATGGGCTATCCGGGCTCAGAATCACGTTTACCTCAATGACGCGTCTTTCGAAAGTCTGTTGTCGGCAGCCCAAGTCCAATTCATCCATTTAGGCTGCGAAGCAATGAGTAGAAGGACCAGAGTGTTTGCATATCGGCACTTTAATCTCTGAAATAAATTCTCAGGTAACCTAGGAACATAATTAAAAGAAAGACATGCCCCCATATCACCCCTTACTGAACCCGACATGAAAGTTATGCTCGGCTTCCACTATGGAAATGGATCTGAAAAACTGTATTCCCATCGGGATCAGTAAGGCATCTATCTTGCTATCTATCAATACATTTTTCAAAATCCACACAAAACAATATGCTTTCAGATGATGCATTCTGCGATTAAAAAGTTTCAGCCGTTTCAGGGGGGGGGGGGGGGGGGGGATGGCATTAAGAAAACATACTAAACAAAACAAAAAAAAAGCAAATTCAAAAAAACAACAAAAAAAACCAGCCTTTGTTGTTCAAATCGAAAGGTGAAAATAAACTGTGTGCAAATTTAACAGGGACAGATGAAGGGTTTCCAGAACAAGTAATGACACAAAAAAAATTCTTAAACCCACACAAACAACACAAGGTCAAGGATCAATAATTACTTTTTTATGGGTACATGTGCTCAATGCAAAGAGCAGGTAGCTTGGTTTGACAGTTCACATCCCTCCACGTGCCTCCGGCCTCGATGGCACCACAGTGGTAGGAGAGAGGCAGCTTGGGTGGGTCGTGACTCCAGTTGGTAAAGTCCACCACCTGGTCGATGGTGGACCAGAACCAGAACCCAAACACTCTACTCTGTCTCAGACTGAGCCAGAACGGTCCAGGAACCCCAGTCACATTGACCCATTTTTCTACTTCGCTTTGCTCATCTTGATCCCTGATGACCAGAAGGCCGTCGTGGTTCTCCTTGCAGTAGTCGTAGGCCTGTTCCCAGGTTAGGGGGTCAGTGGGGACGGTGATTCTGGTATCTCCTTAGGTGGGAAACATAGACGTTAAGAAGGAATGTTTCCTCTTGCAATGATTTAGCACATCAGATGGCCACATGATTTAAAATGTTGCAACTCACCTTGCATGCAAATAATACTTTTTTCATTAGATGCGTTGGCTAATCTCATGTATAATTTTTCCCAAGCATAGGCATATTCTCCGGGAGTCGAGTTGGGGTCAATGTCCCTGAACGTGGAGCACTGTCCGTCTTCCCACTCGTAGTTATCATGCTTTAGTCCAATCCAGAAGGTCCTGTTGGCTCCTCTTCTGAGGGCCATCTCGTACTGGGTGGTGTTGTTGATGCTGACCAGGTCCGTGTAATGCTTCCTGCAGTACAGGCGGGCTTCACACCAATCTTTCTTCTGTTCAATGAGCTGGTATGCAGCTACAACCCCCCCCCCAAACATACACACACACATATACTGTATATGATTATTGATAAATTGTATAAACTAATTCCACGTCTAGAAAGAATAGCAACACAAATAATATAACTTACCTGCATTGTAGCACATGAAATAAATTTTTTTCATTGCATGGCTGCTCTCTCCGTGCATTGTTTTGAATCACCACACATTTCTGTTCATAGGTTATGTTACCTTCCGTTGTCCAGTTGGTCATTCTGTCTCCATTTGACCACTCGCTTAGATCTTTATTTATCTTTTTATGAAGACCAAGATGGACTCCTGCTATTGGTATCGATATATTTTCGTAGAATTTTTTTTTTATTATGTCATTAATCATTTGGGAATCATAACGATTATGTAAAGTCACGAGATGAGAACTATTTCTCTCACACTCCTTTTGTGCGAAAGTCCAGTTCAGTTTATCATCTAGCAGTGGCCCAAACTTTCTCAGTTCAGTTGATAATGTTAGCCGGAAAACTGCAGAAAAGAAAAAAAAAAATTCAATTCAGGCAGAACATTTGAATAGCAGCCAGGGCAACACAATGTACTTGGTGTAATGGTTCTGTTTGAGGAAACTCTCTGCCCGTTCACAGCAGACAAACCCCCAACAGGAGAGCAGAACCGGCAACAATAATTCATGTCAAGGATTATTAAAAATTGATAAATCCCTCAGAGGTATTCTAATAATGCATTTTCTGTTGTCCAGCCCTTTAAAAACATTTAAAAGATCCCTTAAATGATTGTCTGTCTAAAAAAGGGGATTGACCTACACAGCCACACTACAGTAGGCACCCTCCATGTATTCTTCGCTGATGGCATCGAAGGTGAATCTCGACTTAAGCGTTACACTTACTTAAACACAGCAACAGAAGCGACCACAAATGGGGAGAGTCCATGATCACAGGGACATGGAATTGTTTCAATAGAAAAAAACCTATCTGTGAAAGATAAAGATATCAGAGGAAACCATCGTCATTGATGCATCAAATACATATTACCGCTGAACAACTGACTTCCCGCCAAAACTCAGTTGAATATAATCAGGACATGCATGTACTGGTTACTAACAATTAATATATTCTTGCTTGAATAAGCAATGCATTTGACTGCAAGACTAAACAGCTCTGAAGACAGAACATTTGCAAAAGTTTCTCTAATATACATTACATATATCGATTTACAAAATTAGAAAAAACAAACTAGACATATATTTTGGTTGCTTACCTGGTCCGCAAAGGTCTGTGTTTGCTACGGCTGATTTGCTCAGAATATATATATAGATGCCTCCATGATAATAAACACTGCATCAGACCGTAAAATAAGCAAATATTTTTACGATGCAGGTTACAATGCAGGTCATTTGGATGTACCTTGACCATGTAAATAGATGCAACCATTGCATGTTACCTGACAATCCATGTTCACTTTCACCCTTGAGACATTTGGTCTAAAGGAAAATTTTTGTTTTTCAGTTTTGTCTGTAAATTGCCTGGATGTAAAACGCTGATTTTGCATTTAGAATATGAAGTGGTGTAACATTTGGCATACTAACATAAAATGATACATACAATAAATAAAATTCATTAATGTATGGTTGACATAGTTCCATGATCCATAATGAATATCATTACTTAACCAACTAACTTCTTATTTAACGAATAATCTTTATACATATATTTTTTTCACTTTCTCTGTCAAGGGACCCTGACACTGAAGACTTTAACTGGTATTATACATTATCATTATTATTATGCTCATCTTATATTTATGTGCATATGACCATAAACACAAATATACAGACACCCACACATACTGTGATGGTTGTTCCGACCCTACCCCCGAGCACATATATATTCCCCACCAAATATGGTAATGTCACCTGGATGAGAGAGAGAGAGAGAGAGAGAGAGAGAGAGAGAGAGAGAGAGTGAGTGCACCG
Organism: Melanogrammus aeglefinus; assembly: GCA_900291075.1. Classification (NCBI taxonomy): domain Eukaryota; kingdom Metazoa; phylum Chordata; class Actinopteri; order Gadiformes; family Gadidae; genus Melanogrammus; species Melanogrammus aeglefinus. The sequence continues at coordinate 194,796 of OLKM01000146.1, forward strand.
GGTTCAGCATGTGAACATGTGTGGATAAAGAAGAGAGGAGAGAGAGAGAGAGAGACGAGAGAGAGATGAGTGAGAGAGAGAGAGAGAGAGAGAGAGAGAGAGAGAGAGAGAGAGAGAGAGAGAGAGAGAGAGAGAGAGAGAGAGAGAGAGAGAGAGAGAGAGAGAGAGAGAGAGGTGTTTGTGAGAAAGAATTATGTGTGTGTGAGAGAGTTGTGTCTTAATTCAAATATTAAACAAATGAGCACATTTTCAGTATCGACATAAAACATTCTTATCGTACCCTTATCTTATTAGTTATTTGCATGTTTGCTGTGCTGCTGCCTTCACGCAGCTATAAAAGTAGACAGGGCCTAGTCAGTAGTTACATCTATCTATCTGTCTCTGTCTGTGTGTCCATCTATCTCCCTGCCTGTCTGTCTGTCCATCTGTCTGTCTGTCTGTCTGTCTGTCTGTCTGTCTGTCGGTCTGTAACACATTGCGGCGACATCCTGGGCTCCACGGTCAAGTTTGGTTTATTGCCCTCCAGACAAACTATTAACGAACGGTATCCTGGTATTAATATTCATTCATATTCTTTTAAGATGTTTTTTTAACCTTACTTTATTAATTATATTTAGAACCCCTCCTCCCTTACCACCTTAATGAAATAACCTGTAGTTAATTTATGGCATTGTAAAAATCAATGAAATTGGAACCCTTAACACAACCCTGTCTCATCAAAATTACGTTCTCAGAGAACTATTCGGCATTGTCATTACGTTTGTCAGAAAAACGTATTTTGTCCGTGATTATAAAAAAGTAAAGTATTTAGTCAGCCACCAATTGTGCAAGTTCTCCCACTTAGAAAGATGAGAGAGGCCTGTCATTTTCATACCTCAGCTATGAGAGACAAAATGAAAAAAAAAAATTCTAGATAATCACATTGTCTGATTTTTAAGAGAATTTATTTGCAAATTATGGTGGAAAATAAGTATTTGGTCAATAACAAAAGGTCATCTCAATACGTTGTTACGTGCCCTTTGTTGGCAATGACAGAGGTCAAACGTTTTCTGTAAGTCTTGACAAGGTTTTCACACACTGCTGCTGTATTTTCGGGCCATTCCTCCATGCAGATCTCCTCTAGAGCAGTGTGATGTTTTTGGGCCTTCGCTGGGCAACACAGACTTCAACTCCTCTCAAAGAATATTCTATTGGTGCGTTGACAGATGTGGCGGACTGGCTAGGCACTCCCAGGCCCTTGAAATGCTTCTTACGGAAGCCAACTCTCTTCCGTTTGCCCAGCCGTCTGTTGTGTGGGTCATTGTCATGCTGAAAGGACCCAGCCACGTTTCACTCTCAGTCTGCCCATTGTGATGGCTACGGAACGGTTTTCCCCTCAAAAATCTCACTGATACATGTGGGCTCCTCCCATTCATTCTCTCCACTCACCTGTATCTAGACTCGTTCCTGGTCCCTTTGTGCAGAAATAAACCAGCCCCCAAAGCATGATGTTCCATACCACCGCCAATCTTCACTCTAGTGTATGGTGTATCTTCTGGATGCAACTCAGCAGTTCTTTCTCCTCCACAAACACGACGAGTTGAGTTTTTACGCCAAGAAGTTATATTTGGGTTTCATCTAGACACATATGACATTTCTCCCAATCCTGTTCTGGATCATCCAAATTGCTCTCTCTGCAAACTTTCAAACGGGCCCGGACATGCACTTGGCTTTTAGCAGGTGGGGACCGGTCTGGCACTGTAGGACTTTGAGTTCCTGGCGGCGTAGTGTTAGTGATGTGGCCTTTGTGTTACTTTGGTCCAGCTTCTCTGGAGGTCATTCGACTAGGTTCCCCTGTGTGGTGGATCTGTGGTCTGATTTTTGTTCACCACGTTCTCTTGGTGAATCATTGTGACCCACACAGTGAGATCTTGCGTGGAGCACCAGGATCGAAGGGAGATTATCAGTGGTCTTGTATGTCTTCCACCTATTTCACATAATAATTTGCTCGCTGCACCTTCACATTGATTTCTTCACACCCCCCACAGCTGCCTTACCTTATTGCAGATTCAGACTTCCCTGGTCTGGTGCAGGTCTACCAGCATTGGTGTTTCTGGTGTCCTTTGGGACAGCCTTCTTTGGTCTTGGCCATAGTGGAAGTTTGGAGTGTGACTGTTTGATGGTTGTGGACAGATGTCTTTCATACTTGATAATGAAGGAGTTCAAACAGGTGCCATTAATACAGGTAACGTAACGAGGTGGAGGACAGAGGAGCCTCTTATGGCCGGCTCAGACTACAGCGAAATTTTCAGCCCGGATTTGTGCCCCGATTCTTTTCGTGGCGCAGACAAATTTGCGAATCGCACATGATTTTTTGACCGCGGTCGGCGACGAGACGAGGTTCTTGGTAATGTGACATGCTGTGCGATCTGCAATGTTTTTCGTCTGCGACGTTTCAATAAGCCCCACGACGGAAAGTTTAGCATTGTCAAGAATTTTTTGGGGGAATCGCATGACGTAGCCATCATGGAGGGAACCACGGCCCCCAGTTACGTGAGGGAACCCTACGAAACAGCTGGAGCTCAGTGTTTACCAACTGAACTTCACTGCACCTACGCTGAGTAGGAGCCTACACAGTAGCCATGTTTCCATCCAAAGTGATTCGCATTACTGGGGCAATGCGCATTTAAAAGAAATTCGAATCATTGTTGTGTTTCTCATCAAAAAGAACGGACTTTGGTGAAAACTACAAATTCGCGCGAGTTTTCTAAGTCACGCGAGCTTTTGCGCTGGTTGGCATGGCAACCAGCCTGTAAACATTCTGTCGTTCCGTCGAAGCAGTCGGGGTGAAAGTGCGCTACGTCACACTTGATTCGCATACAGCTGTTTCCATCCCATTCGAATCAACCAAAACCCGGCCATAGCGAGCGTATTTCATTTTGTGCGAATCAGGGGATTTTAATGCGAATCACGGCGTTTCCATCATCATTTTCCAATGCGATACATCTAGATGCGCATCTAAACAGCTGATGGAAACGCACCTAATAACTAGGCTACTACAAAAAATGAATGCGATCAATAGCAAGAAGAAGAATGCTAATGAAGAAAACGAGAGAAAATAAACAACATTATGGAGACAACTTTGGTTGAAATGCGGCAGTATATTTACATCGCTCATGTCACTCGCAACGCAACTACTGTCAGGAGTTGCTGCATTGAGCAGATATAAAAACTACCGGAACCTTTATGACAAAAATGTAAAAAAACATTTATGTCAGTTTCTAACCTTTGATTTTTCTAAATATCTTGTAAACCGTGAATGGATACAAAGTAAAAGAGCACATCGCACCCTAGAATCGTTGTAGTGTGGCCGGTCTTCCGACGAGACAACGCCCGATTTCCTGGCTCTGGGATCGTATAGTGTGACATGTTAAATCCTGGAGGGATGTCTGAGAATCGTGTAGTCTGAGCCGGCCATTAAAGAAGAAGTTACAGGTCTGTCACAGCCAGAAATCTTGCTGGTTTGTAGGTAACCAAATACTTATTTTCCACCATAATTTGCAAATAAATTCTTAAAAAATCGGACAATGTGATTGTCTGGATTTTTTTCATTTTGTCTCTCATAGCTGAGGTTTACCTATGATGAAAATTACAGGCCTCTCTCGTCTTTTTAAGTGGGAGAACTTGCACAATTGGTGGCTGACTAAATTCTTTTTTGCCCCACTGTGTGCGTATATATATATATATATATATATATATATATATATATATATATATATTATACAGTATATTTATACTCTCTATATACACACACACAATATAATAATAATAATAACAATAATTACTCTAATGGGAGACTGTGAGAAGGGGGAGGATTTCACCTTCTCACAGGGTTTTTCCATTCCATTTTGGATTATTGCAGAAAATTTTGCATTTTTGAAGCACCTCCTCAAAAACGGACAATAAATGAATAAATCAAAATAACCGTGCTCCAAAGAACGAAATGTAAACCAGCATTCTGAACGGGAGTGTTTCTCCGATCTTTCCATGCTACACAGAACGAAATGTAAACCCATGCAAATAAAGGCTCCATAGTCATAATAATTTAAACATAATTAATCTCCTGAGGGTGTAGGGTATGTATTCTATTTTTTTCCAATGGGGCTGGTCCACGTCACATGACTGTCATGGTTTCTATGGTGGTTGCTATCGACCGTTGCCTCTAATCCTTACATGGCTTTAAAAACCACGTGGCAATTGTGTTGTTTTTGTCGTAAACTAGGGTCTGATGGTTAAAAAATAGACGGATATTCCAAGGTTTCCTTAGAAGGCACGATGGATGTTTTTATTTTCTGCTATTTAGACTTCGTCTATCACCTATTTTTGAAAGCAAAACACCAAGCTCATTGATTTAACGAGGCAGGGTTATTTGAAACAATTAATTAAATATGTGTGAGAGGTCAGTCATCCTTCTGAGTTTGCTTCCTATTTATGTCTAGTGTACACCCCTACTGTCCACAAGCACCCCCCCTCCCCATATGGATTTGGAGAATTGTTGCCACGTCCCAGTGGTGGTGGTATCATATATATGAAAGAGGGCATTCAATTATACTACAATGATCAATTAGAAGGCCGAAGCCCAAAAGGAAGTGATGCAATAGGTGACTGGGGTCTCTTATATATCAAAGGGGGTCTCAAAGGATGCATACGCATCAACCTATGGCTCCAACCCTACAGGAAATGACTCAGCAAGTGCTCCATCTCGTTGCACCTCACCCAGCGGCTCGCTTGGAAGACTTTGGCCTGAAGTTCTTCTCAGACCTACACCCTAGCCATGCAACACGCATATCTGAGATTCAGGCCTCTCTTTAATAATGACAAATGACAAATTATGAGAGAAACACACATTAACTTTTTTGTTATCTCATAAGCGGCGTGGTGCCGGCCTCGTTTGATCTTTTGACCCCAGACTTCAAAAACGTGGCCACAGGCCAGCTGTGTCTGCACACCTTAAGCCACAAATGTACACCTCCGTCCCACAAAAAATGGGGAGTAGAAACTGACATCTGTCTATATTTACTTGACTGTTGGAGGTCACGACCCTTTTCCGGCCTTTTCGAGATAGCTAGGGATGCTAAAATGTTTACACACATTTCCCGGGGTCCCAAGAATGACATATTCGAGATTTGGAGTTCTAGCCCTTAGAGAAAAAAAGTTTGCCCAAATGGACTGTTATTTGTGTAGCCCTTTGGAAATTGAGGCCTAACTATTAAAAGTTCATTGATCCATAAATAGGAATTATTAAATAGTATAAATAGTTAAATTAATGTTGTTAGACGAACGACTAGTGACTCTTGCGGAAGCATTTTACAGTAGTGTAGTTGTGTCATGGTGCCTTAGTTCGTGAACTTGGACTGAACCACTGAAGAGCATCAGGAAGCTAACTCAGCTAGAGCTAGTTTATTAGTCGTGGACTTTGCTCAAGGTGTCTGTAAGAAGCTCGGACGTCTGTAATGCGCATCGTTTGGACTACTCGGCTTGACTGGTCGGCTTGAAGCAAGAAGACCGGGGGACGGAGGAGTCCAGCGGACAAGGGACTACTCGGGTCACCGGACATCTAGGGTGACAGGAGTTCTATGGCCTATTAGGCCCGGTTAGACCCCGAGGGCAGGAAGGGGGGTCCGACCGGGCCAAGTTTCGATGCGGGGGTCCCAGTTAGGCCCTAGAATAAGGTATTCAAATTTCAGGGCGGTAGGACCTTCTTATCTCAAAAACTGTTTTTCCACCACATTCTGAATCAATAGGTCTTGCAGCCAACACTTTTAAGGGGCTTTGTCCAAATAACAGTCCATTTGGGGAAACTTTTTTTCTCTAAGTGCTAGAACTCCAAATCTCGTATATGTCGTTCTCGGGACCCCGGGAAATGTGTGTAAACATTTTAGCATCCCTAGCTATCTCGAAAAGGCCGGAAAAAGGGGCGTGACCTCCAACAGTACAATAAATGTACATAAGACAGAGGATAGTTTCTAGCACCCATTTTTTGTTGGATGGAGGTGTGCATTTGTGGCTTAAAGTGTGTAGACGCAGCTGGCCTGTGGCCACGTTTTTGAAGTCTGGGGTCAAAAGGTCAAAAGTAGCCGGCACCACGCCGCTTATGAGATAACAAGTTAATGTGTATTTCTCTCATAACTTTTTGTCATTATTAAAGTGAGGCCTGATTCTCAGATATGCATGTTGGATGGCTAAGGTGTAGGTCTCGGAAGAACTTCAGGCCAAAATCTTGCAAGCGAGCCGCTGGGTGAGGTGCAACGAGATGGAGCACTTGCTGAGTCATTTCCTGTAGGGCTGGAGCCACAGGTTGATGCGTATGCGTCCTTTGAGACCCCCTTTGATATATAAGAGACCCCAAGGTACAGCTTACTTTAATGTTCTCGACTCAGTGACCTATTGCTTCACTTCACTTCCTTTAGGGCCTAATTGATCATTGTAGTATAATTGAATGCCCTCTTTCATATATATGATACCAGCACCACTGGGACATGGCAACAATTCTCCAAATCCATATGGGGAGGGGGGATGCTTGTGGACAGTAGGGGTGTACACTAGACATAAATAGGAAGCAAACTCAGGAGAAGGAATCACCTCTCACAAATATTTCTTTAAGGAATTGTTTCAAATAACCCTGCCTTGTTAAATCAATGAGCTTGGTGTTTTGCTTTCAAAAATAGGTTATAGAAGAAATCTAAACTGCAGAAAATAAAAACATCCAAGCTCCTTTGCCACGTTTTTTTGTAGAGCCGTGTAAGGATTAGTATAGAGGGGGCGGTCGATAGCAACCACCATTATTTGCATGGGTTTACATTTCGTTCTGTGTTGCATGGAAAAATCTGAGAAACACTCCCATTGCCCGTGGTGCATTTCAGCACCACGGGGAACAGCGCAGGGTTGCCAGGTCTTGCAAAAAACGTCATGCCCGCATACCGTTCAAAATCCACCCAAAATGTCCTAAAAGCAGCCCAAATAAAAAATATATTCCATTTTGGCCAATATTTTGAAAGTAATAATATTTGAGGGAATTTTTTGTTGTTGTTTTAGCAGCGAAATGCTGTGTGTGTGTGTGTGTGTGTGTGTGTGTGTGTGTGTGTGTGTGTGTGTGTGTGTGTGTGTGTGTGTGTGTGTGTGTGTGTGTGTGTGTGTGTGTGTGTGTGTGTGTGTGTGTGAATAACACACTATTTTATGTTGAAATGCGACGTAATCAAGTGTTCACGAAAACGTACACTGTCAACGTATGCTTTTGGCGTCTGTGTTGGCTCTCAGGTATACGTGTTTCTAACAAGATGATATCCTTAAAAGTTACATAAAGTAATGGTTTAATAAAACAACCGCAGAAAACACGTGAGCTGCTAGTTTAACGAAAGCAGCGTCCCTAGCAACCTGACGACGTTGAAGCGAGCCAATAAAATCGTCCTAATGACCATAAAACTAAAGATCAGACACAATCACTGGCTGAAGATTACGCAAGTAAAAAGTATATTTCTCGCTAGAAATGTCATTAAAAACACATTTAATGGTGAATTGGTCCTAAAATATTGCATTTCCCATTCAGAAAAAGATTAATAAAGATCATACACATTCACTTACTGAAGATTATGCAAGGAAAAGTATATTTCTCACTAGAAATGACATTAGAAACACGATTAATGGTGTATCTGTCCTAAAATATTGCATTTCCCATTCAGGTAATAAAGATTAATATAGGCTACGTAACAATTTCACTAAATGCTGGGAGAACGTCTCGCCCCCTGGTGGTGCTATTCCTCCAGTCATTTAGATGAGCGGAAAAAGGGTGCACTCCTCACGCTTTGGACAGGCAAAGCGTGACACTGAACACGCCTTGCGAGGTGGACCAACGTATCTATTTCACGCTTTGGTGTGATATATCATAGGTCTAATATAAAAACGATGTAAAAAAATAAGGTTATGGGCCGAATTCGGTTAAAAATCAGCATCTGCTGGCCCACAACTAGATCGTCTCATTTCCTCGTTACACACTTTAATTGAATTATATTTAAATTATTATGACCATGGAGCCTTTATTTGCCTGGGTTTACATTTCGTTGTGTGTAGCATGGAAAAATCTGAGAAACACTCCCGTTCAGTATGCATTGGTTTGCATTTCGTTGTTTGGAGCACCGTTATTTTTATTTATTCATTTATTGTCAGTTTTTGAGGAGGTGCTTCAAAAATGCAAAATTTTCTGCAATAATACAAAATGGAATGGAAAAACCCTGTGAGAAGGTGAAATCCTCCCCCTTCTCACAGTCTCCCATTAGAGTAATTATTGTTATTATTATTATATTGTGTGTGTATATAGACAGTATAAATATACTGTCTATATTATATATATATATATATATATATATATATATATATATATATATATATATATATATATATATATATATATCCGCACACAGTGGGGCAAAAAAGAATTTAGTCAGCCACCAATTGTGCAAGTTCTCCCACTTTTTTTTTCATATTTAGACTCCCCTGTGTGGCCTGCCTGGGCGTTTCTGAAACGATCAAATGAATGTTATTTTTTTTTACAATTAATAAAAATTATTTGTAACGTGTTGTTTTTCCCTCCAATACCCCATTATCAACGGCTATGACTCCAGTTCTACCACCGGGTTTCGAATCAGCCGCATGCCCTCTGTGTAAACTCTGACACTACTCCATGGATCCGGTCAAACAGTCAAAAACATTTGTCTTAACACTTTTCCTTGACCTCGATGAAATAAGTCACGAGGTCACGGAGAGCTGGAAAGGGAAATTCTTAAGGACTTTGGGGAAAAAAGACGACACAAGAAGCACAAGGGAATCCTACTGCACTTAGACTACGTAATTATGTAATGGCGGATGTTATGGAAAAAGGTCTGACACGGCTGTGTCATGATAGCTATGCCACAGATGTGTCGACTGGCTTTGATAAGCGAGGCATGCGAAACGATGATGGTAAATGCCACATGTTCTTAATGTTTTATTATATGACCGATGCACGCAGGGAAAGCAGAGTACGTGTGCTTGTTTTTGTGAGACTATAGCATAGTAACGGTGGTGCTTTTCGTGCTCAGAGAGGCTACGTTCAACTCGTCCTCATTAAAGAAAGAAGATTCAATGTTTATTTGCGTACATCTCAAAAACTGTAACCGGACCCTAAACCATGCGCTGGATCACCTGCCATTAAGCAGTACATTTAACAGAATGGTTTTAAACCAAAGCAGGCAGATAGGCGTGTGTGAACTACGACTCAAGTAGGCTCACTTCCTGATCCTCCTATCAAAAGCACAAGCGTTGCCTGTCCTGTCGTGGAGTCCAGAGATTGTGTGTTCAGTTAAGAGACTGGCTTGTGTGAGGGGGCGGCTCCGATGAGAAGTGGGCAATTTTTTCTCCGTTCCCAGCTCCCAAAGTTAAAAACAAAGAGGTGAACATTGAATAAAATGTTTCCCTGCTGCTTTTAATTATGCCCTTCATCCAAATCCTATCTGGAACCTGTGGCTAAACAAATACTTAAATATAAAACGATATCAGCTTATGCAATACAAGCATTGTTTTTATATTCTACTTAGGGTGTTAAGCAGACTGAAGCGACTTACAACCATTCATGCACACATTCACACACCGACAGCGGTGTCAACCCCACAAGGCAACAGCCAGCTCGTCAGGAGCAGTTAGGGTAAGGTGTCTTGCTCAGGGACACCTCGACACTCAGCGAGGAAAACCGGGGATTGAACTAGCAACCTTCCGGTTACAAATCAACCCTGAACCACTGCCACCACGCAATGTCTAAAAGTTCTGTTATTGATGACACGGCACACATACAGCATGTTGGCAGGCTTCACTACGTTGGCCAATAAGAATACAGTATCTCCATCAAGCATCTCCGTTCTTTGAAAGGAGAGGACCAGAGCACAATTAGGAAGAATATCAGGCGAATTGGTGGCAGGGTTGCAAGGCCGCTGTAGCCATAAGGCGTGCCATATTTAAAAGGGGCTTTACAGGGGGAAAACCAGCATGGCTGCCATAATATTCCTGCCCTGTTTGGCAAACTGTTCAACATTGAGTGCGGAACTTGAATGGCCCAACTATAATTGCCCTAACCCTAACCCAAACTCATTCATATTTGATTATTCATGAATTTCTAAAGAAAAAATATCCATGTAATATGAACATCAACTAGCCCCCAGGACCCCTACCGAACAAAGACAAAATTTGTTGAATTCGTATTACGACACTGAAATCAGGGCTCCTCCTGCATGGATGATCGGTCAACGTATCGCTCCCTATCACAAACCACCGGAAGGCCTTGCGAAGAACTACTGCTTTGGTCCTCCACATATATATGACGTCAACTCATGATCTATTCAGACTCAAATATAATTAATGTGATTATTCCCATTATTTTATGTATTTTTTTTTTCAATTAAACATCGTCACAAGAGGATAAGGTATTTTTTTTTCCAAGTACAAGTATCTAAGTATATAAATAAGAAATCCGTATGGGTTTCCTGAACATGTTTTGTCAAAGTTTAGAGGGATGCATTTGAAATCCACACAAATTCTTAAACCCACACAAGCCAACTCAAGGTCAAGTTAATGGGCGCTAAATGTGCTCAATGCAAAGAGCAGGTAGCTTGGTTTGGCAGTTCACATCCCTCCACGTGCCTAAGGCCAGTAAGGCATCTATCTTGCTATCTATCAATACATTTTTCAAAATCCACACAAAACAATATGCTTTCAGATGATGCATTCTGCGATTAAAAAGTTTCAGCCGTTTCAGGGGGGGGGGTGGCATTAAGAAAACATACTAAACAAAACAAAAAAAATTAAATAAAAAAAAACAACAAAAAAAAACAGCCTTTGTTGTTCAAATCGAAAGGTGAAAATAAACTGTGTGCAAATTTAACAGGGACAGATGAAGGGTTTCCTGAACAAGTAATGACACAAAAATACAATTTCTTAAACCCACACAAACAACACAAGGTCAAGGATCAATAATTACTTTTTTGTGGGTACATGTGCTCAATGCAAAGAGCAGGTAGCTTCTTTTGACAGTTCACATCCCTCCACGTGCCTCCGGCCTCGATGGCACCACAGTGGTAGGAGAGAGGCAGCTTGGGTGGGTCGTGACTCCAGTTGGTAAAGTCCACCACCTGGTCGATGGTGGACCAGAACCAGAACCCAAACATTCTACTCTGTCTCAGACTGAGCCAGAACGGTCCAGGAACCCCAGTCACATTGACCCATTTTTCTACTTCGCTTTGCTCATCTTGATCCCTGATGACCAGAAGGCCGTCGTGGTTCTCCTTGCAGTAGTCGTAGGCCTGTTCCCAGGTTAGGGGGTCAGTGGGGACGGTGATTCTGGTATCTCCTTAGGTGGGAAACATAGACGTTAAGAAGGAATGTTTCCTCTTGCAATGATTTAGCACATCAGATGGCCACATGATTTAAAATGTTGCAACTCACCTTGCATGCAAATAAATGGCCTCTCCATACAGTTGTCTAACGTAAGATTTCCGAGCATAAAAGCACATTTTGCTTCCGGCCCAAGGATGGTAATTCTCTCCCTGAACGTGGAGCACTGTCCGTCTTCCCACTCGTAGTTATCATGCTTCAGTCCAATCCAGAAGGTCCTGTTGGCTCCTCTTCTGAGGGCCTCCTCGTTCTGGGTGTGGTTGTTGATGCTGACCAGGTCCGTGTAATGCTTCCTGCAGTACAGGCGGGCTTCACACCAATCTTTCTCCTTTTCAATGAGCTGGTATGCAGCTACAACCCCCCCCCACACACACACACACACACACACACACACACACACACACACACACACACACACACACACACACACACACACACACACACACACACACACACACACACACACACACACACACACACACACACACACACAAAACACACACACGCGATTATTGATAAACTAATTTAACGTCTAGAAGGCATAGCAACACAAATAAAATTACTTACTTGCATTGTAGCACATGAAATATATTGTTTCATCGCATGGATGGTTACTCCATGTATTGTTGTGAATCGCCACACATCTTTGTTCATGGGATAGGTCCTTAGAATCTGTTGTCCAATCATTCGTCATTTGGTGTCTGTTTGACCATTCGCTTGCATTTATACTATGTTCCTTTTTATGAAGACCAAGATGGTATCCTATAAAAAACTTTTGGTCTAATTTTATCATGTTATTAATCAATTTAACATCATGGGGATTGTGTAGAGTCACAAGATAAGAAAAATTTTCGTTACACTCCAATTTTGAAGTATTCCACCAAGATCTTCGACCAATTGGCTCAAATTTTCTTAGATTCCATGATAATGTTAAGCAAAAAACTGCAACAAAGAAAAAAAAAAATACAATTCAGGCAGAACATTTGAATAGCAGCCAGGGCAACACAATGTATTTAGCAGTATGGTTCTGTTTGAGGAAGCTGCCTGTTCACAGAAAACAAACCCTCAATAGAGAACAGAATCGGCAACAATAATTCACGTCAAGGATTATTAACAACTTCTAAAGCCCTCAAAGGTATTATATGTAATTTCTGCAGCTAGGCGTTGCTCGACCAAAACAATTACAAAATACATACGTTGGCGACGTTTCCTTTGTTTGTTTTTGAACTTGAAAAGATATTGGTGATTGTACAGATATTCACACTCTGATTTGCAGCGATGTGACACAGGGAACTGAGGAGGAGGAGAATTACAAAATACCCTTCACTAAACAATAGCCTTACTAAAATGCAATTTAGTCTGAGATGTCTCACGTTGTGGGTTAAAATCACTGTTCTCGAATATCTCTACAACAGTAAAAAGCAGGAAAATAACTGTGTAGCCAGTGGACCCTAGTGTGGGTGTAACCCTTATAAACTGTTTATAATACTGGTTGAACTGACTTGACATAGACTTTTTACAATACTAGTTAAACTGACTTAACACTGACTTTTTATTATACTGGTTAAACTTACTTACCATAGACGGTTCGTAACACTGGTTGAACTGACTTAACATAGACTATACTACAAATTAAAAATGACTTTACACGGACTGTATATAACACAGTTTGAACTGACTTTACATATGTGTGCATTAGTGGAAGCTACTGCGTCCCTCTCCCAGACACGGAGATCAGAAGTGACCGCTGACCAGATGGAGCTCCACACATATACACACACACCGTGGCTCAACTCTAGGTTTCTTAGAAGCTTAACCCTCTCTCGGATGCAGACATCAAAATCATCCAATGGCCGGACAGAGCTCCAACTGCAAATTTTGTTCGACTTAAATGAACTGACAAAACTAAACGTAACATGAATATGACATTAATACAGTAACTCTCCGTGTCACGTTAGGTCGATCTCCACCGGCAATAGTGATAGACAGGAAGTCCACCTTGATCCACGACATCATCAAACTACATATTTTGTTATTGTTGATTGATTGAGAGACCGCAGTGGCAGAGATTAAAAATATCTTTCAAGTACCCAGTGCTTAAAAAGGGGATCAACTCAAGAACAAGAATTGTTCTTGAGTTGATCCCCTAAGAGAACAACAAAAGGCAAGAGCCCCAGAGAATCATTTGAGGGGTAGAATTAGTGCAGGGGTAGAATACAGTACGGCATTAGAAGATTACTAATCAATGTAATTGTGTTTTAAGCTTTCGTTTTACAAATAATGACAGTGTGATGCCCTCTGTTCCTCCAGAGGTCATGGACTATCGAGAATATATCGGTTAGCTTGGTGGGTTAATGGGATAACGTTTTAATAATCCTTGAATAACTTTCACTTTCAAAGCAACAATTCATAATATTAAATTAACTTTAACTAAATAAACATTGGCAATGGTGCCGCTTTGGAATTTCATACAGATTCCAAAATGAATCTAAATCTAGATATCCCAATCATTGGGCTTACTTGGACTCAACAGCAGAAGCCGAAACAAAGAAGAGGGCCCCATGTTCCCAGGAAGATTCAATGTTTGGTAGAAAAGTGCTCTAATTGAGAAGAGAAATAGAAGAAACTTTCTTTGTTGGTTCATAGTATCTACAGCAATCAGCAGAACAATTGATTCGTCCCCAAAACTCAGTTGAGTATAATCCGGACACATGCATCATCATTTATAACAATCAACATGTTATAAAGAAAAAAAATATTAAAAAGGAAAACTTGAGGACTTTTCAACCTGAAGCATCTTTTCGGCTTATTTTGTACAAGGGACTAATGCTGACAGCAATTTTTGAGAATGGCCCACTATTGAGTGAGAATGCTGCTGCCGTAGTTAAAATATAAATAGGTGAATAGGCAAGAAAAAATAGGTATATATTAGGTATGTTTACTTACCTGATCCCAAAAGGTTTGTGTTCTCTGCAGCAGAAATGCTCAGAATATATACATGCTTCCATGCTCATGAAAACGTGTATTAGAACATGTAAATATATGAAAAGAGCTTGACACATTTGCAAAATATTATCAACTAGATCACATGCCACGGAAAGGCCTAAACAAATAAGTATTATGAATGTGCCTTGACAACAGAGGTAGAAACAAATTGACCATCCATGTTCCTTTCAATTTATTATGGTTAAAAATTGTGTTTGGTTTGGCTGACAATCATAATTAAACAAAACATTTGTATTCTTTTTTTTTGTTTTGTGGTTTGTGTGTTTGAGGAAGCACACACACACAGTTGTGAGATTTAAACATCAACGCACTTTCTTGTTATCCTCTCTATCTCTCTGCATGGTGCCTCCAATATCAATGTTACCAAAGACGACTGATCTACTCTGTGTCTGTTCTATTTTGTCTGAGTCTACCTCGTATTCACTCAGCTTTCTCCTTTAAACATTTAACTGTCTTAACCTAAAACTTCCATTTGGAGGAAATCCAAATGTTTCCAATCATAATAGACGGAAGCAAGAAAAAATTGATTGGTCAAATTATACTTTCTGAAACATTTATCTAAAAAGTCAAGTTCATACATATTACTTGTATTATTGAATTGTATCATTGAAAAAAAGACAGAAAACAGTGGCAAGCTAATTTCTAACTGTATTTTATGCTGATGTGATTTAAATGCATGCGACTTCATCAGTACTACAGAAAATGGATTCTGGATATCATTCTGTGTTACGCTTTATAACAAGTGCAGGCTCACGCCCTCACAATTGTATTTTACATGAACCCCCAGGATGCCCTCTCTATAGCAGAGGAGGAAAATACATACGTTGCTTTTCATTGTCAAGGCATTGTTAGGAAAAACAACCTACTTAAGTCTCAGGCCTCTTATCCTATCATACCAGCAACAATCAAACTAGATCTACTCATCAGGTTCTTAGCTTGTACAACCATTATGTTTGTATTCTATTGAGGGTGTTAAGCAGATGCTTTTGTCCAAAGTGTCATTCATGCACACATTCACACACCACCAGCCGTGTCAACCCCACAAGCTGACAGCCAGCTCGCCAGGAGCAGTTAGGGTGAGGTGTTTCGCTCAGGGACTGCTCGAAACTCAGCTGGGAGAAGCTGGGGATCAAACTAGCAAGCTTCCGGTTACAAATCAACCCTGAGCCAATGTCACCCCACAATGTCTAAAAGTTCTGTTATCGATGACACGGCACACATACAGCATGTTGGCAGGCTTCACTACGTTGGCCAATAAGAATACAGTATCTCCATCAAGCATCTCCGTTCTTTGAAAGGAGAGGACCAGAGCACAATTAGGAAGAATATCAGGCGAATTGGTGGCAGGGTTGCAAGGCCGCTGTAGCCATAAGGCGTGCCATATTTAAAAGGGGCTTTACAGGGGGAAAACCAGCATGGCTGCCATAATATTCCTGCCCTGTTTGGCAAACTGTTCAACATTGAGTGCGGAACTTGAATGGCCCAACTATAATTGCCCTAACCCTAACCCAAACTCATTCATATTTGATTATTCATAAATTTCTAAAGAAAAAATACACATGTAATATGAACATCAACTAGCCCCCAGGACCCCTACCGAACAAAGACAACATTTGTTGAATTCGTATTACGACACTGAAATCAGGGCTCCTCCTGCATGGATGATCGGTCAACGTATCGCTCCCTATCACAAACCACCGGAAGGCCTTGAGAAGAACTACTGCTTTGGTCCTCCACATATATATGACGTCAACTCAACTATAATTAATGTGATTCTTCCATTATTTTGTGTGTTTTTCAATTCAACATCGTCAAAGGAGGTTAAGGTATTTTTTTTTCCAAGTACAAGTATCTAAGTATCTAAGTATATAAATAAGAAATCCTTATGGGTTTCCTGAACATGTTTTGTCAAAGTTTAGAGGGATAGGCTACATTTCAAATCCAAACAAATTCTTAAACCCACACAAGCCAACTCAAGGTCAAGGTAATGGGCGCTAAATGTGCTCAATGCAAAGAGCAGGTAGCTTGGTTTGGCAGTTCACATCCCTCCACGTGCCTCCGGCCTCGATGGCACCACAGTGGTAGGAGAGAGGCAGCTTGGGTGGGTCGTGACTCCAGTTGGTAAAGTCCACCACCTGGTCGATGGTGGACCAGAACCAGAACCCAAACACTCTACTCTGTCTCAGACTGAGCCAGAACGGTCCAGGAACTTCCAGTCACATTGAGCCAGTTTTTCTACTTTCGCTTTGCTCATCTTGATCCCTGATGACCAGAAGGCCGTCGTGGTTCTCCTTGCAGTAGTCGTAGGCCTGTTCCCAGGTTAGGGGGTCAGTGGGGACGGTGATTCTGGTATCTCCTTAGGTGGGAAACATAGACGTTAAGAAGGAATGTTTCCTCTTGCAATGATTTAGCACATCAGATGGCCACATGATTTAAAATGTTGCAACTCACCTTGCATGCAAATAATATCCTTAAAATAATATAATAATATATAATATCCTTAAAAATATAGTTATAAATAACTGTCTAAAACAACTGCATCTCCCCTCTGAAAAGCACATTCCTTGCCCTTAGGTCTGATGGTAATTCCCTCCCTGAACGTGGAGCACTGTCTGTCTTCCCACTCATAGTTATCATGCTTCAGTCCAATCCAGAAGGTCCTGTTGGCTCCTCTTCTGAGGGCCTCCTCGTTCTGGGTGTGGTTGTTGATGCTGACCAGGTCCGTGTAATGCTTCCTGCAGTACAGGCGGGCTTCACACCAATCTTTCTTCTTTTTCAATGAGCTGGTATGGCAGCTACAACCCCCCCCCCCACACACACAACCACACACACACACACACACACACCAACACACACACCAACACACACACACACACACACACACACACACACACACACACACACACACACACACACACACACACACAATTATTGACAAACTAATTTAACATCTAGAAGGCATAGCAACACAAATAAAATTACTTACCTGCATTGTAGCACATGAAAAAATTGTTTCATTGCATGGATGGTTACTCCATGTATTGTTGTGAATCGCCACACATCTTTGTTCATGGGATAGATCCTTAGAATCTGTTGTCCAGTTCGTCATTTGGTCTCTATTTGACCATTCGCTTGGATTTATTCTATCTTTCTTTTTATGAAGACCAAGATTTTATCCCGTTTTAAAACTTTTGTGTCCTCGTGTAATGTAATAAATAAATTGAACATCATGGTGAAGTCACGAGATAAGAAAATCTTTCTTTACACTCCGCTTTTGCATTATCTGTGAACGGGCAGAGTTTCCTCAAACAGAAACATACTGCCAAATACATTGTGTTGCCCTGGCTCCTATTATTCTGCGTTACGCTTTATAACAAGTGCAGGCTCAGGATGCCCTCTCTATTCCAGAGGAGGAAAATACACACGTTGCTATTCATTGTCAAGGCATTGTTAGGAAAAACAACCTACTTACATCTCAGGCCTCTTATCCTATCATACCAGCAACTACCACACTAGATATACTAAGATGGTTATTTTTTTAGTACTCCCCAGGGTGAATTAAGAGCTTGCTAAAGGTGCTTTCTCTTTTCTTGCGCATCGGATATGGAATTAGCTGCAAACCATCCCTATTTTAGAAGTTCTCTCTTCTTCGAACGCCGTTAAAGGTATTTTACAAAACTGCCCTGAAGGAACAATGTTGCTGCCTTATATCACCTTGTCTTGAGGTGGTCTATGTGACGGATATGGATGCTGTAGCTGGTATGCTTCACTCACTCAGCGTCCTTCCCTTGTGTCGCGTTAATGTTCTGTTCTCAGTCCTATCTGAATGGTATGTGCAGTGGTGTGCCTGAATGCGTTCATTGATCGATAGTTCATGAACTTGTTCATATTTTAGGCGAACGTGAACTGAACGTACTGCATTACTGCCTGATGAACGTCACTGTGGACTTGTTCATTCTGGTGTCTGTGAACGGCACGCTCACTCGGTTTAACTTCATTCAATTGGGGGTTATTTGTTTATCAACACAAGCGGATGCGCGCGCAGAACGCCGTGTTGCTTGACCGGTTGCCATGGTTATCTCCGTGCGGTTCATTTGCAGTTGCGGTGTTGTCAACTTACCGTTACATTAAAATGTAACCAGAAAACGCGGTTATATGCTATAGACCCTATAGCAGGCCTATTCATATGGCGGCCCACGGGCCACATCCGGCCCAGAAGCACCTTCCGAGTGTCCCAGCCTGTGGTCCCGCAAAAAGGGCATAGAAAAGTAAAAGAAATAAAAAACAAAAAATTAAAAATCGAGCCTTGCCTTCAGAAATTCCTACAGTAGTACAGACCGTGAATACGACACAACCTAGCAACAGGAACCTAGCATCATTCAACCCTCAATTCCACGCGTTGTGTTTCATATGTCCATGGTCTGTCAAGAAAGTGATTAAAGGTGAGTCATCTAATCTGATCTAACATGTCTTTTTCAACTCAAAAACGCCAAGTGGACACTGAAAACCGTCGGTTCAACCCAACCTGGACTGACAAGTACTTATTCATTTTGTCGGCGAATCCAAACGCCAAACCGATGTGTTTAATTTGTAATGAGTGCGTTGAGGTACTTAAATATTACATTGTGCGGAGACACCACATTGATAAACATCCGAATTTACACACAAGCTTTGCAAGGGATCTCTGGAGAGGGCTGCAAAGATGCAGAGTTTGCTGAAATCTTACAACCAGAGCTGTGCTACTATGATGCGGACATGCACGGCCCAAGAGAGAGTTACAGCTGCTTCCCTTCGTGTGTCATGGATCTTGGCAAAAAAAGAAAAGACCATTTACAGACTCTGAAACCGTGAAAGAGTGCATGCTGGCCGGCGTGAATGAGGTTATAAATGACGACAAAGTAAACACAAGCGTGACCTCTGCCATTAAAAATGTATCCCTGTCATACACCTCAAATATTCGCAGGGTTCAACTTCTTGCTACTGATGTGTTCGAAATGCTTTTAGAAGACCTGAAGAGGGCTGAAGTCTTGTCTATAGCAGTAGATGAGTCCACAGATAAGACAGATACCACCCAACTGTGCATATGTACATCCGTTTTTTTGACGGCAAATGCACCAGAGAAGAACTGCTCAGCTTACTGCCGTTAAGAGGACACGCAACAAGTGAGGTACTCTTTGAGAAGATTTCAACTTTTTTTGAAGACAATGGCCTTGATATGAGACGTGTGTGCATGCTTGTAATGAATGGGGCTCCATCCATGACAGGAAAAGTTAAGGGTTGCACGTTGGTCCGCTGTTGCACCTCAAATGATATCTCTACACTGCATTGTGCATCAGACATAATTGTGGGCAAAACTAAGCGGAGAGCTCAAGTCAACAATGGACAGCGTGATGGCGACAATTAATTTTATCCGCTCCACATCAAGCCTCCAACACCGCTTATTCCGCATGCTGCTTTCAGAAATGTCTGCTGAGCACCATGACCTGCTTTTGCACAACAACGTCAGGTGGCTGTCCAAAGGCAAAGCGGTCGAGCGTTTCTCTGATCTAAGAGAGGAAATCACAGCCTTCCTCCGCAGCAGCAAGTATAAAAAAGCCGAAACACACTTGAAGCGAATGCTGGATGACAACTTCAGTGGTGATGTCTGCTTTCTCAGTGACATATTCAAGCACCTGAATGACTTAAATGTAGGACTACAAGGCAGAGACAAAACTGTCATTGAACTGGTAGAACAGATGCGCGCATTCCAAGTCAAACTGGATCTTTTCGGGACTGACTTGAGCACAGGCCGAATGTTGCAATTTCCGACGCTCTGCAAATGCATCTCATCCCCGGCACGCATTACTGCTGTAATGACGGATTTCGTTGCGAGGTTAAAAGAAAACTTTGCTGATCGATTGGATGGACTTGCTTTGCCAACAGAGGTGATGTGTTTTGCCAGAGACCCGTTCACTGTCACAATAGAAGGGGCTTTATCCGCCAAAGCAAAGGAGGTGGCCGTTCACATTGACGAGGGGAAATTCATTCGCGAACTTGTGGACATGCAGTCATCCTTAACCATTGCACAGGAGCTGCGCATCAACGGGCCTGCTAGGTTTTGGACTGATGTAAACCCACATCAGTTCCCTAACGTCAAGAGAGCAGCAGTCCTC
Organism: Melanogrammus aeglefinus; assembly: GCA_900291075.1. NCBI lineage: Eukaryota > Metazoa > Chordata > Actinopteri > Gadiformes > Gadidae > Melanogrammus > Melanogrammus aeglefinus. The sequence goes on from OLKM01000146.1 coordinate 215,408, forward strand.
GTGCTAAGTATGTTCGGCTCAACATGCACATGGGAGTCAAGCTTCTCACACTTGAACTCAATTAAAAGCAGCTCTTGTTGCTCACTGTCTGACAGTACACTTCACGAATGCCTTCGAATTGCATTGACCTCTTATGAGCCTCATTCAGAACAAAAGATGTTACTTGTCCCACTGAGAACTCAGCAGTGAAACTGTTGCATACATAGCAACAAAAGGATGTGTAACTAAGTGTGTAACAAAGTATTCATGTGTGTTAAGCTACTTAGTTATTTCTTGTTTTCGGTTCGTTTACTAAGCTTTAATATGCCTGATTCTGTTTATTTCATGCACTTTGGCATATTGATCCCAGGGGGGATATGCTTGTTTTAATATGTGACCCAAATGTTTATTTTATTTATTTAAATAAGGAAACCTCCGATAAATGTGCAATATTATGTTTTCAATGCACCTTGTGTTTTGCTTATTGGTCAGATATGACAAATATTTATTTTACTTTGTTTCAAAGAGGAAACTGGCTATTGATAGGCCTAATATTGTGCCTTATTTTGTTTGCAGAGTTTTGCCTATAGGTCAGATTCACCAAATTTATTAATGTAATTTTTCAGATATGACAGTTAATAAAACGTTTGTGTTTTTCAATGCATTCATTTGTGTTGGTCCAAAATTTGTCATAACTTGCTGCTGAAAATGTCTGGCCCAACTGAATTTCTTGTTTTGAAAATCTGGCCCAACTGAATTTGTAATTGAATAGTCCTGCTCTATAGTATCTGCCGTATAAAGGCTGGGACGAATTTCAAATCATAAATATGTACACTTTATGTTGAAAGTATAGAGTGTCGCGATTCCCATTGAAACGAATGGCGCAGTGATTATTCTTCAAAACGAGAGCTGTTAAATTGTGAAAAATGAATTAAACTGTAATCAGACAATGCGGTTATACGTATGCTATAGACCCTAGAGTATCTGTGGTATAAAGGCTGAGATGTATTTCGAAAAATATGTGCAATCAGCGGAGTAGAATACCTCCTAGAATCATTGCTTGTTGGCCGGAAACGGAAAGGGGGGCTGTTTACATTTGGTTGTAGTCTTTTCGCTTGGTTCTCCGTCTCAACAGTAGGGCGTAAAACACCCCCCCTTTCCATTTCCGGTCAACGAGCAATAAGTCTTCCAACAGAAATCAATGGGATTCACAAAATGCTAAAATGTGCAATAAAACACGATAGAAACTGTATTTCGCTACAATCTTTGATTCAACCATTGACGTCAGTTTGGTTTGAAATGTGCTTGGGACAGAGACACATTCGGAAGTGCATTTTCAGAAGTGCTGGGTACAATGAGGATGCACTTTTTCTCTCTCTCTTTAGTGCCGGTAATGAAAGGTTCTGAAAGACGGCATACCTATGTAGCTAATAACTAAGGAATTAAATGTATACAAAATCTGTCTGGCACGTTTTATGAAGAAAACGTTTCCAAAAAGCATCGGACATATGACCCACTATGCTCTGCTCCATGTATCCAATGTTAACGTGACATGACATGGCTAAGCTAACAACATAAACAAGAGGAGCTAGGAAAGGAAATTAACTGTGTTTTAAGTTCAGAAGGGCCAAACGTGTGGCTACACACAGCACTACAAAAGTCGTCAAGATTGAAAAAGAAAAAAATATTTGTTGCACAGCTAAAAGCTGTATCACATCATGAGCTGGCTGTTCTCAATTCACAACACGCATTCCATCAAAATTAGCCTACGTCAGGCATTCTGACCAAAACGCTGGGGTTGAAAAGTTACCTGACTACTTGAGGAGTGACGTCATTAGAGGCAAAAAGTTGTTTGTTTTCCTTGACAGCGGTCAATTATACTTAGCAGCGGTGAATTATCAAATATAATTCACCGCTGGAAGTTGTGAAGAGCCCCTGCAATTGAATGGAGCATTCCACGGCATTGAGAAGACCCGTGTAATAAACCATACCACTCAATTATTTTATTTTTTTTATTTTTTACAATTGGTGGGTACAAATTTTATCTTGACGAAATCTGGTGTAATCGACGCATATGGATTCCACCACCACTCTATTTCATCCTAAACAAACCACAAAGGGGGCTTACTGTTCAAAGTACCGGAAAAAAAGAATAGCTCACAGCAACATATTGCAAAAAAGAACAATGAACTAGTTCATTTTATGGAACTGTGAACTTAGTTCAACATTTTGAATTATGAACGTTTAACTGAACTAGTTCATTTTAAAATTTGTGAACTGAACTTTTAACTAGTTAACGTAGAAAGTGAACTTTCCCAACACTGGGTATGTGTTCTATCATGTGAACTTGTTATTATGTCAAACCGTTTATGTTGCTGTCTTGGCCAGGGCTCCCTGGAAGAAGAAATCTTGAATCTTAATGGGATCTTCTTGGTTTAAGTTTTTATAAAAATTGTATAATAAAAAGTTTTTGACTTATATCCAACATATTAGATAATGTCTTTCAGATTGAATATATGTATTTATACGTATTCTCCGAAGAAGTGGCTCGTCAATGGGATCTTTAAGGCAAGTGAATATGCCAAAATAAATCCTCAACTTATTCGCGGTAACTTATACTTTTTCATTCCGAATAGATCTCCAGATACTTCACAGATCATTCCCATAACGTAATTTTATAGTAAACATACATGACCTGGCTGATGTGGACCTTGAGAAATGTTCAGTATACCCATAAAACATTCTTATTGTAAATGTATCTTATGTTATATTTCTATACATGTCACCAACAAAACACAAACATCATTCATAATAAGTTATTTGCATTTGTGCTGTTGCTGCTGGTGTGTTTAGTGTTAGAGAGGGGTTTTGTCTTGAGTTTGTCTGGGTGTGAATTAGAGGGTGTATGTTTGCCAGTTTATCTATCTCATGAACTGTTGCAAACTTCATCGTTTGACTGTGCTGGGGAAAGGGATAAGCTGTGCACAGCCAATCAAAGGTTAATGTATCCTTTGTTCTCTCTCTCTCTCTCTCTCTCTCTCTCTCTCTCTCTCTCTCTCTCTCTCTCTCTCTCTCTCTCTCTCTCTCTCTCTCTCTCTCTCTCTCTCTCTCTCTCTCTCTCTCTCTCTCTCTCTCTCTCTCTCACATTGTCCATACATAAAATAAAATACAGGCCCATAACAAATAGAAGTCAAGACATTTCCAAATGTATAAAATGTACCTTTGGGGCATACAATAATGAAACAATAGAAGGGAAAATAATGACAGCTTCGGGCAGAACATTAAATTAGGCTATATTTTTATTTTACTACATTTGACAATTACAGTTCCACTAAATATATTGACATGTTAATGGATTTTTGGCAGTACAATCTAGGCATGTTTATTCAATGATTGTAATGCAAATATAAAATTAATGACTGGAATATGAAAAAAAACAATCACGTATACAAGGGCAACACTAAGAGCACATTAATAGAAAGAGACCATTTTAAAAGCATTTTAAAAATATGTTTTTAAAATATGTTTTTAACTAAACTGCACATGTTATTCACAATGAGTTGACGCGTGGGTGTGAGTGTGTTTTTGTGTGTGTGTGTGTGTGCATTTGTGCACGTGCCGGTGTGTGTGTGTGTGTGTGTGTGTGTGTGTGTGTGTGTGTGTGTGTGTGTGTGTGTGTGTGTGTGTGTGTGTGTGTGTGTGTGTGTGTGTGTGTGCTATAATTGCCACAGAGAGCAGTCTCCCAGGTGCCACCCTTCAGTTCCATCAGAGATAAGCCAACTGACAAATTAAAATGGCTGCTGTCCAATAGGGTAATGTCCCCCTCTCAAAATCTCCCCCTTGCTCACCATCAAAGGCTCTATCTCTATCTGGTTGTTTTCCCTTTCAAAAAACAAAGTCTTTCTGTCTGTCTCAAATGATCACAACATTGTTTTGCGTCTGATAAATCTGTTTTTATTGTGCAATGCATCTGTAGCTCAGCTAATCGACAATGAACTATGAATGTGTGCATGTATGAATGCATCTGATGCATTCATGTTGACTGGCAGCCAACCTGGTGTGCAGCACAAATGGGACAATGAGGTACATGTGATGGATTTAAACTGTTGTGCAAGAAGGGACTGTGTATAAAGAAAGTAAGATGGGAAAAGTTGAGTTTCTTAATGTTGGCACACATTGTGAGGCAACACCCCAGAGAGAGAGAGGATTTCACGTTATGTATTCAAGCAAAAATTCATGTGAAGTGGTATTCAACCAAATTTGCATTTTGGTTGACGTAACAACTCACTTTGATGACATTCGAGAGAAAACTAACATGAAAAACGAAAGGAGCAAATCTTTGATCTTTTCCACGTTATTTTTTAAATCCCCGCAATGTTTATTGTACAGAGAGTAGGCTGTGTACAGTGTATAAAATATAACTCATTCTCTACCTTTCCATTTAGTTTCCGCTCTTGCCGAGTTGTCCCCCGACGTAACATAACTTGACTAGAGCATAATCTAACGACACAAAGTTGTTGAGTTGATGCCTGGAAATGTTCAGACTGTCAAACTCTGTTGTATTTTGGGATACATTGAAAAAAACAAGAACCCAATCTAATCTTGTCCCTTGCTACCAAATTAGCGGTTGAAACGGCAAACAATAATGTGGCCTGTTCCAGTGTTTCAGAAGGCTACCCTCTGGCCAGACAAACTGCCACAGCAAAGATTTTTAAATGTCACAGCGAAAGAAGTTGAAAAAGACCATTAGTGGTGACATTTGATTGAGTGTGTGGGGCATTGAGAACTGTGCACACACACACAAAGACATACACAAAAACAAACACACACACAAATACCCACCCCCATCAACAAATCCATACACACAGACGGACACACGCGCGCACACACACATACACATACACACACACACACACACACACACACACACACACACACACACACACACACACACACACACACACACACACACACACACACACACACACACACACACACACACACACACACACACACACAAATACCCACCCCCATCAACAGACCCACACACGCACAAGCAAGATTTCAATTTCCCAATAACAAAAAGCCGCTAGTTCACTGCATTTCCGGAACCACCTGCCCCACCGACTTCACATGCACACTCCGAGCGGCACACCTGGTGCCTAACATTGTCGTCTTATTTGTGATTTGTGAAGTCTTCAAAAAACAGAGATCTCAGCTGGCAAATATGTATTCAGGCGTTTGCTCCCAAATCCTCGAAGGCAGCTCCACAGCTGCTTGATTTCACAGCAGACTGCCTCTGCTCTGAGTGCACTGTCAGGCTCTGGGACTGTGTGTGTTTGCCGTGTGAACGCGTACTTTAGTACAGCATTAGGAACTGTAGGATTTCACTAGTGGAGTTACAGGAGTATGTTTATTTAAGAGAGACTCCTCCCATCTCCTTCTCTAAGTTTACTGTGATAAAACATTACAACTTTCAAAACATAACATTTGTTTGAAAAAGGGATTTACCCCCCTATTTCCTCTATTGACTAGCCTGGAAATCCAGAGCCACATCTAGAAAGCTAACTCGCTATTCAAATTGTGCTCTCACGAGAACTCTGAATTTCCAGGGTTTCCATTGACCACATTTAGACCCAGAAAGGAAACACCCCTGTGATGAATGGTGTTGAGGTTCCTTCAGCTCTTTTTCTCTACATTAAAACCTTTTGAGGCCCGCGGAATGATATTTTGTGGCCCCCTACTTCACATCAAAGTTAAATGTTAGTGCGGCCATGCTCGTTGTTGTCCAACTGACATTTTTGCTGAGTCGTTGCAGCGCTTCCCACATATTTTTATCACTTATAGTAGGTTTTGCCAGGACACTCCCGATTTTGAGTTGCGTGCCCCGAGTCCCGACAAAAGCCTGTCGGGATGCCAAAATTTCCCAGTTTCCATTGGAAAACCGGGAAGAGTTTAGAAAACCAGGTCAGGTTGGGCCATGCGTCCCAGCCTGACCCAGAGTCTACATCCAGCGGTCCCCAGGTAAGTTAAGTTTGAGAACCCTGTTCTAAACAAAGGTAATATGTTCTGTGGTGAAGAGGAACCAGTTCATGTTTAAGTTAGAAAACCTTGGCTTAACCCTGACAAATCTGCATATCTGTTCTTTGCCACTGAAGGCCAAACGTCAACCACAGCGTGTCCAGACTGAGCTGAATGATGAGCCCAGGAGTGGCACAGAGAGAAAGGGGCCAACAACACTGTCACTTTGTAGAACGGTGACAAATATTGAATCTGATAATCAGTCCATTAACTAGGACAGAAAGGCTGCATTTGGCAGCGTAAAAATTTTGTCGCGTGACAAATCATAAACTGTCGCTGTGCAAGTTTTGTCAGGCGAATTTGCTGCGGTTCACCCCAGACTGCACTGCAGGGAACGGTTGGCCGGTTGATCGCTGATTGGCTTTTATGTAACACATGTCACTCAGTTGCCACGCTGTTGAACACTGATTGGCTGCCATCACCCGAATGTCGCGGCTTGTCATGAAATATTTCAACTCGAGCAAATTTGACGCGCTGCAAATCCTCGTGAACGTGGTCGCTCATGCAGGGCAAAAGTGTCACGTGACAAATTAAACTTGTCGTCGGTTTTCTCCAGCAAATAATTCACCCGGTTCGCGTCTCTATGTTCACTTTGTATGGGATTGTGTCGCCCCTTCGCGTTTGGTGTGAACGCACCTTAAAGAGAACTGTTTACTGTTAGGATTTGAACAAATTACATCTTAACAACTGCCAGATTAAGTTATGGTCAAAGTCGGGAGGCCAATAGACTTTTGGACATGCCCCTGCAAGGTAGAAATTTTTTTAATTGAACATTGACCTGATAAGGCCTGTCCTCAAGCCTTCTATTCTCGCCTTGTTTGATTCAATAATATTAACCTTTAGATTAACAACTTGGATGAGCTGGCGAGATTACGGCTGCAGGTTATTGTCCAAAGAGGTGAAAATAAATCATTTTTGGAAAAACATGACCATCGAGGAGCTAGACCCCTTCAGATTAGGGAAGCAAGATTTGTCAGACTCTGCACTGGTCACGTGTGACTGAGAGTGAGGTATATGGGAATGAATACATTCACTATCATTATCATACAACCCAGTATGCCATAAATCCACTGTCTTGAGTCCTTTACTCGATGTGTTCACTATACAAAATATAGCACATGAGATGCGGAAATAGCATTGCTTTATAAAATAATAATGCCTGTCAAATTCTTGTCAAGCGCTTGACAAAATAATAATATACTGCAGAATTGAGAGTCAATAATCCTCCTGAAGTTAACAGGTTACTTATTCAATGTTCAGGGAAAATAAACTAATTCTGAATTTCACATGTCATATTAGTATTATAAAAATATTTCTTCTGTGAGTTCATTTTCCTAATTAAGATACAGCAAAGCTTTTTCTCTTATATCTCATTTTTCTTTCTGATACTGGTGCTGAAAAGACTGGCTGTGGTTACTTTGAGTGAGACTTCGGTGAGTCTTGATCAAGCGCATGACGTTGAAAATGAAAATACAAGGAAGACTTTATTAACATTGACTTCACTGTAATGGAGAGGAGGGATCCCAGTGTGTCTTATGCAGCGAGCTGCTCGTTAATGAGAACTTAGGAATGAAAAGATCAGACACACATCTCCAAACGAAACATTTTCTGTATCAGGGCAAGTCAAAACAATTGTTCTTGTGAGCCTTTCAGAGACATTGCCTGACAGTGGAAAAATAAGTCAAACCATTGGTTTGTTTGTGTGGTATTCAAATAGTATTTTCCATGTCTGTTTGATGGTGACAAGAGTGTTGCTAGCGGAGGGTATTGAAAACCGCCTCTATGTTGTCATTTTTCAGTGCATGTTCATTTTGAAAGTTTGTAATCATCACACAATATACGTAGTATAGCATTGGGTTATGCTTTTTTACAAAATTATTTACACGTTGTAGTAATGATTCATTTATGTAGGGATTGTGTTATTGTTTACAATGGTCTGACCCCTCGATGATCGGACATCAAACATCAGGCAGTGGGTTAAAAACACAGAATGTCTCGCTCTTCAAAGATTTATTTTCCACGAACAGTCAGTAAAAGGTTGTCGCCATTCTACGCCCTTTGCAGACAAATCAAGACAACAAATGAATAAGCTTTTTGAAATATCGATCCCATTCCTCGTAGCAACATATTTCTCAAAGGGTACAACGTTTAGTTATCAATCGGCCCTCCAAATGTTTTCAACCTTGTGTACCAGAATTCATTCAGGGATGGCCTGGAGGTAAGTTCAGACCTTTTGTTTCTGTTGCGTTCACAAAGCAAGCCTTTAGAACTGGAGTTGTGAGGGGGGCACCCAAGTTTGAACCAAGATCAAACATTTGTGTGAAAGATCGTAAAAATACATGCAATTAACGGCCACAGAGATCCATCGGCCTGGGTGCAGCTGTGAGTGCCAACTCTACTTCATCACCCGCAGGGTTTCAATCGACCTTCGTTGACACAAAATACAATGTTTCTACTGGAGAAACTGAAAATATCAAATTCTCATAATTGGAATGCGCCCTTTCAGTTGTAATATGAGGTAGAATTATTTGTTTCATCTTAATACAACCTGTGCCCTCTATATAGATGTACAGATGACTTTACAATTCAAGACAATAGTTGAAATTTAACTGTGGAATCATGCTATAACCCATGGAGTGTAGCCTGTCAGTAGCTGAGCAATCGTCACTCCTCTGCATTCTACTCCTTATCAAACCCTACCTCTATTGTGTCATTGTCAGAGAGATTTTGTCAGCAACACGCTGACAATATTCTTCCCTGAAAGACACAACCCCATGTTGTAACTCAATTTGCAGAGGGTGTTAGTTTGCTTATCGTTGCCTGTTTTTAATTTTTTTTAAAATAATTAATTTTGAGATTTCGTACTGTTTTCCCCTGTTAATCCACCTTCTCCGAAATAGCCTCAACATGAAATATTGGACGTTAAATCAGTGTGATCAGAATCGCACTGGTTATTGGATGGGTCGTCCTAGAGTGCATGTTTGAGACAAATGGTGTGTGTGTGTATGTGTGTGTGTGGCTGTGGATGCCTTTGTCCTTCTGCTTTTCTAGTGACCGACTCGGACTCCTTTACCCCTCGTACACAAGGAGCCCACTTTTGGGGGCCATTTTGTGTTGTCTTTCTACCTGGGATTTTTTTGTCCTTGTGGCGTGTCGTCAAATCCTTTAAAACATTGATTCCCGCAGTGAGGTGTGAATCCCTTATTTGGATTCAGCGGTTCCCAAAGGCATGGCCTCTCTTGTGTGAGGGTGGCTAAATTTGCTATTTTACCTTGTGCTGCTGTCTCTTTCTTAATGTTTATTTATTGCACTCTGATTCTCACTCTGTCTCCTTTTGCTTATCAAGAAAAGGTAAAAAGTAGCAATTACTCTTGCTTTCTTTCTATTGTCTTTGTCACACACACACACACACACACACACACACACACACACACACACACACACACACACACACACACACACACACACACACACACACACACACACACACACACACACACACACACACACACACACACACACAGTCCTGGGCAAAATAAAGGCAATTGTCTATTAGTTCATATACTAAAGGATATGATATACAAAGGAAAACAAACATATCAGTTTGTTAGGCTTTCCTCTAAGCCTTTGCCGAGATAAAATCTGTTTTTTTCCATCAAGGGCTCCCATTCTGCTCCATAGCAGCTCGTATTCCTTCATGTTCACGGGCGGCCCAAGGAGCTTGGTTGGGCTGGTTCAGTCCATACGTCCACACCCCCCCCCCCCACCACCCTCTGCTTACCGATCATCTTGTTTTGGTTTGGTTTGTTATTCCGGGAGATGAAACCCAGGTTTTGACTAGTCCCAAAAGTTAGCAGAAAATACCTGAATACCTGTTCAAAGTTTTCTCGTGAGTCATATTCCCCTGAAATATTTATTTTCTCAGTTGGAAAACGCTTCCGTTTTGGTCTCACTGAGTGTCGGTCAAACAGTTATTGTTTTACATCAAGGAAAATGTTAAGTTGTGAGAAGGGGGAAATTGTTGGCTCCGGCTAAAAACACTTCTCCAGAGTGTTTGTTTTCTAATGTACATGCTTTTTTTTATTGTTTGGAAATTACAAACCAGCATGTTTTGCATCCTTCTTGAAATCCTTCTGGGCTCGAAGCTATCTCCAACTTTAAAATGTAACTTAGAGGTTCAACTGAGGTTCAGGCACGGCCCTGGTCATGGAGCGGTTTCAGAAAGGTCGGGTAGAATCTAGCACCATCTCGGGCCGATCCGTTTGCTTGC
>OLKM01000146.1:228237-263237 GCA_900291075.1 Melanogrammus aeglefinus
CACACACACACACACACACACACACACACACACACACACACACACACACACACACACACACACACACACACACACACAGTAACACAAGGCATGCATTCTTCCGAAAAGAGGTGGATGCATACAAATGCACACAGCGCATGCACACAAAACGCAAACAAACACACACACAACACACACACACACACATTCACACTCGCATGTAAACATATGCATGAACATACACACGCATAATCACACCGAGCATGCACAACACCCCTACACACGCATTCAAACACACACACACACACACACACACACACACACACACACACACACACACACACACACACACACACACACACACACACACACACACACACACACACACACACACACACACACACACACACACGAACACATACAGACGAAGACATGCATGTTTGTAGATGTGAGAAAAGAACAGAACGAAGCCCATATGCAGAGACAGACAAACACACACACACGCACATGCCCCCATACACAAATCCACAACCAAACACACACCCACACACACACACACCCACACACACACACGCACACACACGGAGACACCCAACCCCTAAACCCATTCACACACAGCCCCACACTCCCATCCAATATTTAAATGGTTATTAGACATTCTATTATTGCATCCTGGGGGAGAACTGGTGGTGTGCGAGAGACGGCGGTCGCAAGACAATCTGAACATTTCAGGACCAGGAGATGTATTATGAGCCATGAGAGAATATGAAACCCTCCAGGCTGTGAAATGTTAGACAGGAACTAGAAGGAACCACAAGCGTGTGACCTCGGCACGTGTGACACTCACATACAAAGAATCCCACACAAAGAAACATAACCACACACACTCCCAATACACACGCAGAGGTTTTTTTGAGGGGTTGTAATTACTGCGTACAGGCTTCCCATTCCCCGGTGCCCTCTGTTAGATACTAGTTGCATTTGTTTATTTTAGCGGTGGCTATCGCTAATTACTGTTAGCCTCTGCTGATGCTCAGTATGCTAATTTAACAATTAGATGTACAACTCCATTGTTTAAGTGGTACTTTTAAAGCAGGATAACTACTTTTTGGTGGCTCTACCTACATCTTTTGCAAAAATATTAAACCTATTAAAACTTGGAATTAACCTTTAAAAAGTTTTGAAGGATTCCATTGAATAACTTTTAATTATATCCCTATCATCTTTTTGGAACTACCTCTGGCCCCTTTTTAAAGCAAAGATTGTGTCTCCAATTTCCATCAAAGCTTTCCAAAAAATCTGTTGAGCAGACTTATTTCAAAACAACAACCAGTCCAAGATTATTCGACCTAAGGCAATCATCCAATCATAACTAGTTTTGAGTCATATTTTGTTCCATCTGTATTGTTTTGTTCGAAATCAATTTCATTTACATCATAATAATTTAACTTATCAAATATAAAATGGGAATATATACGATACATACAATTTTGGTAAATCCAACAAATGTGGAACCATGTAAGACATAATAGAATATATTTATTAAGTTATCACTTTATGACCATTATGAGTTTTGTCTTTTAAAATATTCTTAACCTTACAAAATCCTGCTCTGAAATAAACTACCACAAACACAGACCACTGCTGATCTGTAAACCTAGCTGCCATCTGGCAAGCCAATCAGCAGGAACCATACCCAAACACCCAGCCAATCACAGACACACCCACAAGCCCCCAATTAACTCAATCAATCAATTTCAATCATCAGCGGCACACAGATAAACTCAAACAAGGGAAAGGACATCAGCACAAACCACTCATAAATATGACCATGGGTCCGTCATATGTGCAAAAATGTGCATAGGCATGACGTTTTCAGTTTGTGAGTTAATTCCCAGGGGGTATAGCTATAAGGACTCTGTTCCAATTGTTCGGCTTGTGCCCAATACAGCGGACGACTTATGGTGTCCCCATTTTGTAGCATTTTGTAAGCCAATCCTTAATACCTACGATTCATCGTAGAATAAGTGCATTCTTATATCCACACCAAATCCCTTGATGCATAATGCCATTCATCGTCATCAAATCCATCCAATGGAAATGGTTCATGCTTGAGTTGTCACCAGGTAACATCTAGCACACATCATTTGTTAATGCGACCCCATACATGTCACAACAAAAGGTTTCTGGGTGCATAATCATTCATATATGTCGATGCATATATGTATTGTTCTCTAAATACAATAGTGGAAATGGAATGAGCCAAGTGTCAGCCAATGGGAACCTCCCCCAATGGTTCCATATCCATGACAGCAGCCTGGAGGGATAGGACCTCTGTTCTCAGGTCACAGCTGCCCTCCTCACTGCCTGACCGTAATGACTGGAATACACTACAAGTACACGCCCAAGAGGTGAAAGATAAGGCTGTGTGTGTGTGTGTGTGTGTGTGTGTGTGTGTGTGTGTGTGTGTGTGTGTGTGTGTGTGTGTGTGTGTGTGTGTGTGTGTGTGTGTGTGTGTGTGCGCGTTATGTCCACTATATAGCAATTTAACTTTCACAGCCCTGCCTCATGATGTTGAATAATTACAGACCACTGTTTTCATTTCTTGCTGTGTTATGACAGTTCAGAAATAAGACTAATGAGTGTGTGTGTGTGTGTGTGTGCGCTTGCTCATGTATTTAGGACGCTCCCCCCTGCAATCATCGCTTCCATTATTTTTAGGCAGCAATCTCTTCTTCCCCCTAATTTATTTCATTTCAAATCGACCGCCAGAGAATTTCAAAAAACAAACCTTAGAAATCGCATATATACTGTATGTTCCTATTATTATTGTTATTAACATGTTTGGTAACCAAGCAGACTTTCGTCCAAAGCAACTTAAAGTGGGCTTATTTGATTGTTAAGATGTCATTAAGTAGCAGGTAGAGGAATCTGGCTGAAGGGTGACTACAGAGAGAGGTGCAGACTGTAGGTCATTATCTGGTAGCACTTAAGGTACAATATGCATTTCTGTTTTGCTTGGAATGTGCTCTAAAGCCCTTCCTGTCATTGGAGAGGCTCGTTTTAAGGCTGCTGGGATCCAGGTTTATTGCATTGGCTCTGCTGCGAAATCTCATGTTATGGTTTTCAGCAAACTGCTCGCTGCGGGAGGCGGGATTTGGAGAGAGTAGGGAGCGGGAGGGTCGAGGGTTTTATGTTATTTCTTTAATAGAGTTGGAATTACAAATTCTGCCAATCGTCAGCCTAATATCATAATTGTCTCAATGTAATATCCAACCTAACTCTACGCTCATAAGGCTGCTTATCCAAATCCAATCAGAGGGCTTTTTACATTCCATAATCACTAAACGCTAAACTAAAAGTCATTTATTTGACTTTGGCATTTTTGATGCTAAATACAAGATGAACATTAAAATATGACATAGGCAATTATTCTATGAGGCTAACCATATCGCTCCTTTAAATATTTAAAGAGTCAAAGAAGATGAAAAGCAAAAATGTGATGCTGGTTGAATTGAATTGTCTTTTTTTTGATTCTGAAAATTATTCGAAAATAATAAACAAAAGCTAACACACAGCAAACCGTGAAAAGGTTTCTGCGTGATGACGTAATCAACGACTCATTTGCATAGAAACCTCCATTTACATGGACCATTTAACAAAAATGGCGACAATAAATGCAGATAAACGCCCCCATGCAGTCAAAAGGTTAAAGAGAATTGAACCCAAAATGTGAAGTTCATTATGGAAATTACAGAGTTTATTATCCATAAACGTAGATTGGATTACGGAGCTCCGGCTGAAGATTGACTGACGATTTCCCCTCGAGAAGTTAAAAAACGCATGCCGCCACATTCATTCATACACAATCAAACTCTTGCACTCAAGGGCGTAGATGTGCACGTGCTCACACACAAACACACTCACAATTCCTCCCCCCCCCCACACACACACACGATTCCTCCCCCACACACACAGACACTGCTCCCAGCTGTTATATTCAATTTGCACTTTAAAGAGAGCTTCCCCTTTTCCTCTGGTGCCTCCAAACCAAAAGTGAGTGTGAGTCTCTCTCTCTCCCCCACCCTTTGGTGTTATCTGCTAGTCTGTCTGTCTGTCTGTCTGTCTGTCTGTCTGTCTGTCTGTCTGTCTGTCTGTCTGTCTGTCTGTCTGTCTGTCTGTCTGTCTGTCTGTCTGTCTGTCTGTCTGTCTGTCTGTCTGTCTGTCTGTCTGTCTGTCTGTCTGTCTGTCTGTCTCTCTCTCTCTGTCAGTCTGTCTTCCTGCCTCCCTTTTTGCCGTCCATTCGTTCATAAGGCTAACAAAAGATAGGCAACTGGATCCTGATTGGTCAGAGACACACAGGGGCGCACAATGACCCAGCCCAGATGCACCCCCACACCTAACCATTGTTTGTCCTAAATGTTCAAGCTTGACAGTGGAAGCTACGAATGGATGAGTGGATTAAAATCAAAAAACATTTAGATAGATAGATGGGTGAAAGGCTGGTGGCTAGATGGACACATGAAGGGATGGATAGATGATCGGATTGATGGAGGGATGGAAACCGGAAAGGATTAATGCATGGATGGCTGGATGGAATGGATGAATTCTGTCTGAAGGTTGTCTGAAGTTTGTGTGAAGATCCTTCGTAGCTCGGTGGCATATGCACGGCTTGAGGAGCCCGAAGTGGAAGCGCCCTTTTGACGTATCTGTTTGTTTCCTTTGTCGATGTGCCTTGCGTGTCGTCGCCCGACAAGAGAACATCTGAAGGGTTATCGCTTATCACAAGGCGCCTCGCTTTGCGCACCAATCTGGGTGGGCCGGAGACGACCTGCATTAAAATGACTCAACATATCCAAGTACCCCCATGTTGGTTGGTTTCAATCCTTTTCAATTCCTTGGACCACTGTGGACTGTTTTGAATGAGATCACTCTGGTGTCACCGGAACTCTATTGCATTGAGTGGATTCACAGCAGAACCGCAGAACCATAGTACACCCCTGCATGGCCTTAAACTCTCTTCTCGAGTTATGTCTCTACCTCTTATTTACTTATCTTGTCCCTCTTGTCTATTGTAATCTACTTAAACACTTCCATCCATTCTAATTATCTTCCTCTGGAGGTCCTGAAGCATTCGCTCTCTCGCTCTCTCTCTCGCTCTCGCTCTCGCTCTCGCTCTCTCTCTCTCTCTGACATTTCACTTTGAATGCTTTTGGTGTGTGTATGTGTGTTTCAGTCGTGCACGCTTATCCCGGCGCTCATGGCATTTCACTTTGTATGCTTCCGTGCGTGTGTGTGTGTGTTATGCGTGCGCTTGTGTGTGTTTAATGCTTGCACATGAGCCTACATGTCGATACGGTTGTTTTGTTGTTGTGTGAGCAAGAGGAGATTGTCCTGTTTAATTGTGTCTTATTGAATAATTGTGGTTGTGCCAGTTGAAAATGATGTTTGTCCATTAACGTCCTTGTTGGTGGTTTGAAGGCACACCAAGATTGTTAACACGCTGACAACGGTGTTGACACCAGCGTCCTGGAAGGATAAATTGACACCAGTGAAGCTGCTTGCTCTGACACTGCTGGTTATTTAGTAGGTACAAAACTGTGTGCATGCCACCAACCCAACTCAAACACCATCCATACGAAGTTATTTGCATGTGTCCTGTGCTGCTGGCGTCATTTGAATATTCAAGAAGACAGGAGCTCTGATAGAGTTCACCACAACCAGTAGTTACATCTGTTGGTCGACCTACATGTCTATCTGTGTATCCATCTTAGTATCTGTCATTCGGTATGCGTGTGTCTAGATCAATCAATCTTGATGTCTGCTGTTCATTTAAAATACAGTTTTAATACATTTAAAATACAGTCGTTTTGTTTATATGACCTTTCAAACCATTATTTTTACTTTTTTAATCAACAATGCAGCCTCAACAATTTCCAAATCTATAGATATAGAAAGATTCACAATCTCCAGCAATCAGGCAAACCCCAAGTTCAGCAAACGGGGGTGTAAACAGCTCAATATTCCCTCCCTAAGCACCTCAGGCTCCAAGAACGGCATGCCTGTCCTACACAGGGGGTGATATTAGGGAGTAAAGAATAGTGAATACCCTCTATTCATATATCCACAGGTTCACATTTGACTTTCAAATCAGATTGCTGTTCAGCGGTCGCACTATGCAAACGTCCCAGCAGCAGCTATCCGTGCGGTTCAGAGAAAGAGGAAGTTGAAAGAAAATAAAGCTTTTCATGCTGAGCTTACAGAGCTAATTTTCTTTAATTTCCTCTTCCTTCCCCCCAGCCCCCCCCCCCCCCCCCCAAAACTCACACACACACACACACACCTTCACTACTGGACAAAATGGTTTGGATACTTCTGATGGTTCATTTGTAAAGGTCAATAAAGTGAAAGAATGGCTGGAAGGATAGCTGGATCCTGTGTATTGGAGGAGGGGATGTAAGTAGGCCGGGATGGCTTGACGGATGGATTGACAGATGAATCGACGGTTCTTTCACTTGGGCAGCACACAGAGCTAACTCGTAGAACATCCAGGTTTCTCCCTGGACGTGTTGGTAGTTTGTAAACTCGATAGAAAATATAGAAAAACCGACTGACCCTGAACGCCATACGACACCTTTGTATCTCACGTCTGTCACTCATCCAAGAAGCTCCTCTTCATCTGGTCTCCTAGCCCCCCCCCATCGATCCCCTCCTCCCGTCTCTCCAGCACCCCTTCGGTTCATCTACTTCAACTCCCCCTCTTCCTCTTTCCTTCTCTCCTCTTTGGCACTCACTCCCTTCATCTCTTACCCTCAGTCTCCCCCCCACACCCCAATGTCTCCCTATATATGTCAGGGGTATTCCACCGTTGGGGTAGGAGCGAGACTCTTGAAGTTTAGAGATGTTTCAAACATACAAAACAAATCAAATAAGGACGAGGGAAAATGGCACGACTCTAAATGCAGCGGTCGGGAATGGCGGCACATTATGCCCCACGCCCGGCCCTCAGTTAACATAAATAATTCACAAAATGGCAGTAACGGTGGAGGGACTGTGTTAAATACCCACCATTAAGGAGCAGGCAGAGAGAGAGAGAGAGAGAGAGAGAGAGAGAGAGAGAGAGAGAGAGAGAGAGAGAGAGAGAGAGAGAGAGAGAGAGAGAGAGAGAGAGAGAGAGAGAGAGAGAGAGAGGAGAGAGGGGAGAGAGGAGAGAGAGAGAGAGAGAGAGAGAGGAGAGAGGGAGGGAGAGAGAGAGAGGAGAGAGAGAGGGAGGAGAGGAGGGAGAGAGAGAGAGAGAGAGAGAGGGGGGGAGAGAGAGAGAGAGGAGAGAGAGAGAGAGGGGGGAGAGAGAGCGAGAGGAGAGAGAGAGAGAGAGGGAGGAGAGAGAGAGGGAGAGGGAGGGAGAGAGAGAGGAGAGAGGGAGAGGGGGGGAGAGAGGGAGAGAGAGAGAGAGAGGGGGGGAGAGAGGGAGAGAGAGGGGGGGAGAGAGAGAAGAGGAAGAGGGAGGGACAGAGAGAGAGAGAGAGGGAGGGACAGAGAGGGAGAGAGGGAGAGAGAGAGACTTGGCAGTACCTTTCTGTGAGAGATGAGGGTTGGTCGGGGTCTGTAATGGTGAGTACCCCCCACCCCAACTCACCCCTCCTTGCGAGCTAGTCATCAGCCGCTGTCAGGAAGTGCTTTTGGTCATTAAATGCGCAGAGGCCCATTCAAGAGCTACTTGTTACACGAAATCACCACTTTTTCTGTCCCACTCGGCGTCAGTAAAACCTCCAGGGACCCCATCTGTTGCACACTGTGTGTGGTTTAGGGTTCGTTTACCTCTCGCAGACTGAATTATTCGCTATTAGGCCACTCCGTAGGCCCGGGGCTCCAGGGCAAATAATAAATTTTCTTTTTGGACTCCTTCATATCTATTAGCACAGCACCCCTCTGGAAAACCGCTGCGGTCTGGCTCCAATCGCATTGGCTGCATTTTTAATTTCCTATGCGTTCCTCACTGTGTGCGCGTCCCCTCTTTGTCATTTCAATCCCCTTCCTGCCTCCCAGTTCATGAAAAACAAAAACACGACCACTGCCCGATGACGAAAGCCACCTTTTCTCTCCTTTTTCTTCATTTTCTACTCCTTCTTCTTCTTCTTCGGACCTCAAGCACACTTGTCTGTTCGCTTCTAGCCTTCTCTCCTTCCTCCATCAGTCGCCCCACGTCCCTCATCACCCATCTCCGTCGGGGACGTCCGTCTTTACATCCTCGTCCCCCCCCCCCCCCCTCCCATATTGGGGATACCGTTGCCATGGCAACTGCCTCTTTCCCTTTTACCCTCCACACTCTCTCGCTTGTTCACTCGCATGCCTACTATTCTGCTCTTTTTCCTTTCTTTACGCGCCCGTTCTCTCCCTCCCGCTCGCCCTCTGAGACGTTGTTTTTCGTATTTCCACCTCTCGGGGCCTCCCTGTTTTTATTCAGTCAAGAGATGAGAGGGAGGGCAAGAGTTCAGCCACTGGCCCTGGGGCCTGTACCGGTGGCACACTAGAAAATATATCCATCATGTGTTCTTTGCTTGATTATTATTATCTTTTTCTTGGTCTATTAGTTTAATCGAATTGGATTTTGCTGTCCATACAAGTCTTTATTGAGTATTTTTGCCATTTTGTGTGAATATTTGGTATTTCATTTGACTTTGTTTTGGGGATAATAATTTTTGTGTGTGTGTATGTGGTCATTCAAGAGTTCTCTAGTCTGTAATCGTGATGTCACAGGTGGTAAGTGCCACTATTTGACGACTTGAGTATGTATAGTGCAATCAGGTTGTGCGTCCTATAACCCGATGGATGGATGGATGGGTGGATGGATGGATGGATGTAAAGCCTACCCCCCATGAACAAAGTTCATTCAAGTGTGTCTTTCGATCCACATAGTAATTAGAAGCTTCAGCACACCGAGTTCCTCTTCCATCTGTCATTCTTTTTGAATGTCCTTTTGCGTCCCGTTTTCATCTCCTTCTCTTCCGTTCTCAATACTGTCCTGTGCTGCTGCTGTGACACACACCCTTCCACCGCTTTCCTTCTTCGCGTCTCCTGAAGGACGTACGTCACCGGCGGACGTCAAAGCAGCTTGTCTGTGTTTGTCACTCCCTGTGGGGCAGAGCGAGGTGCCGAGTATGGTGATAGAGAAGGGGACTTCTGACTACATCTCACGCAAGAGGTAATTACCGTCTGTCACCTTTCTGCCTTGTCTGTCATTTTTATCCAAGATTCCGGTGGAAATCTACAGTCCTCCCACGGGATAGAGGGGGGAAAAAAGTATAGGCCTGCCATCCATGATCCGACCCACTGGGACCATGGGACCCACAGCACAAAAGTGTTATAATAGGAGATTGGTGCACAATGCCCAGCTTCTCTTCAGGAGGGGCTGCCTGTGGACATTTTACTTTGACATACTGAGTGGAGCGGTTGGAAGGACAAAGGGACCACCTAAGATAAGAAACGTTTAACACTTAAAGTCCTCTCTCTCTCTCTCTCTCTCTCTCTCTCTCTCTCTCTCTCTCTCTCTCTCTCTCTCTCTCTCTCTCTCTCTCTCTCTCTCTCTCTCTCTCTCTCTCTCTCTCTCTCTCTCTCTCGTCATAGTGGCGGAGGAGATGTTTAAATGGCTGCCACCATTCATTCTGATTTCCCGCAGGAGCTGGAGAAAGGGAACGAAGACAGATGTGACGATGTCGCTCAAGTGGGTTCCTTTGCTCGTTAATCCGTCCGCTTTGTCTTTGTGTCTCTCAGGAGGAGACGGGAGTAAAAAAAAGAAATTGAATAATAGTAAGACGGTTGGATTTACATTACTTGAGGAGAACAGTGCTATTTTGGCTGCAGTCTTTTGGTTTAGGAATAAAGCCAGGTTGCTTTCAACAATATTTTTATTAATTTGTGCCATTCTCAGTAATATTCAAGTCATATTCATTCCAAAACCTCTATTGAGAAAATGATCTATAATTTAGGTTTGATATTATCTCTTTTAGAAACACTCTGCTCCTCTGGTAACCCCAATGTCCGCAGCCTGCATGCAATACAAATGTCTGCTAAACAACTAAATATAGACAGATAACGACAAATAGAGGAGGAAAGGAGTATTGAAAAGAATTCTAAGGACCGATGAGGAAGGTAAACACATTGAAAGAGAGACGACAGCAAACGATTATACCCGTAAATAAAAAAACAGTGTTACTTCGGACTGAAAATGCTGTTAACATGCTGCTTTCATGTTATTCTTTTGTGCCTCTTTTCCTAAGCCTGCTTATTTCTCACATACAATGCACACGTCCAAACAAACACACACCCATCCACTCACCCAGCCACCCCTTCTATTCATACTTACTTTCACTCAGTCAGCGCTCAGCAAATGAGACAGCCAAACTTTAGAAAACCTTGACAAACAGCTTGTAACACAAAGACGCACCCGCCCCCCCCCCCCCCCCCCCCCCCCCACACACACAACACACACACACACAGAGACGACATTCCCCTTCACATCCCCCAGTACCTGAGCTGTCGCAAAAGAGGGACTCCTGCTGTTCTCCCTAGTGGCCCACCGAGACATGGACGTAGCAGGGCTCCTGCTTTGTGGCTAAGGTGATGCAAGAAAGCTGTAAGAGTCTTACAGTGAAGCCACCTCGTGCGCGCTTCGGTGTGTCATCCCAAGACGGATGGCTAGGTGGAGCGATTTAACGGCCACTCTAAAAAAGCACAACGCATAGGGTCACAGACGAAGACCATAAAAACCGGGACTAGTACTGCGCTACTTGACGGTAAAGTACCCCGATGGTACTTTGCCATCAGGGAGGGTCCCTCAGAGCTCCACAGAGTTGTGCCTGTTTGAACCGCTGTACGGACTCAAGCCTAAGGGAATCCTCCACAGGAACAAAGGAAGCATGGGAGAACCAAGAATCCAACCACAGGTCAGTGATTGGTCAAAAGGCTGACATGCACCAGCAGTTAGCACGAGTTTGGGCTGATAGTACGGGCCCACAAAAATGAGTCTCAGACAGTCATGGCCTCAAACTACAAGAGTGGGGCCGAGGTCAGATAATTCAAGAAGGGGGAGAAGGGGTTTGTCCAGGCTCCCACCGGAGCGATGGCGAGTACCTAGGCCAGGTATACGAAGTGCCACATAATTGAATGAACCAGAGATTTTCCCAAGTGTAGTGATGGCAAATAATCTAATCCAAACAACAGCGATACGAGCCCCCATGGGGGAGTAATTTGGCAGAAATAGAAACTCCGGGATTGATAGCCTGATACCGCGAAGACTTACCGGCCATTGCGTGACGGAATGAGTAAAAGTATTCGGCCACAGATCCAGACGAAAAACCTTGGTTCTGTAAGGACTTCAGGAAGGTGAACGGGACAATGCAAAATGAAGACGTCATTCTCACCCCCTGAGGGGCTCTTTCAGTACTGTAATCTCTTGTTGTGCCTCCATACGCTCAGCTGCTGGCCACGGCCATAAATAAATACAGAACCGAGTTTCCAAGCCGGCTTTACTCCAAGTTCTGACCCAGATTAGGCAGCTGCACCTGGTGAACTGGACCCAGGAGACGGACACGGCCTTACTCACCCTCAGGGGAGACCCTATGTGTGGGACATATTCTGGTGGCCCCAGACATCTTTAAGCCCTTCGTACTGGGAACTGTCGCCTCAGAGACAGGTTCGGGGGCTGGCCTGTCCCAGGTAGCGAATGGGGTACAGCACCAAGTGACATATATAAGAAGTAAACAGCTAAAACCCTTGGAAGAACTAGGCTGTGGTAGGCAAAAAATATCTGACCATTAAGTGGGCCATGTCCAAACTTTAATATTGCCCACCAGACAGAAAGTTCACAATAGTGACAGACCGTGCACCCCTAAGATAGATGGATGCAAACCGAGAAAGGTATTGCACAGATCACACGCTGGTTTCTGGGGTTACAGATGTTTGCTTTTAATGGAGCTGGGGAGGGGGATCTTGGGGTGTTTCCTCCAGACTAACCACGGGAGGGAGCCAGAGAAGGGGGCAGCACCCCTTTATGGCCGGCTCAGACTACACGATTTCAGCCCGATTTTGCCCCGATTCTTTTGTCGCAGACAAATTTGCGAATCGTACACGATTTTTGACAGGTCGGCGACGAGACGAGGTCTTGTAATGTGACATGCTTGCGATCTGCTACGTTTTCGTCTGCGACGTTCGAAAGCCCCACGACGAAAAGTTTAGCATGTCAGAATTTTTGGGAATCGCATGACGTAGCTATCGTGAGGGAACCACGCCCCCAGTTGCGTGAGGGAACCCTACGAACAGCTGGAGCTCAGTGTTTACCAACTGACTTCACTGCACTACGCTGAGTACACAGTAACTACTACTACAAAAAAAATGCGATTAATAGCAAGAAGAAGAATACTAATGAAGAAAACGAGAGAAAAGGAAACAACATAATGGAGACAACTTTGGTTGAAATGCGGCAGTATATTTACTCATGTCACTCGCAACGCAACTACTGTGAGGAGTTGCTGCATTGAGCAGATATAAAAACTACTGGAACCTTTATGACAAAAATGTAAAAACATTTATGTCAGTTCTAAACCTTTGATTTTCTAAATATCTTGTAAACGTGAATGATACAAAGTAAAGAGCATCGCACCCTAGAATCGTGTAGTGTGGCCAGTCTTCCGACGAGACAACTTCCGATTTCCTGGCTTTGGGATCGTATAGTGTGACATGTTAAATCGTGGAGGAATGTCTGAGAATCGTGTAGTCTGAGCCGGCCATTAGAAGTAGCTGGCAGCTGGGGACAGTTGTAGAAACATGGTATATCGATCGGCGTCTCTTGGACCGTGGAGAGACCCAGCTGAGACCGATTGTCAATCAGGGAGTCAGAGGACAGAGGGCGACCCGACACGCTCCAGGCAGAAACGCACCTTGTGGTTGGACTCAGCGTGCACATGCAAAACCTATTGTGAAGCTCATTTACGTTGTGTCGTTTTTCTTCACTTTGTGTTTCTACCAAGCACATGAACGCACGCAAAGTCATACACACACACGCACACTTAAACACACACACACACACACACACACGGAAACCTCCGCCACCCCACTCTGTTATCACGGAATGGAATGGAGGTGCAAAATCATGTACATCTGCACCATGTGTCAAATCAATCAACCAAATCAATCTCCATCCCACTTTTAACCCACACCCACCCACCCACACCCACACCTACAATTACCCACACACACCGACAACCACAACCACAACGACACATACACACCCACGCCTAAAATGACCCACACCGACACCGACAAACACACACACACGCACACACACACACCCACACACAAAGAAACATACACATAGGCAATGTGAAGACATTCTGCTCGATAAAATCAGAGTAGTTTGTGAGTCCATTAACTTAAAGGTCAGGTCACCTCCCTCTCGCTCAGCTCCTTTACTTCATAAGCAATCCATAAACAAGTGGGGACGTGGAAATAATCAGCATGGAGCCGTGAAGGAGTGAGAGGGAAAATAGGGAAAAGGAAATCAATTTTAATTAATAAGAACCTTTAGAGAGAGAGGGTGTTTAGCGTTTTCCCTGCGCACATGAACGCACCCACGTGACCGCACGTACACACACACGTGATATGAGAGTATGAGGTGTGTTTAAGCATCTACAGGCAAGATGAAATGACAGACGCACCCTAACAATCCTACATGTACGCTCTTTATGGTTTTGGTATTTCCTCCCTGGCTGTGATTCACTATCTTGCCAACTCAGGAAAAAAAAAATTCAATTATCAGTCAGTGTTTTATTTCCATCAAATGCTATGGGACCTTTGACTATATATATATGTGTGTGTGTGTGTGTGTGTATTACAGCTTTGTAATATGGTTATATAACAATAACAGTTATATGATTTTGTTATGCTCTCTCTCGACATTTAATAGCCTCTCCTCGGCAGAATGCAAACACAGCATGGCAGCAGTGTACGACACTGACAAAGGATGCGCACATCTACGTGTGCATCTCTGTGTGTTTGTTTTTCAACAGTCCCCCTGAGTAACGTCAGCAACAGGAAGTGCGTTGTGCATGAGCAGGAAGCAGAGCGAGTCGAATACTCTGCGATTGAACTTTACCACCGAGGTTAACCTTTAAGAGGAGGGGGGAGGTTATACACATATAAAAGTCACAAGATTACCAGATTATTTTACTCCACTGAACTGGTCACTACAAAGGGTAGAAAATTGCAGGATAAGGTCGGAGAGATTACATAAAAGAAGGACGGGGTTTGAAAGGTCTTTGAGAAAAGAGAGAGGGGTGAAGAAACCAAGAGAGGAGTTGAGCAGCTCTGTAAGATAGGTGTAGGGTGAGAAAAGAGTGAGAGAGTAACGGATAAAGAGCCGTTTGATAGAGAAAGCTGAAGAGAGACGGAGAGAATTAGAGACATACCAAAGGTGGATAAAAGGAGAGGAAAATAAGGAACCTGAATGAAGCAGAATCAAGGGGAAATAAAATAAGGGTTTAATACAATTTAAAGAAAACACAGACGCAAAGAGGAAGAAGCAATGTATGTTTTTAAATCTACACATGATTCTGAATATTTGTTTGGAAGAATGTGAGAGTGCCATCAATTGCCCTCAGGGAGCTATTTGCTTGTCAACAAGTGACACTGGCTCACTGACATGACTAGTTATAATGGTTTTGGACGGATTTGTTTTGCCCCACATTTCTTAGACCTGAGTCCACAATGCAAAATGGCATGATTTACTTGCTTTACTTGCGGCGTGTGTTGATGGCTATTCACCTAAGGGAAATACTTCCTGCTAATACAAGAACTAGCAACTAGGACACATTTACCGAAATTCTTTCTTTTTTTTTTACTCAAACAGAAGCACGCAAGTGGTTCCTATGAGGGGGATGAGAACCATCATGAAATGCAATAGGAGCCCCCTGTGAAAATTCTGACTATTTATATCAGAGAGGCTCTTCTGGGAATGAAAAATCCAAGGAAAGGTTATGACTTGCACAACTTGTTTTTGGACAGGTAGTTTTGACACTTTTTGCACTACCTTTCAATTAGTTGCACAATAATTACTTTGAATGAAGCGCCACACACACACACACACACACACACACACACACACACACACACACACACACACACACACACACACACACACACACACACACACACACACACACACACACACCTGTGTTGCATTGTGATGAACAGAGTACCCAAATGAAAAAACTGTTCACATAAATAAGATAAAACATTTTCCTAGAGAGGAACTTTTTAATTGTGTGGTGAGCTGTCAAACACAAAGACTTTATAGTGTGTGTGTGTGTGTGTGCGTGTGCGTGTGTGTGTGTGTGTGAGTGAAAGAGAAAGTGTAAAAAAAAAAGAGAATCCACAAAAAAAACCTTTCCAAAACTGCTGAGTCATCTCCCAAATCCCTCCAACCGGGAGAGAAGCCAGTTTCCTAACCCCTGTCAGTCCAATCTCATTCTGATTGTTTGTAAGCAGAATTTATCCGTTCCTTCGCTGTCTTCGGTCAGGCGAACCATCTTACTTACCTGGTTGTTGTTAAACTCAATTCTCAACATCGAAAGGAAGAAACTAGTCCGCGGATCCAAAGACTGCTTGGCTCGGCTTGGGTTCTTACACACCCGAGATGTTAGCTTGAAGGCTCATGCGTTGTCTGAGTTGGCAGTTTCCGTGGTTTCAAAGTAAAAGCCTGATTTCGACCATACTTTCCTGTTTCTTTTGTTTTATTCAACCACGGAGGATAACCATCTGGGAAAAAAGAGACTATCCACATCTTTCTCGTTTCAACGTTTCAACGTTTCCTCTGCGTGGGAAAGGGAGCCAAGTTGGTGTGCCGTGGCGCTCGTCCAACATGTCGTAAACATCAAGACCTGTGAGTCACGTTCGTAGCGGCGGTGCTGAGGTTAAGATGCAACGGCGCACAAAGGCTTGTTTGGCAAGGACGGATCGCTTTCAGGTTAAGCGGTTTCGATTGCAGGAGTGCACCAGCGAAACTGGGCGCTAGTACCAAAATTTCTCTCCTGCCAAGAACACAGCGATGCTGCGTATTACGGTCCGGTGCTCCCGTCTATGGAGAACTAGGCCAACTTTGTTCATCATAGAATATTCAATCAACCGCAATTACAATCAATCTTCTTTTATTTTATAATTGCTGTATTTATTTGTTTTATAAAAAGGTGAACATGATATCATAACCCAGAAAGCTTTTGAGCCTGGGTTTGAGGCCCAATATCTGAAGTCTACCCCATGTGTATAGTTGAAATCTAAAAAAGGGACCAGCGATACAGTAACACAATGTGATCACCACAAAAATGTTGTTGTTCCTTTAAGGCCAGAAATACCTGTGATACCTTATCATAGAGCCTTTCTTCAGCCAACATTATTTTACAATTATCAAATTATAAAAAAAAATCATGAATGAATATATTAATTCTGCATCCGTTTTATACTATTTTTTCATTTCCTGTCTCACTTGGTTTCTGCCGCCGTTTCTTGCAATGTGACCCTTAATAATCTCTCATTCCATAGTCTCTATTGTCTTGGATTCAACACCTCTCTCCTGCAGTAATTTAAACTCTCTTTCTTAGACTGGAGCCAAATTGTTTTCGGTAGTGGTGTTTCTCTAGCCTCTCAGATGGCCCAAGGGGACGTTATTTTTGTTCCGATTCACCAGAGCTTAGGTTCATTGTTTCCTATTAGACCCTACTTGTGAACAGCTCTATGGAGCTATGTCTATGATTACCGTGATCACTGTTCTCACATGTTTAGTGTAATCCGAATTAGTGTATTTTAAGCATCCTTTTGACAGGCTACTTTAATAACCTCCCTTTCAGTCTTGCTCTTGTATTTAATCTTAAAGCGGTCACGTGTGTGTGGTGGTGTGTGTGTGTGTGTTGTGTGGTGTGTGTGTGTGTGTGTGGTGTGTGTGTGTGTGTGTGTGTGTGTGTGTGTGTGTGTGTGTGTGTGTGTGTGTGTGAACTATAAGCAACAAGTTGTGGTAATACAGGCTGTTTGTAACATATGAAAACCAAAAGTTAACCCTTCCAATAAGGAGGTCATTTTCTGCTACTTCCATTTGATTCCCATTTTGACACTGGTTTGTCTCCAAGTTTAGAGTACAGCACAAGCTGCCAAGTCTTATCCACACAGACATGAATCCACATGTGTGTGTTTGTGGGTGTTATGAAGCCAGGCCCCATGTGAGTGTGTGGGCATTGTAAGATTTAGCTTGGCCCCAGGTTAGTTAGTGTGTGTTGTGTGTGTGTGTGTGTGGTGTGTGTGTGTGTGTGTGTGTGTGTGTGTGTGTGTGTGTGTGTGTGTGTGTGTGTGTGTGTGTGTGTGTGTGTGTGTGTGTGGAAGGGCCCCATGTTGAGGCCCCTGGGGTCAAACCACGACCCCGCCCCCACGCCCTCCTCCTATATTGCTTGTTGTTGTTTTAGTATTTCTTCCATCAGGGGTCAACACTTACCTCAAACCCTGTAACCCTGTCATCAAAGAGGGTCAAAGCCATCCCGTAATATTTGGGGTCAGGATCCCATCCCCTCTTCACTGTCTCACATCCCACCACCACACCGCCAACCCCCTCCTTCTCCTCCTCCCCTTCTCATCATCTTCTCCTCGCCTGTCTTCTCCTCTCTCTCTCTTTGACTATGTTCTCGCTTTCTCCTCCTCCTCCTCTTCCTCCTTTTAAACTCTGGTCTCCTCGCCTTGTCGTCTCCCCTCTTTGAGGCTCTCGGTTCCTCCTGCGCCACTTTCCCTCCTTCTCTTCCCGGTCTCGACGCCTTAATGGAGGTGTTTAATAATGCACAGGAACACTTAGGGGATGCATTACGGATGTCCAGGCAGCTGTTGCTGAGTGGACAAAGAAGTCTCGCCAGCTCTCACCCCCCCAGCCTGCTTCACGATGGGTTTTACTATCAGCGTTGTCTTACAAGTAAGTTATTGCATTCAGGTTCTTAATGCAATAGCTTTATTTGCGCCACATTGTTTTAGTGAACCCACTGTTTCAGCTCGATGACCAGCACTATGTAATAAAGAAAAAAAGCCTTTTTGGCTGAGAGTTCTAGGAAGGACGAGAGAGGTGGTTTTCCTAATGGTTACGGCCACTTTGCGATCACATTTTTTAGGATAGTATCTATTGATTATATGTGATGACTACAATGAAGGTTAAATATGCCCCACACTTGAGCGTTATACTATAACATTTACATTTAGGGCATTTAGCTTTTATCCAAATAAACGTACAATAAGCAACAGAAAAGGCAATATGTCGTCACCAGTACAGTAAAGATATTCCTAAAACCGAGTGCCAAGCACTGCTAGGGTAACCTGTTCCCTGTATACAACAAAGATATCTAGGTTAAGACGCTACATGATGTTAAGTACTATATTTAAGTGCTATAAGTGTCCGAGAAGCATAACCCTCTCTCAGCCATCAACATTTGGTGATCTAACTCTTGGATACCTGTAGTGGACTTTGGGATTCAATCTCAGAACCTTTCCGGTGCCGGGGGGCCAATAAACCTTAACTTATAGACAAAGCTGTCTCTCGTTCTAAATAGCGAAAGGGGATCTTTGTCAAACACTGTGGCAGATGGGGGTAAGTGTAGGTCTGCAGAGAAGGCCCCAAATTAAACTTTAAATCTAGTCCTTTCTGTTCAGTACTCGCTCAGCCTTGGTAAGCGGTGTTGTCAAACGGACTGGGATTGATATAGACACAAAGGGAGAAAGAGTTAGAGAGGGATAGAGGGAGAAAGATTAGGCAACGACACTAATGTTAATGAATATCGACGTTATGGAGGGAAAGGGAAGGGAAACCAAGCAAGAGAGTGGATGCACACTAAAGTATGCAAAACGTGAGTAATACTACCAGACTCTTGAGAGAACATATATTTAAATAATTAATGTGAATGTTTACAGCGGTTAAGCGGTTGTTCCTTTCACTAACAAACGTGTCCGGATCATGACCGGGCCAACTAGAGAGTATACGACTTTGCTGTTCATCCTGTTGGACTCTGTGGGCTTAAAATACCAAGAGAGGCATCGTCTTGTACTTACCGCGCACTCCCTGTGTTATTAGTCCTGCAATAAAGCACACGTATCCCTCCCCCGTGATTAGAGATTTTGTCGTGTCGGCCGAGTGATACTGCCTCTCAGAGATTCAGTCATTATTCTGGAATCAAACATACAATGGACGCTTTAGCTTTAACAAAAGCCTATTCAATGATTGAGATGGCCCTATCATCCTCCGTTTCGGTCTTTAAAGTCATTATTGCTACTCTGATCTCTTCTCTCCCCCTCCTTACATTCTGGGAATATTAAGTAATCCAACCGAAACGCAGGCTTTCAAGGGGCGAAGGTAGTAGTTTTGTGCGTTTTGCAGGATCAATTTGCGTACGACTTATCTGAGCAATGTCAACATGCGTGAGTTGCTTGTTCTTGGTTCATGCACCTGTTTGTCAATGTGGCAAAACACACATCTGACCCCACATAACAGAGCCTATAAAACATTTCTCTAGAATAAACATTTTTATATTGAAATGATTTCTTAAACAAACACCATCATAAACAAATTTTGAACAAAAGTATTATCAAAGCTGCACAATATAACTTTTGCAATCGTAGATGATAAACTATGATAAAAAAACATGAAGAACTTAGATTAGACTGAAGAACTATTTTTCCTTAAAAAAGTTATTGCAGTTATATGCAGACAATCCTAGTCAAAGCAATAGATTTTGCTTCAACCACATGCATTGTAAAGGCTCTGTTTCCAATAGAACTCCCCCCCCAACACACCCACAAGAGAGAGAGAGTGAGAGAGGGAGAGGGAGAGAGAGAGAGCAATGTAACACACTCCATCACTTACTCGTAGTTTTCAGACAAACCTCAAAGCTGACCTGACGTTTGTCTGAGCACATATATACATATCAGTATGCTTTTGTGTGTGAGTGTGTTAAAATAAAACAAACGTTAAAGAGCCAGTGAACCCGCTGTTTCAGCAGGAATCCGAAAACTACCAGATTAATGAAAAATTTGTTTTTGGGCTGACGGTTGATGATACTGTTTCAGTACCGTTGTTGTGTGCGAGCGTTATAATGAGCCATGTTGTCTACAAAATGTCCCCGTGGCGCGTCCTAGGAGACCGCCTATACGGCCCATGAGCCAGCAAGCCCGAAAACCAGCCAGCCAGCCAATGATCTTTCAGCAAATTGTACTGACAATTAAAACCTCACACAAAACGATAGCCAGTGTCTCAGTGGCCTGTGGAGAGGGCTGCCGTTTATCAGCACTGGGTTCAAATTGTCCACGCATGCTCTCTGAATTATTCAAGTGTTTTCTGGAAAACAACGTCATGTGAAGTATAATGTCAATTACAAACTCTGATAACATCAAACAAAGCATCTCGATGGAGCAGTGTGAGTGAGCTGCTGGTCTGCAGATCTCGAGACCCAGCTGGAGACACAGGGTTGAGCTCATGAACTCACGGTCTGCCGATGTTACGGTTTTGTAGCTAAGTCACATCTATTCTAAAATATCCGAACAAGACACTGCATGTGTCTCTGTGGCACAGTTGAGATTGTTGCTTGTGATCAGCTCTATGGTCTTAGGATACGTTCCTGCAGAGTCTGTTCTCTTGGGGAAAGTATTTTTAGGTAAGTGCAAATTGCATTGCCAATCACGACCAGATGGTGGTCTGTTGAGTAGGGCTGGTGCTATCGGCACTGAAGACCTGTGTTCAAGTCCCGCCAACAACCCTCGCCTTTGGACCCCTGGTGACATTTTGGAAACAATGTCAAGTGAATTGTAATTAGAACTGAAACCTCCAAACACATCGCAGTAAGCCTCCCGGTGGTGCACTCAATGCAGCTGTTTGGGTGTCAGATCTGCAGAGCTGGGGTTCAAGTGCCTCAAAAAAGCTCCCCTTGAAACTTAATGACTTTTGGGAAACAGTGAATTGTAGCATCAATTACAACTCTGACCAGATGATAGCTAGCATGTCAGCGGTGCAGGGTAGAGGACTGGAGTTCGTCAGCCCTGCAGACCTGGGTTCAAGTCCCCTCCACAGTGAACTCCTTTAAACCTGAATGGCTTTTTTTTAAAAAACGATGTCCTGTGAGTTGTAATGTCCATTATAAGTAATCAGCTGGACTTGAACCCTGGTCTCCAGAGCATTAGCATTAGCAACAGTTCTCTCCGCTTCCCTACAGAGGTTGGAAAGCTGATTATGTTCTGAGATTTTAGACTCCTTAAAATAGACATGCGGTGGAGTGCGGTAAATGACGAGACAAGAGACCGAGATGGGTCGAGTCGGCTTTACTCTCCACTTCAATAAAACAAGTGTTACTCCAGCATGAGTTCAGAACGTAACTGCGGTAAACCATAACTATCGTAAAACCAGAACGGTCGTAAAACGGAGCTGTTATCCCAAAACCCTTTTCCTTAAAATGTACAGTCCCTTGGTGAATGTCTTATCGTTGTAGTTGTGGGTCACAATGCTATAATTACATTTAATAGTTTCATTATGGTTCAATGGAAGCAAACATCAGCAGGAATTGATCCCTGGTGGGTTCTCTCCCAACAGTACTCTCCATTGCACCACGGAGACAGTGACAATGTTCAACAATCAATAATCCACGGTTATACATGACATTAGAATCCACATGACATGACAAGCTTCAAAATTAAATTTGGTTACACAGGACACAAACTCTGCTCTCAAACTGAGAAACCTTTTCATTATGGAAAACGTTGTGAACTCTGTGATAACTCAGTAAGTTAGCAATCGCTGGCCCTTCTTTCATCTACTTAAGTGACTTGTTGTCAAACGGATACCCCTTACCCCACTTTCAGTGCACAGAGTAAAAGTGAACCTGGCCAGGGCAGAGGAAAACTTTCGAGGAACAGGGGTGCAAAGTGTATTTCTGGTGCAAAGAGTATTTCTTATTTTATACCTCACTTCTGCCATCTGTTGGGCGACCACCTATAGCTGTATATGGCCTATGCCTTGTCCCCCTCTTACCTATAACTATTTTTAAAAAAGTTTTTTAAAGGATCTCAGTCTTCAAATTCCATCTGAAACAGTGGGTTCAATGGCTCTTTAAAAGTGGTGATAAATTACCCCCTTTTTTTCAATTTCTCAAATGTAATAAATGTCTTGAAGGAGTCTTATGTTAATATTTGATACGTTAATATTAGTTCTTCTGTCAAAACAATAAATTATGCAGTATGGTTGAACCAAGCAATGGCCCGCTGTGTGTGTGTGTGTGTGTGTGTGTGTGTGTGTGTGTGTGTGTGTGTGTGTGTGTGTGTGTGTGTGTGTGTGTGTGTGTGTGTGTGTGTGTGTGTGTGTGTGTGTTTATTCATAATCGTAGATCACTACAGGTTCTGTAAAATCTCACAATGAGGCCTTTAGGGGTTCTGAGGCTTAGCCATTAAGCCAATATATTGTAATTTGTTGCCTGTTCAAATCTTTACACACACTATACATACCAACACTAAAATGTAACAACACGGTGGCAGAATCTAGTGGTTTACCGGCACAGACACACTGACACGCAGACACACCAATACACACCCTCATTGTCCCCATTTTGTCGAATCTCTATCGTCGATAGATTTGATCCGAACATCCAAAATCAATAGGCCTACGTCCAAATATCATGGGATGCTGGCCACTAGCTGAGGAATTAAAAGTGAGCACGAAGTACAATTTGAGCTTCAGATCCAGACTTTGTCATTGTGCAAACTTGTACAACGAAATTGGGGTGGTGCTCACTACCCACAGTGCAAAATAAAGCAGTGCAAAAAGCAAAATGCAAACACAATCAACAGCAATAGGCACAATAAGTATGCAGACATAAAATACAAGTGTCTTTTTAAAAAAAAAATACGGTAGGGGATTTCACATGTCCATTGGGGGGGGGGGGGGATCAGGCGTTTAGTAGACGAATTGCCCAAGGTATTCCTCAGCCTGTTTGTCCGGCTCTCAAGGGACCTGTATCTCCTATCCGAAGGGAGGAGTTGGAAAAGGCCATGGCCGGGGTGTGATGGGTCACTCATAATTATTTTTGCCCTATTCAGCCCCCGGGAGGTTGCAATGTCCTCTAGGGAGGGCAGGGGGCAGCCGATGGTTTTTCTTTTCCTGCTGTCTTAATAACCCCCTGCAGGGTTTTCCTGTCTTTGGCTGTGCAGTTTGCGTACCGCACCGTAATGCCATACACCAGTACGCACACAGCAGAGTGGTAAAAGGTCTGCAGCAGCTTTGTCCCCACCTGGCATTTCCTCAGCAGTCTTACAAAAAATAGCCTCTGCTGAGCCTTTCCGACCACCGCAGCCGTGTTGGTGTGCCAGGTTAGGTCCTTACCTAACCTCCACGCAGACCCCGTCTATCTGGAGTGGGGCGAGGTCACCTTGTCCCGCTCCAGTCAAATATCATCTCCTTGATTTTGCTTGCATTCAGCAAAAGGTTATTAGCTGAACACCAGGCTGTGAGCCTCTGGACTTCCTCCCTGTAATGCTGTTTCGTCACCGTTGGAGATGAGACCCATCACTGTAGTGCATCCGCAAATTTGACGATGACGGGGACACAGTCATGTGTGTAAAGACAATACAGGAAGGGGCTCAGCACACAGCTCTGAGGGGAGCCCGTGCTGATTGTCAGGGTGGAAGATGTTTGTATCCCCATCCTCACTGTCTGTGGACGGTCTGTCATGAAGCTGTAAATCCATTCGCAGGTTGGGGCAGGGAAATCCAGGTCAGCTTCAGGTCAGCTTCCTGATGAGAATGTTCGGCAAGATTGTGTTAAACGCTGAACTAAAGTCAACAAAAAGCATCCTGACATAATTCCCCTGTTTTTCCAGGTGACTCGCTGCAGTGTGGTGGACAGTGGCGATTGCATCAGCTGTCGATCTGTTTGCTTTATAAGCAAACTGATGCTGGTCAGTTTTGAGGGATGCAGGACTTAAGGTGGTGGAGGACGAGCTTCTCGAAGCACTTCATGACCACAGATGTTAGTGCCACTGGTCTGTAGTCATTTAGGCTGCCTATGGTGGATTTCTTTGGAACTGGGACAATGGTGGCTGCTTTGAGGCAGGGTGGGACCGTAGCCTGTTCCAGGGAGGTGTTGAATATCCTTGTTAGGACCCCTGACAGTTGGTCCACGCAGGCCATCAGTACTTTTCCCAGTACTCCGTCTGGTCCTGCTGCTTTGTGTTGGTTTACGGCCTTCAGGACTCTTCTCACCTGATTGTTCCTGCAGCTCAAGCTGGTGGATGCAAAGGGGCTGGGAGGACAGAGGAGGAGGAGGAGGAGCAGGAGCAGGGTGGGGTTTTCGAACTTCAAAGTGGATGAAAAAGTTTTTCAGCTCTTCCACCAGCGAAGTGTCAGCAGTTACTGCATCCGATGGGGTGCCCTTGTAGTTCGTCAGGTGTTGTAGACCCTGCCACACTTTCCTCTGGTTGTTGTCAGCCAGATGGTTCTCCACCTTGCTCTTGTAGTCCCCTTTGGCTGCTTTGTTCCCTCTCCTCAGGTTTGCTCTTGCCATCCTGTACTGGTCCTGGTTGTCAGCCTTGAAGGCTGTGTCTCAGGTTTTCAGCAGTGTCCTCACCTCAGCGGTCATCCATGGTTTCCGAATATTGAAAACTGTGATTTGTTTGTTCACTGTAACATTGTCAGTGCAGGTCTTAATATAAAACAAAACAGTCTCAGTGCGATCATTTAGCTCCAGTTGATCAAAAACAGCCCATTCGGTGTGGTCAAAGCAGTCCTGTAGCTGGCTGAGTGCTCCCTCGGGCCAGATTTTTACAGTTATTTTGGCTGGTTTTATTCTTCTCCTGAGGGGTATGTAAGCTGGGACACTGAGCATCGAAATATGATCCGACCTGCCTAGGTGGGGGAGGGCTATTGTTCTGTATGCTTTAAGATTTGAGTAAAGCCGATCTAATGTGTTTTTACCTCTGGTGTTACCCTGGACATACTGCACAAACTTGGGAAGCACACTCTTTAGACAGGCCTGATTAAAATCCCCAGCAACAATAAAAGCTCCCTCAGGGTGAGCCTTCTGTTGTCTGCTTATCACTTCATGGAGCTGGGAGACAGGCTCCGTGCTAACGTTGGCATCTGGGGGGACATACACAGCAGTAACTTGTACCACTGTTAGTTCTCTTGGAAGATAAAACGGTCTGCACAGAACAGTCATTGCCTCCAGTTCGGGAGAGCAGTGGGTATTTATAACTCTGCTGTCCATACACTAGCCTTGATGAATGTAAATACACAAAGTTCCTCCCCTCTTCTTAAGAGAGCTGCTGGTTCTGTCAAAGCGGTGCATGGTGCGGCTAGTCAGCTGTAATGCTGCGTCCGGAACGAGCGAGTGAAGCCAAGTTTCCGCGATTATCGTCACCCAACAGTCCTGAGCGTTCCGATTCACCACCATCAATAACTCCAATTTTTCTGTTTTGTTGACCATGGATCTGGCGTTCCTCAAGAAGATGCTCGGCAGAGCCGGTCTGAAGGGCTGTTTCCTCAGCCTAACTAGTAGACCCGCTCTGCATCCCCGCTTCTGCTTCCGTTCCCTACGCCGTCTGCGTCGCCTCCCAGGCCCGACAACAGTCCAGGGAGAGCAAGGTGGTCTGGCTATGTCTGGCGGTATGTTGTGAGACTGCTGAAAATCCGGTGTAATGTCGAATTGACACGCAAATCCGATGTTCATCAACTCTTCACTTGCGTATGTAAAGCACTGGGGTAGAGAGCTCCGAGCTGCAGCGTCCGTGCGCTCCGCCATCGCCATGACTACGAAATACTAAATAGACAAAAAGTCTGCAGTATTGTCGATTTCACACGCAAATCCGATGTTAGCTTGATTGCAATTAAGCTTTAATTTCCATAATTGTCCGCCACAATAAGACACTCCTGCTATCGGCGCGTACCCTGGGCTTTAGCACTGCAATTAAAGCCGAACAAAGGTGATTACCGTAATCACGTTTCCAGAGTTCGAGGCCCCCCAGCCCGTTTGTTTCATTCCGATGCGTCGGATCAAATCGGAGTAGGACTCGCCATGACCACGTGCTAAATAATTAGCATGACTACTTTTTTTTGGGAGTAAAAAAAAAACCGGTATGCCGCCTTATTTGCTTATTGGTCTAACTAAGTGGTATTGTTGCTTTGTAAAATTGCATCAATTCGTTGTTCAGTAATGAACTCTATTCTACCAAAGTGTGGGGTGGCTAAGGTTAAGCCTTCAGAAGAAACGTGTTGGTTGGTTACATCTAATATTGAAATGTATCTCAGTATAAGAAACGCTGATTAAAGTTAATACAATTAACAATTCAGAGAGTCAAGGGTGAGGGCCTCCATGTTTACATGCCTCAGGATCGAACCCTCTAATCAGACAAAAGAAACAGGACATTAATCAGTTAGATTTTAAATATATACCTTGCGTCTAATGAGGTGGAATATGTTAAACCTGATTGCACATGCATCCCCTTTGAGCAGCCAGTAATAAAAAAAAAGAAAGAATATGTTTCCCAAATCCGTAAAAAAAAAAAATATTCATATGTTTGCGCTTTTACTTTTTAATTAGCCTCGCTCCAAACAATAATTAGCATATTGTTTTATTAATATGGAACTGGGCCGCCATCGCTCACAAAGAAAATGGACTGTTGACTCACTTGCTGCTTGGATATTTCTGTACTTCACTACAGACCACCCTCGAGCTGGGAAAAGGAATGATTGCACAATACACAGCAGCACACATGTATACAAAGTCAATTACACTCTCGACTTTATAAAATAGAATAGTATAGGATCCATCCCCTTCTCTTTGCTACTCTAAATGCTTCTACTTTGCTTATTATTACCGCCACATTACAAAATACATTGACCATGTGCTACTGCAGGGCTTGAACCATGAGTCAGTCATAGCTTTTGTAGACTTATTATTTTTTGGGGGTTGAACTGATGCAAGACCCAGACTCATTCGAAGAGGATGTTAGTTGAGATGAGATGCATGTGTATGATACATGAGCATCCCGTCGAGGGGAAGAATAAGTTAGGGTGTCAACATGCCCGCAGCCAGCTATGAGGTCACCAGGGCTCTCAAGTTTTGAACTGTTCAGAGTGAGATTTTGTCGGTGAGGGGGGGGGGGGGGGGGGTATATTAACATGTGACTGCATACAAATGTGTCCACAGACTCAAAATGAATCGAGTGACGAGACATGGTCATGTTTAGACTTGATTGATTAGAGTGAGTTGAAAGTGGTTATTCATACAATTAAGTGGGCCGTCCTCATTTTATGTGCTGAATATAACTTGACAGTCGGCTAAACTCTGTCCTGACATCCAGGGTCAGACAGTTTACTTCTCATCAACAGGTTTATTGACGTGACATGGAAGGTGAAACTGAAACGTATAAAAAGCATAATCAACGCTCTCCTTGCTTTTAACATGCACAGATATAGAAAAAGATAAAACTCAATTCTCTAATATGAATTTAATCATTTCCTTTACAGTATTTTTCATGTTTGACTTAAAAATGCAATATATACCATTGTATTTTACCATGTCATCCTACGTACACAAACTTCCAATAACTTTTGTTTGTTGATAATGATACATGGCCTTGGTGCTCCATGGGGGTTTACCACGAACCTTGCTGAACTCACCCTTATGCAAAATGAATCGAGCGAGAGTGGTGTATTTCACCCAAGACGAGCAGTGTACCATTATGAATTCCCACGAGGAATTCAAAGTCCAAATCACAGCCAAGGGGAACACGGTTGCCCATAATAAGGCTAGGGTGGCGGTGCTGGCAAAAAATTGCCCACCGTGTTAATTCGTAAGTGAAAAGGTTCTGCATATTGTCTAAAAAATATTATGTATCATCATGCCTTTTACCCCCATAGATGTGGTGTGCCAGCACGCTCCTACGGACATGGGGCCAAGTCAAAAAATAAATATAAAAATATTATTCAATGTGGTAAGTTGTAAGCATCCATTTGAATAATTCCAGGTGAATCTAGCCTATGATTTGCCATGGCCTAGGCTCCAACCTTTAATCTCATGTTGATTACCTGTAGCAAATAAAAAGAAAGCCCAAATTAATACGACTGGGAGGGGGACCGCTCCACCGCCCTTCACCACTTCGGAGGGGCCGGCTCTCGCCAATCAACGAAGGTCGGCCGATGATGGTAGGGGTGGAAGAGGGGGATGTCCTCTGACCCCACTGCCTCCACATCCAAGGCGTTTGTAAGTGAGTATGCATTGGCAATGGACATAGATACATGTCTTGCTAATCGAATGTGAAATGATTGAGTGTAAATTAATTGTTATTTTTTAGTTGAAGGTACAAACATATTTTGGAGAAGCCGCCGAGTCAATCTCCAATCTCCAATCAGAGTATCATCATCAATCAACTATCAAAGCAAAGTGTCACGTATTCTTCTAAATGTTTAATTTTTGGAAAGAATGTCCTTTAATAGGTTTCCCTGATTCTTGCAGTAGACTCTGTCGGCCTGTGACTCCAGGGCGACTATGGAGGTGATTTTTCTTAGCAATTCTCACAGCTATAATATGATGCCTAGGTCTAATTGTGTCACTGACATAGTGGTTATGTAAGGGATAATAGACAACACGGCACTTGACTATCCAAGGTTAATGTACGTTGAACGTGGGGCCACCTTTGAACACAGACACACTGCGCAACAGTAAGCGCACGGCTTCTTTGTGTTGCATTGCCTACATACGGTCCAACAAGGACGATCAAATAACAAATACCCTCTGATGAGAATCTGTATCGCTCATAAAGAATATCGTCAGACAATGCCAAGGGATCGGTTCTGTCCCGAAAAACCCTCTGTCTCCGGAGAGACGCCTGTACGATAAGTGCGCCGAGGTTCACGGGAACACCCACAAATGGTGACGCCATTGTCGGAGGAGGAGGGACTAGGAAGCTGCACACTCCGATTTAAGTAGCCTATTTCCAGGTAGACTAAGCTGAAAACCTACTCCCGACCAGATTTGGTTGCGAGCATAAGTCACCATGGTGATACAGCGACGCTTAAAGAGATCGACTTTCGTGGTTCAGCTAACCCAGGCTTTTGAGCTCAACATACCTCGCTAACCCTCTAATCGAGGTTCGTAGTACAGGCCCCATGTTGCCATCTAGAAAACTCCCAGAGTTCGTGTGTGGTGAGGGCCGGTTTAACCTGTGCACACTGATTACTTAATGTGCAACAGGTGTGCAGCCTCACCCAGCCCCAGAGTCCAATCAGACTCGACCAGGTAAGGCTGCGTAGACCAGCCATTTGTGTGTTAAGGTCCTAGTGTTGTGCATTTTCATGTCTGAGATAAGACACACCAAGGGGGCCTGTTTTTTTTTAATTTTTCTCTTCTTTCAAAAAATAATCAATGAACGCGGGAAAATGTAGATGGCTGGAGGCGTTTCTGCGGCTCCTTCGAGCGAGAGGAGACGCTTCGCTCGTTCTGTCAATTTGTTCTGCCAGATGCCTCCAAAGAACCACAGAACTCTCGCTCTATTCTTCCTAAGAAGAAAAGCATTGAATGTTAAGCCCGTTTTTGAAATTGACCAAGTATTGAAACAAGAGGAATTGTATTTTTTTGCTGACATGATATAACAACTAAGATGACATACTGTAATAAGGGGGTTGAATAGTTAGCTAAAGAGATCGACTCCCATCCATAGGGTTCTGAGTTCGATCCCAAACCTCCACAACTTTCTTATACGCATCCGTGAGCAAATGACCTAATCAGCAAGTTGCTTAAGGCTGAAAATAGGTTGCCTAACAAGCTCCTGAAGGCTTCACAGTAAGTTGCTTTACCAGCAAGCTCCTGAAGGCTTCACAGTAAGTAGCTTAACCAGCAAGCTCCTGAAGGCTTCACAGTAAGTAGCTTAACCAACATATGCGCCCCAAGGCTTCACAGTAAGTCGCCTAACCAGCTTAAGCTTCTTATGGCTTCAGAGTAAATCAACTATCAAGCTGAAGCTCCTTAAAGCTTCACAGTCTCCTAACCATCAAGCCCCTTAAGGCTTCACAGCAAGGCACTTTGGATAGAAGTT
This sequence comes from Melanogrammus aeglefinus, assembly GCA_900291075.1. Lineage (NCBI taxonomy): Eukaryota > Metazoa > Chordata > Actinopteri > Gadiformes > Gadidae > Melanogrammus > Melanogrammus aeglefinus. The sequence goes on from OLKM01000146.1 coordinate 258,354, forward strand.
TCATCTAAATGACACAATAGCATCCTAGATGTTGGGTGGGTTCTGTCGTATGTGTTCCCTCCAAAATGATCGCTTTCATTGGCCTGCAGCTCACTGCCTTTAGCTCATTGCCTGCAGCTCATTGCCTGTTCTGGGACTTCTACCTGAAGACCCAGGGCATTCCAAGGAAAGGCCAAAGCAATCAAGACTGAATGTATTAGATGCGACTGATGTCATCACACCTGAAAACCCCTGTGCTTATCGAGGTCAGAGTTTGCATAAAAATCTCCCTTGTGGCCGTCGTTGGGTTTAATTCTCCAGCAGTTTTCTTTGAGGACATGACTAATAGAACAAACTCTGATGGGCTGCCAGTAGATTCGAATGCACTTCTTGTCTCGAGTTAATTTTCTGGTCCATATTTTGAAATCTTGAACGTGAGGAATAAATACTGTATTCTGAATATCTGCAACTTGATTTTTTTCAAATTATTTCAAAACATAGCTGTGATTTGCTTCCTTACTTTTCATCGAGCTTCTATTTCTTTTCAATTGCTAATGTCGAAATCCTTGGAATCACATGTTTCCCATAGTAAGTGAAGAGGCCAGCTCTCAAGGGACCTGAGGCATGTTTCTATCTTTTGTTCTTGTAAAGAAACATTGATTAAGAACGAAGCCTTTCGTAATGTTATTATCTATGAGACAGACCACCCCCACACGGGGTCATGACCCACAGCGCTTCACCCTCTTTCTGTGTGTGTGTGTGTGTGTGTGTGTGTGTGTGTGTTGTGTGTGTGTGTGTGTGTGTGTGTGTGTGTGTGTGTGTGTGTGTGTGTGTGTGTGTGTGTGTGTGTGTGTGTACCTTTGGATCAGGGCAGTTGATCACAAGCACGTAGCTCACTAGTTGCCATGGACAACATTTATTACGTGTGTGTGTGTGTGGTGTGAGAGAGATTCTTTTTGTGTTTTTGTGCAGTCTTCACTTTCAAGCGTAACAATTTATGTGGACGTACATGCGTGGGTGAGGCTGGAATTTTAAATGGTTTCTTCGCTCTGTGTGGGTTTACAGTTTTGTGTGTTTGTGCATGCGGGAAATAAGTGTGTGTGTAAATGTTGCTTGGGTTTTGCCATGTCGAAAGTGTGTGTGAGTCTGCACGTGCGTGTCAACACTGTTTGTGTTCGAGTGTGTATGTGCGTGTTTGTTTATGTGTGGGTGTGCGGGTGTTGTAATTGTTGTATGTGGGTTTGTGTGTGTTCACAGGCATGTAGGAGTCTGCACTTAACAGATAAGGAGATGGTACTGCAAAGAAAAAGGCCTTTTAGTGGTGGCCCCTGTGGCAGAGGGCCCCCCTGTTATGGTACGCCTCAACTGGGTCACTAAACATTTGGAAGAACACTAACATTGTCTATGATATTCCTTCAAACCAGTTTTTGTTTTCACACATTTTCTTTTGGTTCCTGGAGTTCAAATGTGTCTTTCTCTTTCCGTTTACGCCAAAACAAACGGGTGAAGGGTAAAGGGACTGTATATAGGGCTTTTCTAACCAAATGCCACTCAAAACATTCACCCATTCATACACATATTCACACACCGACGGCGGGGTAACCCTTGCAAGGCAACAGCCGTCTCGTCGGGATCAGTTAGGATTCGGTGTCTTGCTAAGGGACATCTCGACACTCGGAAGCTAGCCGCGATCAAACTGGCAACCGTCCGGTAACCTAACCAGCCAACCCACTCTACCTCTTGAGCAACATGCCGCGCTGAACAATGAACAGTGAACAATTCTGAAACACAACTATAGAAAAAATAAAACAAATAACCGCGATTTGATTTGGATGATTGATAGTTTATGTGATGGTCGACAATCGATGCGCGGCGATGGGGTCCGCCTGATTCCCGCTGCCGATTACAAATCAAAACAGAAAATCCTGCGAGGGCGTCGTGAATCAGATGGCATCATCCCACTGAATCATCATCGTCTTCACCTTAGCCACGGCGAGCCAGGGCCACTTCATCAGTGCCGTGACAACGCATAAAACACTACGCCTCTAAAAGGGCCTATATACTTCACAGCGGAGGTTCCGACCAAACACCCCCCCCCCACACACCACACTTCGACCTCCACCTGTGCAACCCCCCCCCCCCCGGAGACAATTTCAAGGAAAAGTCAACAGGGCGGAGACGATGATGGTTCAATTTTTGTATATGGGGGGCCATGGCTGAGAATTCATCACCCTCCTTGCAGTCTCTCTCCGGATGCCGTGGGATACTGCCAGGGACACCGCAGTTTGAGGATTTAGCGCTGCTGCGAAGGTCAAAGCATCCTGAAACCCCTGCTGCTACCTCGGGGAGACCCCTGAACTGGCCTCTAGCGGCTGGCCTCGGGCCACACCACCGCGGTATTAAAGTGGGGGGCCTGTTTCACCGCCGGGAGCGATATTGGCTGGCCGTTGAAAGCCACTTTAAATTCGGCCCCATCGGGTGTCCACCAAGATGCATGCTGGAATACATCCTGGTATCCCTGCCCTGGGAAGCTAATAGGCTAACACTTGCTCTACCAAGGTTTTTCTCCCTTATATCTTTTTAATATGCTCTTAGGCAATAACAAGGTGCCCTGACTGTCACACCGCTGTTAACATATTTTTTATCATAACCTTGTTTTTCATATCCCATATTTTTTAAGTTGTCGATTGTTATTTTACAATTGAAAAGCTTTTTGTATTGCATTGTTGTTGCCTGTGTGAGTGCAGTTTATTATATGATTAGAAGATGCTGTGTGAATGTGAGTAAAATGTTAGGGTTGCAAAGAGAGAGAAGCAGTAAAGAGCAAAAGAGAGCAAGTAAGGGAAATCAAACAACCCGAAGATAATCTCTTTTACATCCCCTACCTGTTCCTGCTATTGCCTCCAGCTTCACTCAGAGCTAAATAAATATTATGGATATGAAAACCGAACGTTCACTCGCCGCAAAAGCCCTTCACTGTCGCTCAACCCCCCCATAAAACAGTTAAGCCGTCACTCGACCCCGCGTTCCACACAGACAAATGTGTGTTGTTGATCCTGAATGGGTTTGAAGTACAGCAGAAAAAAAGACAAAGGTCAAATGATGTTCCGTGATAAGGAGGTATGAATACTGTTTTTATGTTATTATTATGATCATTCATCATCACCGTATCGCACCACTTCAGTTTGTTTTAACACACACACACAAACATAAACACACTCAACGCATTCATCATTATAGGAGAAAGAAAAAGAAAAGATTCCCTAACCATTTGAAAGTGTCATCTCTCTGCGTGTCAAGCGCATGTTTGCAAATTCACTCTTGTAAGTCTTGTAATTGCAGCCATCTTGGCTGCTTTGGTATCTCATAAACCACTGGCAGAGAGAAAAGGGCCCCTTCTGAATGAATTACATTGTCCCAATTCCATTATACACTCTTCTGATGATACACTCTCATTATTAGAATGAAATAGTAGCATTGTGTTTATTACACTATTAGCTTGCCTGTCGCCTTCTACAAATTATTATTTTTTTTCCTTCTAACGCTCCTGTGTAAACTAATACCGAAGGGAGCTCAGTAAGGGTGTGTTAGCATGATACACTGGAGACATGTTCGCCATCACGCATAGTCTCAGACAATGAACCCACACAGACACTCATACACGCACACACACCAACGCGGACACATTAATTACATCCCGACATAAAGGGATTGAATATCTGCACTGCATTCTAATGTCTTTTTCCGGGCCGGGCGGCAGTCATGCCAACGACTGTTTTGTTGTTTTTCATCTCTTTTGGATCTTTTTTTTTCGAAGGCCCATCTGTTTTCATTGTAGCATATTGTAATTTATTTGCTAGCACAACACGTACACACAATACCGCTAATACGGCCAGCTTCTCTGCTTTTTACTCCTCTGGTAAAACGTTTGAGCAATGCAGCTTATTTGTCTGTTGGATAATACATTCATAAACTCTCACGTGGTTTGCTAAATATGTGTGACTGAGTAGGTTTCCGATTACCTGGCATTCTGCCACGCATTGCTGCATACCGAATTAGTAAATATACGTTTTAATGTATTGGCCCTCCTTGCTTGGTAACTTTTTAATTAAACAAACTGCTAAAACTGCAACAGCCCTGAATACTGGATTAACTCTCCGATAGCAGTCTTATTATTCAATGAATGTGATTCCTAGCTGTCCACGGCCAGGTATGCTAGCAACCTAACCAGATATTGTAGACTGCTTGAGCAACTATCAGCTATGGACTGTGAGAGAGCAAGGCATTCAAGAGCATTCTTTTTGTATTTGACATTAATTGCAGAAGGCTCCCCTTAACTTGATTGGGGGAGCAGGAATTACCTGACAAGAAAATTACATTGCTGGCTTAGAGGGTGGCTAAATGACTCGTGGTGTGATTGACCCCTCATTTTGCTCGGCAGAGAATTTCCATTAAAACCCAAACATGATGGATCAGTGTTATGGTCCTATTAGAAACACATTGGATCTTTTCATTTTGATTTCGGCATGATCTGGCAGTTGAGTTTGCCCAAAGTGATTCATAGAGATTGTTGTGTAATTATTTTGGTATTATTTTTGGAAAAACAATACATGCAAAGAGAGGAGAGTGTATAGATAATATATACAGTATATATATATATATATATATATATATATAAAGGCCTATATATAATTTAACAGTGAGTTGACTGCAGTAGTAGCAGTATCCAACACTGTGACCCACACAACATCCCATTATTTCGTCACAGTGATTATTTATTGCAAAGTACTCTATCAGGCTTGGCAGAAGGATGAATTTTCAACGCACAGGAAGAAAATCCAATGTATGCGCTACTTGAAAAGCAACATAATGCCCTGACATTGAATTAACTATAATCTCCATTAC
>OLKM01000146.1:268237-311543 GCA_900291075.1 Melanogrammus aeglefinus
TGTGCGTCTGCGTGGTTGGGAACAAGACCCTGGACTGCAGGGTTTCAAGGCCCAGGGGGGGGGGGGGGGGGTCTCACCTGTGCTGGGGGGAGCCCGACCAAAAGCCACCCCCTTCCACCTGGGTGCTTTCATGGAGAAACTACACAGAGTAACCATCAAACCCCACGAGACAAACGCAACGCGCTACGAAATAAGGCAAGTGGGAGGTTATGTTAATGCAATACGAGAGTTAATGCAATACTCACGTATTGCATTAACTCTCGTATTGCATTAACATAACCTCCCACTTCAAATGTAAGACTCTGGAAGGTGTATCGTCCCTCTAGGCCTCATCTGTCCATCCATCAGTAGTGTACAATCACATTTACAAACTCACACTGACCTAAAATCAATATTTATGTAACTAGACAGCCAACATTAGAAAACAATTGTGAGGAATTTTGATATTGTCAACACTGACAATAGTTGAAGGAATGTTTTAGATGATAGTGAGATTTTGTTGAGGAAAATATCTTGCATACAGACCTGCCTAGTTTTGTTCAGCGTGAGAACCCAACATTGACATTAAATTTGCAAAATGTAACACATTTAATAACTATGTTAAAAACAGAAAACCAATTACAAAAAATGAAGCTCTTAGGTGGTCTAACAAATAAATATATTTAGTCATGTCACTCAAGTGTCGTTACCTTGACAACCGCCTCTGGTCTCCCCTGTCATCAGTCCTGCATGCCTGCTCTGAACATGGCGTCCATGGTTTCAAAATTAATATCACACATCCTTCCACCCTCCCTCTTCTTTATGTTCTGGGCTGCCGATTCGACACGCACGCACGCACGCACTCACACACTCAGGCTAGTCCTTTTTTCGATGTATAATGACGCACACGATTGTCTGTGTATTTCTGTGTATGTGTGTCTGTGTGTGTGGATTTGTGCGCAAGAGCTAGGACACACTTACGTTTGGCGTTTTCCTTAGGGATTCTCTGAGCCTTGATTTTTTTTCCTTCTCACCGATCACTGCTTAGCTCATTAAGACAGACGTCCTTTTCTGTCCACACACACACACACACACACACACACACACACACACACACACACACACACACACACACACACACACACACACACACACACACACACACACACACACACACACACACACACACACACACACAGACTTATCTAAGGTCAAGCCCACAAACACACACAGTATTTCAATCTCCCTTTAGGTTCCTCCACCCCCTCTCACTATAACTTCCTCTCTCTGCCTCCCTCACCGCTGTGGAAAAATCAATCCTAATAACAATATCACAACTCATTCAACCTGACTTTAAGTCATTACTAGTTCAATTCATTAGACTTTGTAAATATTAACCTCACATAGAGATAGCGCCCAACCTCTTTCCAATTAAAAAGGTGTTGTTAGTGAGCATTTATACAATAAATCAATCATGCAAATTCTTTACTGTGTAGATTGTTATTAGCTTGCGTCCACTACTTAGCGTATTGCTGATTAGCCTCTCCTGCAATGGCTGGCTTCAGCAATGGCCAGTCCTTAAGTTTCCATAACGATCAGTCCCCCCACCTTTTGTTTTGTTGATATCAGACCAAAGCCCTCTGGTGCCACTGCCCACCTTGTGATCCTACCCCAGGGGCTTTAGCCGCTTATGCCCCAAATGAGTCCTCCTCGTCCAATGCTCCACTAAACCAAATGCTCTCTCTCTCTCTCTCTCTCTCTCTCTCTCTCTCTCTCTCTCTCTCTCTCTCTCTCTCTCTCTCTCTCTCTCTCTCTCTCTCTCTCTCTCTCTCTCTCTCTCTCTCTCTCTCTCTCTCTCTCTCTCTCTCTCTCTCTCTCTCTCTCTCTCTCTCTCTCTCCCCCCCCTCCCCACACCGGGCTACCTCCTTACCCTCGTCCAGCTACCTTGTTAGCCCTGCCACCTGCGACTGTGTGTGTGAGTGTAAGTGTCCATCTGTATGTACTGTATGTTTCCATTTGTGTGTGTTTATCCATCTGAGGGTGTGTTTGTGTGTGTTTCCTTTTATATCCATTTGTTTATTTTCTGAATGTGTGTGTTTGTGCGTGTGTGTGTCCATCTGAGTGTATGTTTCAATTGCTGTGTGTGTGTTTCCTTTTATATCCATTTGTTTCCTGGTGTGTGTCCATCTGTATATGTTTCCATTTATGTGTGTGTATCCATCTAAGTGTGTGTTTCAATTGCTGTGAGTTTGTTTGTTTGTGTTTCTTCATGTGTCTATTTGTTTATTTTGTGTGTGTGTGTGTGTGTGTGTGTGTGTGTGTGTGTGTGTGTGTGTGTGTGTGTGTGTGTGTGTGTGTGTGTGTGTGTGTGTGTGTGCGCGTGTGTGTGTGTGTGTGTGTGTGTGTGTGTGCGCGTGTGTGCGTGCTTGCGCAACAGGATATATGCATTCGTATCCCATCGCAGTGCCTGTTTTATTTCCAACAGCGGGTTGGGGACCACATAAAAAAGCGTGTGTTCAAAATCCAATAACACCTCCCGAGTCTGAGAGCACCACTGCAGATAACAAATACGCATTTCAGTGCAAAACGCAGACTGCTTCACATTACACCCAAAACATCCACAATGGTACGGTCTGGGCTAACGAAAAAATGACTCCACCTGGATATAACATCCATAATTGATGCATCTGAACCTATGCTGGCTCGCTAAAGGCTGATCTAATATCTGTATGTGTGAGAGTATGTGAGGTCTTGCTGGGTAAACCGTTTAAGCACTCTTAAACCAACATACACAATGGGGAACGCTGAATATCAAAAAATATATCTGCAGAAGTGAGCTGTAAAGCCAGTTTGAGCTTATACAGTCAAGATTAACCAATATGTATATATAATATATATATTATATATATATATATATATATATATATATATATATATATATATAAATGCAGTATATATGTATATACAGTCCCCTCCAACAGTGAGGCCATTTCCTTTATATTTGCTGTAGACTGGAAACATTTTGGTTTGACACCAAAAGATGAATATGAGACAATAAATACACGTTTCAGCTTTTATTTATAGGTACTGACATCTGGAACCGATAAACAACTTAGAAGATAACATTATTTGTAAAGGAACACCACATTTTTAGGGGAGCAAAATTATCGGAACATGTGACTGACAGGTGTGTTTGTTGCCCAGGTGTGTCCTATTACATTGATCATTCAAACAATAAATAGAGCTGAATGTCTATGCTTAGTTTCAGAATTGGGTTTTGCCTTTGCAGACTGCAATTATTATAGTTAGAGGTGTAACCAACATGAAAACCAGAGAGCTGTCTATGGGTGAAAATTAAGCAATTGTGAGGCTGAGAGAAGATGGAAAATCCATCAGAGCCTTTGAACAAATATTGGCAATAGCCAGTACAACCATTTGGAATGTCGTGAAGAATAAAGAAACCACAGGTGTACTAAGTAACAGACGTCGAACGGGTAGACCAAGGAAAACAACAGCAGTTGACAACAGAAACATTGTGAGAGCTGTAAAGAAAGACCCTAAAACAACTGTGGTTCACATCAGCAGCAACCTCCAGAGGGCAGGAGTGAAGGTATCATTATCTACTGTTCGCAGAAGACTTCATGAACAGAAGCTACACCAGAAGATGCAAACCACTCATTAGCAAAAAGAATAAGGACAGGCTGGATTTTGCCAAAAAGTACAAAGATAAGCCTCAAAAATTCTGGGACAACGTTTTATGGACTGATGAGACAAAGATTAACCTTTACCAAAATGATGGAAAGGCCTAAGTTTGGAGAAAGAAAGGATCTGCTCATGACCCCAAACATGCAAGCTCATCTGTGAAACACGGTGGAGGCAATGTCATGGTTTGGGCTTGCATGGCTTCTTCTTCTGGCTCATGAAACTTCATTGATGTAACGCAGGAAGGCAACAGCAAAATGAACTCAGAAGTCTACAGGAACATTTTGTCTGCCAATTTAAAGAAAAATGCAACCAAACTGATTGGAAGATCATTCATCATGCAACAAGATAATGATCCAAAACACACTGCAAACACAACAAGGAGTTCATCAGGGGCAAGAAGTGGAAGGTTTTAGACTGGCCAAGTCAATCTCAAGACGTAAACCCTATAGAGCATGCATTTTACCTGCTAAAGAAGAGAAGGCAGTAACCCCCCAAAACAAACAACAACTGAAAGGGGCTGCGGTGAAAGCCTGAAAAAGCATCACAAAAGAAGAATGCACAAGTTTGGTGATGTCAACGGGTCACAGGCTTGATGCAGTTATTGCAAACAAAGGATTTGCAACAAAATATTAAGTCTTATTTATTTTAATTTATTTTAAATCTATCCGTTCCAATACTTTTGCTCACATAAAAATGTGGTGTTGCTTTACAAATAATGCTATCTAAGTTATTTATCGGATCCAGATGTAAATACCTGGAAATAAAAGCTGAAATGTGTATCTCTTGTCTCATATTCATCTTTTGGTGTCAAACCCAAATGTTTCCAGTCTACAGCAAATATAAAGGAATTGGCCTCACTGTTCCAATACTATTGGAGGGGACTGTACATACACTCTAAAGGCAATGTAAAGGCCTTACAGGCTTGTTATACTACTTTGTATTAATAAAGCATTTCACGTCGTTAAACTCATAGCATAATTGCCTAAGCTATATTTTGGCCAAATGTGTCGCCCAGCCTAACTCTACTCTCCTATCTCTGCTGATTCACTGTGCCTCATTGGCTACATTCTACGCCAATCAGAGTGCTTTATACATTCCATCATCATTATCTGCCTAGACTTACTAGCCTGGCTATCGCCAGATCACGCTCAATCGTAGGTCTGGGGAAGCTGCTCTCATTTCCTTCAGCACAAGAGGCGTGATCAATGGGCCTAGTTCAAATGACCCTGTACGCAATTGGCTGTTTGCTGTCGCTTCCCTGTCCTCGTTGTGTTAAACAAGCTTGCAGCATGCTAGAGGGCAAAGACAGTTTGGTGATTGGCTCGCGCAAAAACGTATCGGAAGGAGAAAGAAATGTATCGCTCTTCTCCAGACCCTTGTGCAGGGCGAACTCAAATCGCCGGAAGAATGGACAAGGCTAGCAAGTCTATATACTTACTGTACCTATTGAAATAAACCTTGGGGAATAGCTATACATGAGTTACATTGAACACAAAGGTAGACGGTAATGCATTCAACATGAGCCGTATGGAATACTTATCCACGTTTAGATGCAGTATACATTAAACATGAAGGATATGTGATATATGAGTATATACCTTCAACACAAATCTTCTCAAAATGTGGACTCCTGAGTCCACTGTGAAGTCAGGACGTGATAAACCATTAAACAAACCAGCAAAGACCAAAGAAAAGGCTTGTCTGCGGTGTTGTTGTCACCACGCATGAGACCGCGCTCGAGAAGTGTCATCTCAGCAGGTAGTTCAATTATAGACGTAATGAGATGAAAACACATTTCGGCCCCGAAGAGTGGAACATCAAAGTGCCTGCGCTCCTCCACGCTGACGAAGAACAGAAAAAGGTCATCCAAATGCGTTTTCACTGAGGTGGCTACTGCATATCAATTTGATGCCACGCTCCTCAAGGAACAATCAATTCCACTCCCCCGTCGGACTTTGATGAATTCTCTTCGCTCGACATCATCGCCACCTCGTTACGCTCCGACGAGAACAACGGGACCCCTGCCGAGACGTGGACTGGTCCGTTGTATCGCCATTACAAAATAAAAGCCCCCCTCCCCAATGGTTGTGTGACGTGCACACGTTTTAATAAATTCATACTGACCAGCATATTTTTTCCGTAGGATTGTAGGGGTAAGTACCGGATTTTCCGCCTCTGAATTGCCTCTGATTGGTTAGAAGGGCTCTCCTCCGATTGGTTAGCGTTAGGCTTAACCCTAACACTAAATTACCCCAAACAGCAAGATCTAATGGAAACACGATCTAAAGGAGAGCTCTTCTAAGGAATCAGATGCGGTAGAGGCGGTACTTACCCCTACCATCCTATGAAAAAAATCTTTGCGGCACGGCACGGCTGGAGTCACGGCATAGCGTGATGGATGTGGCTAGCGGGCGGGAATCGCGCCGTGACTATCGATGGCTGCTGTACATACGGCTGTACTGCTCCTCTGAGACAGGCGACGCGTGACAGGGTGAATATTTCACGTTTCGCCAGACAAGGGCAGGAATCCCAACATCCCACCGCCCCAAATGCTTTCTTCCCTCAGGGGTCGGTTCCCTTTGGTTGGTAGTGCTCTATTTATGGCGTGGCGGGGGGGAGTGGGTGGCTTGAGGGGAGGTGGTGAGGGTGATGGAGTCGTGGGGGTCTTAAGATGTTGGAGGGTGTAGTGGTGGTGTTGGTGGAAGTGTGGTGGAGTTGGTGATGGTTGTACAGGTGGTTGTCAGCAGGTTGGAGTTGATGCTGCTGCTAGTGGAGGTGTTGTCAGGCTGGGTGGGGACAGAGCGAAAGGGGTGGAGGTCACATATTAGCTCTCGGCTACACGCATGCAAAATCCCACAACGCTCCCGACTCTTCCTCCCTTTTCATTTTGCTGTGAATGTCCAAACATGAGTGGAGCCAGTGCTCACACGGCGGCCCAACGTGACACTGTAGCCTTGCCCCCTGCATTATTAAAACCCCAATAGATTAGAGTCGATGAAAACCTGATTCTGCAGCAGTGCTCCCAGCCGGCGCCTATTCAGGCCGAGAGAGAAAAGAACCATCTCTGTTACAATCTGGGCTGGAAGGTGGAGCGCCCAAGGTGGAGGAGATAACAGAGAAGTGGGGCCCCTCTCTGCTTGATCCTCCCCCGGACTCGACCCTGGTCTCTCCCTCGTTTACTTTATCCTCCCTCCATCTCTTCTCCTCCGTTAGTCTTTTTGTCCGTTCCTCCCCACTCTCCCAGCGTGTCACTCTCTGTTAAGCTCTGCTCATGCCCTCCTATTGCAGGCACGCACGCACGTACACAGACACACACCCGCACACGCACACACACACGCACGCACATACAATACCAAGCACGGTCACAAACAACCTGACACAAACACACACACACACAGAGGAACACAAATACACAAACACAACCACAGTAACACACAACATGAAGCAAACACACACACACACCGTCATACACAACATGAGGCAGACACCCACACACACAAACAAGCACAGTCACACACAACCTGACACAAACACACACACACTGTCACACACAAAATGACACACGCAAACACACACACACATAAACACACGGGTCACACAAATATAGTGGAACAAAAATACAAAAGCACACAACTGCATCTACGCATGCACATGCACACACATGGCAGACACACAACCAAGTGCAAACACAAGTCACACACAAACACACACACAGTCACGCACACCGACCCACACTGACCTCCACGATCCACACCTCTGCACACAGAGCATCTGGCCAGTCGGGTGAGAGAATGATGAAAAGCAGTTCAAACCAGATCCGACATTTAGGATTACCAGCGGCTGTTCCTTCTCACACCGTTGCCACAGAAACCAGCCCCCCCCCCCAAATCTAATCTAATCCACAACGGTGGAACAGGTGGTCGCCCGGTTACCAGGAGAGTAAGAAGTGGAGCGGGCAGGAATAATAATGAATCCTCGGTGGGTAATTAGTCGTGGCGGCGCCGTAATGGATGTTTGTCCCCGGAGCAGTTTGCCCTAATGCCTCCGGAAGGTTCCGTGCAAACACGCGCCTGCTATGGGGAACTCCCATCGGAAAAAACGCTAAATAATTCGGACACGGTGAATGTTTTGCGGGTGGAAAAAGAAAAAAACACGGGAATGCCCTTGCATGTTAAAGCCTGATTTCAAAATGTTCTTTAGATGGATTATATAATATTCTATGTTATTTATTATGTGGTTGATTGTGGTTGATTTTGGTTGAAGGCTGGTTAGTATATTACATTGTAATCACGAGGTTTCGATGTTCATAAATACATAAATATATAAATTCATAAATATTTCATGCGCAGTAAAGATATACATAATTTGAACAGGAAATTCCCCTAATGTGGGTTTTCATTCCCTTTTTTCTTTTCACAGCTTTACATGCTTCATCTCACCTTCAAGGTCAGGCGATTTTGGGTCAAACGGGATAAATGATTGGGGATGCAGAGGCAGAAAACACTCCTCCCCAGCTGCCACGGCTGTAGGTCTGTGCTTTAGAACATGACTTATAACTTCTCATCGGAAAAAAAAAACAACAGCACTTAAATCATCCACTCGTCCGACGGTGAATAATGGGGTCGCAAATTGATTGGGAGCTCACACTTCCATTCCCATTGAACAATGGGCTCTGGCGATCACCGCAAGGTGATGTGGTCCAGCCCCACTCTGCCCGCGTTTACCCTCCCAGCTATGAAGAGGAAGAAGACAGGACCCCCTGTTCTTAACGAAAATGACAAGCTTTAATTGAAAAAGTAATTGACCAATTTAGCGTCAATTAACTTCACAGACTCAACAAAGAGGACTCTTCAGAGGGCTTGGACCAAACCACCCAACTCATTGTTCTTGCTTGAGAATGTGAGACGAAAGCCTGGTTGTCTTCTGAAAGTGATCTCTGGATTTTTGGCCTGGACTGGTTGTTAGTGGAATCAATGTATGGATGATCAATTAGAAGGAGTTGCTTTCTTATGTTGAGGTCAAAGTGGCTGGACTTGAGCTAACGCATACATCTTGGTCTGTGAAGACACATTAAAACCGTTCCGTTTTAACGGAAGGATGGGGGTTTTTTTTTTCAGCATACACATACTGTTGTGCTTTGTGGCCCTCCAGGGGCCCCTATTTAATAAGCCAGGACACGCAGCTGCATGTAATGGGATTCCATTATACCGTTCTGTACATCAAGATTTAGAAGAAAAAAGTAAAGAATAAATAACAACAAAGAAAAAAACAATGACAAACTATCAAAAACTGAAACCATAATATTCTTACTCGATAAGGCTCACAACCAAAGGAAAGGAACACGTAATGTTTGAATTCTTCGTCCCCCGCTCCCCTCTTCCCTCTCCCTGACGTTCCTGGAGGGGCCACAGCCTCTTAAAGAACCTGATGAAGTGGGGGGCCCCGTTGTTGAGAACAAAAGGGCCACTCCATCTTGGCTCTATCTCGCAGACATCTTGGGCCCTCTGGGAACAGCTTGGTCCGCTGTACAATATTCAGAGTCGTGAAGTGGTGAAGCACAAAGAGGGGAAGAGAGAGAGAGAGAGAGAATGAGAGTGATAAGGAGCGAGAGAGATAGGTGGATGGACCGAGACTATAGCAACACAATCACTGACACACTGTGAGTAATGAAATAATTGTGCTATTTTCAAATAAAGCTGTTTTATGCAGACTGTATTGGAGCGATCCTGATCTCTGGAGCTGATGTGACTCTGAAACCATTCACACTCAACACTCTTAAGTGTGACAGACGTCACGTGTCATTCAACCCGACAGGTATTGAGTCTGACACATTTGACGCACTCCTTCTGACACCTCTGCGTCTTAACTGTCAGGTGGACACATCAGCGAGAGAGACAAGAGGCATCTTTATCATTTGTGACATCCACGAGGCGACCCAATAGAGAATTAGTTCGCAGCTGAAACTCCCCGCGTGACTATAAACCGTAGATATTTACAAACCAAACATTTTTTCTTTGAAATACTTTCAGCTAATTCTAAAATGGAGTACGACAGCTTGGATGTAGGCCTACCGATGCCTAACGCACTGACCGAAGGCTTTTGGCGCCGTTAGCGAATCGAGAGGAATAGGGTAACGGGCGATCGGTCTTCCTTGACTCATTCGACTGAAGCCGATTAGCTGTACAGTCTGTTCACGTCCGTCTCCACACGGACCCCGCAAACAACCTCGAAAACTGCAAAGAGCCACCGCAGCATTTAGAGTAGCGATGGCAAAGCCAAGGGGAACTAAAGTAATTACATAAGGGAGTCACAGGTGGAAGAATGTGTTTGTTTTGGGTCTTCCGTTGCGCTCGAAAGATAGATTGTGATTCAACTTGGTTTAAGGTTTGTGAACGGAGATTTCACCGGAAAATTTAATCGTGCAATAAATTCAGATAAACCATCTGTGTGATATTTTATTAAACATTGACTAATCATAAATGTATCAACTACCATCTACATGACATTTGTATTATACTTTATATTGTCATGAATTCATTTTCCTAACATCATTGAAATACATTTCCAAGGCTGACATTAATCTTGAAAAATTCCATCCAATCAAATAAGAGACGAGTAGGCCTATGGAGGAAAGTGTGCCGAATCCCGACTCTCAAAAATCCATTTATCACCCACAACAACCGGAGGACTTAGCAAGGTTCCCTTGAGTAGGCTACGTCAACCTGGTCTTCACCCTCGCAACTAAATAACACAGCACCCTGTCGGACTCCTGTTAGCCATCACCGCAAAACAAGATTGAACGCTAATTCCTCCGTCGTCTTCGTGTCCGAGGATATAACGGAGGAAAGGAAGACATTAAGTGGTTAAAATGTTTTCCACATGTGCGGCAGATCAGGTGCACTAAGACCTTGACATGTCGTCGGCGACAGCGTTTCAATTACATTTTAATTTGAATCCCCCCTCATTTTTGTCGAACAACAGTTTTTTCTTTAACGCCGACAAACGGGTTTATTTTTCAGTAACGAGCTTTCAGCGTGTTTGGCAGAACTCGGGCGACTTGGGGTGCCGCGACACCGCATTCAAACAACAGATTAACCTTTCATGCCACTTTTTCAATTCAGCCCGTTCGGTATTTTTTCATTTATTTTCTCCGTCTCATTTTTCAGATTTGTATGTTAGGCACCTGAGGGTGAGAGAGAGATTACAGACGGGCGTTCAGGTCCCCCCCTTGCATATGTTTGGCAGCGAGCCTTGGCCACCGCTAGTGGCAATCGGGTTGAATAATGCATGCTGGGGCAGAAAAAACAGCCTTTTGAATGGAGCTCTCTGTTTATGGCGAATAACAACACGTAGAGAGCAGGGCGAATGGATGCAGATGTGCACACTTAGAGATGTGCATAAATCTCTAAATCGTTTTTTACTGTGTGTGTGTGTGTGTGTGTGTGTGTGTGTGTGTGTGTGTGTGTGTGTGTGTGTGTGTGTGTGTGTGTGTGTGTGTGTGTGTGTGTGTGTGTGTTGTGTGTGTGTGTGTGCAACCTGCCCACACACACACACACACACACACACACACACACACACAGGCACGCACACACACACACACACACACACACACACACACACACACACACACACACACACACACACACACACACACACACACACACACACGCACACAAGCAGCCACACACACAAACACCCGTAAACATACACACACACACAAACACGCAGAGACGAAAGTCGGTATACAATATTGACACGCACATTAATACGAACCCACACACAAACAAGTATCATGCAAGCAAAAACATATTGATACAGACACGAAACGCTGTATACAATATTAATACAAACACACATAAATACTAGTATAAAAGTGCAAACACACATTGACAAAGAGAAAAAAACTGCATACAATATTAAAACGCACATATTAAAACAAACACACAGACAGACTAGCAGAAACATTCAAACACGCGCGTGCACGCACGCACCCACGCACACACACAAACGCACACAGACACGCACACACACACACACACACACACACACACACACAACACACACACACACACACACACCCATGCATACATTTACACAGCAGGACTTTCTCATTAACTTCAGCTAATGAAAACAAATCCAATGCAGTCCATTAACGAATAAACAGACTCAGTCTTCAGTGTGATCAGACTTCGTTCTCTCTCTCTCTCACTCTCTCTCGCCCTCTTTCACTCCAGCTCTCTCTCTATGCTAATTTATGTTTTAAACATTTTAATTAAGAACTGCATTATACCGTTATTATGAACTAATAACGTTTGCATAATGTAAATCAATAATTTGCATCCCCCTCTATAGGTAGGCGTCCATGCTAATCAGCACGAGGCCAATATGAAGCGTGCCTCCTCGAATTTGATGTGTGACAAAAGAGAGATTACATGCATAATTACATAAAAAGTTTAGAAAAATAGCATCTGTTAGAAGGATGATATTAACAAAGCTGTAGAAACACTGACGCACAAACACATATGCACAAACACAGACACACACACACACACACACACACACACACACCACACACACACACACACACACACACACACACACACCACACACACACACACACACACACACACACACACACACACACACACACACACACACAAAGACAGCCCCCTCACATAAAAACACTCCCCACACACATCCAAAGTTCATCATGATCTTCGGAGGATAAAATGGTGTCACACCGAAAAAACCCACAACGGGATGCCTTGTTATTTAGCGGGAGTGTGTGATGGATTCTGATTATGGGCTTGTACAAGTGCAGTTGACCCTCTTATCCACCATCAAGGAAGACAGAGGTCACCAGAAGAAGCTTGTTTTTTTTCGTCGCTTCTCTCGGGCTCTTTAACCTCTCCGCACAACACAATTATGTTGCTTTCTACCAAACAATGCTTCTCTGAAAGTAATCCTCAACGCTTTCCCCACAGAGTGGCACGTCACCATTCCACACCGCCTGACAAGCGAGGAGCGAACACTGAAACTGCTTCGCGAGTACTTTCTTTTACTTTCCTTCGACATACGACCATAGCCAGGCAAACAATGTTATCGTCTTCGACATTTATCCCACTCGGTGGCAGATCACCAGGTATGAAGTGAGCGTGAGTGTAATTTAAGTTACGACAGGTGGTCCTATGCTAATTAAAGTTAGGTTGGCTGGTTGTTTTCTCTAAATATTTTTACATAATGTTCTGATTCCGACTTTTGTCTCCATATTTACATTCATTAGACTACGCGGAGGTATGCTAACTATGTATCGTCTCGTCAACCGTCCTTATGTGGTTTGTTTGTTGAATCAGGGTTTAATCGACTTGATACATGCACTTTAACAAGAGAGACAGCTGGAAAAAAAATGAAACAATCCCTTTCAAAATAATTGTTTTGCCCCATTACGCCCTTGCCTTTCAAAATATCTCTCTCTCTCTCTCTCTCTCTCTCTCTCTCTCTCTCTCTCTCTCTCTCTCTCTCTCTCTCTCTCTCTCTCTCTCTCTTCTCTCTCTCTCTCTCTCTCTCTCTTCTCTCTCTCTCTCTCTCTCTCCCTCTCCCTCCTCAACTGCACAAACTTGTTATCCATCCACCTCTGCCTCTCTACTCCTCCAGCTCTCTGTCTATCTCCCTGTCCATCCTTGCTCGATTATATATATCTGTATTTATTCTTTAAGATGTCGTCCCTTAGATCCACGTGGCTGCAGTCAAAGAAGGATAATACGTAACATTTTATTTGAGACGTGACAAAAAAAAGTTGAATCTTGAGTCTCCCGGTCTCCCATCCCCTCGACCTCCTCCACGGTCTCACCCTCTGTCTCCCCAGGGTGACAGATAGAGGAGTGTCAGGCTTGTCAGACCGCCTCCTCTTCGGTCATCCATCAGCCCAGCGGTTCCTTGAAAGAGCGGGAAGGAGAGGACGTGAGAATAGAAGATGGCAAGAGAGCGACGTGATTCCCAACCTAATCCACAGTATAGGTACTTTCTCAATAGGACTCACAGAGACCCATGTGAGCACTTGCTGGTACAGCGCCCCCTGGCTGCGCTTCCTAAAAAAACAGGAATGCGTCAAGCAACGAATGTTTTTTTAAGAAAAGTTTGATCCCAGGCTCCTCCTAGCTGAATGTCGAGGTGTCCCTGAGCTAGGGACCTCACCCTCACTACTTCCAACGAGCTGGCTGTCGCCTTGTGTGGTTGACACCGCTGTCAGTGTGTGAAATGTGAATGTGTTTATGAATGGGTGAATGTGAGGCCATATTGAAAAGTGTTATGAATGGCCACTGATTAGAAAAACGCTTTATAAATGCAGTCCATTTACCATTTTTAAGTGACCCAAGTATGATATATTTCATCTTCAGGATAGACAAGGCTGACGTGTTTTTGTGGGCATCCCGGAAGTTAATGTTTTTGCTCTACTTCTGCCCAAATTTTCATTCCAAAAGGTTCATTACACATAGATATGTTTAACGAGATAATCATGACACACAAATACCACTTTAAAAGGTTTTTGATTTGTGAATGCATCAATTAAGAACCCGACTTGGGAGTGAGATAGAGAAGTCTGCTCTCTTTTATATGACTCAGGGCATAAAGGTCTGCAGAAATGAGGCTCCAGTCCTGCAGGAAGTGATCATTATTCATTATGAGGTGACCTAGTGCTCAGGAACACTTCAAAGTGAGTTAGAGGGCCTCAAGGACAAGTACCATAATCAATTTAGAGGTTCTAGCCTTTAGGAGGGCGGGGGGGGGGATCCACGGCTTAGGGTAATGGCAAGCCCTCCCCTTTATTCAGAGACACTCTGGAATTTCACAGAGCCATCCCAAAGTGCCCCCTGGTTTAAAGGGCTAATGGCCAAGTTCCCTTCTCCTTTCAATTTATGTGGTTATTTAGCATAATTTTTTAACAGGACTTTATTTTTTTTTACCTTGTTTTAACAGGACATTTGGCGATGCTTTGCGAGTCACTTCCTGTCGGGCAAGAGCCCCCAATTTGATAATAATATATGACCATTAGCCCCTCTTTGATATTAACTTTTTTTTCACTATCTTGGAATGAGCCCTTTATAGCGCTACGTTTTCCAAGGAGCCTGCCATGTTTCCACAGTAGCCCAGAGTGGACAGATGGCTCTACAGAGGTAAAGTTTTCAATGAACAATCATAATCACTATCTTACTTGTAAGCTATGGGCTATGCTTTTACAGACTAAATAACCAAATACAATTTATAATTACATCAAGAAACCCCTTCATTTGACACTTCCCTACCGATGCTGAAGTAGATGATGATTCAATTATCAAGCATAATTTACAGGGATTTACCACGTAATTAATCATAGTCATCACCGTGATATGTGATTTGTATTTAAACAGCTAGCAAGTTTGCCAGAGTGTTGATTAGCAAAAGCTATATTTTCTCGTAACCAGTTCACACATATCAGAAACACTTTGGCGGTTCAATTTTAGAAAAACAGCCAGCATAGCAGCAAGATACATTTTAAAGTATGGGTCGCGAATAAGTGTTAAAAGTGTCTAGGCAGTTTTCTTTGTCTTGGATGGCTTTGTTTTTATCACTTCTCATGCATCAGCTGGTTGTACGTATGTGTGTGGCAAGGGGAGACGGATTGAAACCATTTGTCATCTCTGACGGGGAATTAGGAGTGTGATAGAACTGTGCCGCAGTTAGTGGTTTGTATCTTTTGTTGTCTGAGAAAGACAATGCAAGTAATTTTGAACCGAGTGCAGTGTTATACATTGAATTTAATTCAATTCATTGCCTGGGATGCGTTGTTAAATATCTGAAATTAAAACCTGTGAACAATACTCTGTGAAGAAAAACAATATTGCAAACATGCTGAATGATTTCCTTCACTTTTCCAGAATGGGGAGCCATTCATCGGAATGCCTTCAACAGCGGCTTCTGTTTCTAATACGGCGTAGGGTTGTCAACCTTGAAGACCTCAGTCTGCAGTAAATAGAGAAAGAAAATATATAATGTTGTCAGCAGGGAATATGAAGGCTGACCCACTGGAGGTAAAAGGTTTCCTCTTGGAGGAAAAAAAAATGAAAATAAAACAACGAACAGCAATTTGGATTGCGAGGTCGACAGGGTCTGACAGTCATGGCTCCGCTCTGAGTCTCGGGCAGATTGGGTTTCATGCTTTGGACAGCTCTTTTGAGTTTTGAATTGGAAGTAGGGTTACATGAAGATGAGCCGGAGTAGAGTCATGCCTGAATCGCAGCGACAGCTTGCCTCACTCCATACTCTATATCACTTTAACGCCAGACCTCTGGGCTCAACGGAGACCGTCCACCGAATACTGCAACACATTTCAAAAAAGCAGCTTCGGCCTTCCCCCCCTACCCCCAAAAAGAAAGAAAGAAAAACTTCAGTTCCTCTTTGTGTCTCTTTTCTCCTGGCCAGAGCACTCAATTTCTCCCCGGTGCCAAATCGAGTCAGAATCAGATAACTGGCAGAAAGAGTTGGGAAAATCTAATGCATATCAAGTGAAAAGACATGCTGTCGGACCGGACCCGAAACCCCACCACCACTTCACAACCCCCCCCCCCCCCCTGCCCACTACACAGCCAGGGATACATTGCACCCTGTAGACGCAAAGTACCAATTCTGGTGCTACACGGGGGCTACGGCAGAAAAAAGGGAGCGAAGTAAGCTAGCAGCATATAGAGCACTTATGAGAACTGCATGGAGGCCCCGAGCCAAGGAATGTTTTCGGTGTTATGTCAGGATGTGCGCAATTGAACGGGACTTCGAATCTTGTTTTTATTGCATCCCTTGTGTCACATGATGACGAGACATGAACGCCAATTTGCATTGAAAGCCATTTTTGTCAGCTGAACACACTGGAGGGACTAAAACAGAAAAAATACACTGTGACATTGTTTGAGGCTAATAATAATCCATGAAGTGATTAAACACTCCTCAACGCCTAGTATATTTATATGATGTACTTTCAACTAAATATTTAGTTTCCTTCAGGGGCCCCACACATTTTTGGCTATGGCCCTGTGACAAGCTAGGAGTTGCACTGCTCTGTGGTGTTACTTAGTGGTGATTTATATAAGCCCTGGGCCCTGGTATGCCATCGACTTTACCTTTTCATCTACTCTACTTTTGATCCTCCACAACTGCCTGGTACTCAAACCATCCCGCAGAGGGTATTCTAAACCCCTGGGGGGAGGGAGCAATATTTCTTGAGAGATGGCCCAGATATGACGTCGGAGAAGGGTTTGGAGTCTGGGTATGCAAGAGAGGACAAGGAACTTAAGTGTTTAAGTGGGAGATGAGCCGGGATTTCAATGGTTGTACTCTGCTTACAACAGCCAGATCATTACTATAGACACTCCTTTCAAAATAACAGCATTCCTGGACTTGTTTTCCTCAGCTGGGGCACACTTTGACACTAAATTGTGCTTTACTTTGATGACAAGAGGGACCTACACCATTGTTATGTGTTAAATGTAAGTAGTGCACCAAATTTGTTCTACATTTATGTTCTTAAATTAGGGAAATACTTAAATTATTAGATTATTTTTTGTCCTATCGCTTCCAAGAGCAATTTGGTCTTTGATACACACAGGGACGTTGAGTGAGCAGGGACATTTTCAGCACACAGCTCATAACACCCATCCATTCCATTCTCGCAACTCCTTGCTGAATCCCAAAAATTTGCTCACTCCCAGATCAAAATGCACTTGGCAAAAGGAATCAATTCATAACCCTATAGTCAGAAAATGTGCAACATATCGCTGAACCGATTTCCCAGCTCTTAAGGCATCTCGCTCAGTGATGTCCATGTGATGGTACGCCCTGCAGACAATACTTCTATGTCCGGGAGTCAAACACCCTAACCATTAGAGTACACCATCCGGCCCCTGGACTATCCCTAAATCGGAAAGCTGCACTTTAACTTTTTCGCCATATTCATCACTTTATGCCCAAATGGGATTCCTCAACTTTTTCACCACAAGCAAAATCGATTTAGAGAGGGATGCAAAAATAGTTGATGGGATTTTTTTCTTTAGGCACTTGCTACTTCAAAATAATTTCAACAGAATTTATGGCTTCCTTTACATTTTTAAATAGTGTACGTTGCTGTTCTGTATTTTTGCATTTATGTGTGTGTCAGGTTAGTGCAAACAGTGAACCCAATTGCAGGGAAAATAACAAAAACAACAGGAAACAGAATATTAACTAGGACCAAAACAAGACAACAGAAATGAACGTAACTGTTTTCTTCAACAAAACAACAAGCCTCACCGGGTAACTTCAATAACACAGGTGAAGATAATCAGTAATCAAGGCCTGTCTCCAACTCTCAGTCCTCACAAGGAAAACAGATTGAAAACGCACAAATATGCACGCCAGGCCATTGGGTGAAAATGGTAATTCTGTTTGTGAATCAACACAAAAAGACAATTGCTATAAAACAAATTGAGGTCATGATGTCACTTAATAAACAATGTTTCACATGACCACACATAAAACCAAAAACTCATTTTTGAACCGTATCTTCATAAAACAAAAAAACTTGTTCTTGACCAGTGTCTTCATGAAACCATCAACGTTTTCAAACAGGGTCTTCTTGCGGACGGGAGGCCATTGTTAACTATGACGAGACAAAAGCACAACATTAAGTAAGAACGAGAGTCTCTGAAGAAGTTGAGTTGTCGTAGGCCTCGGCTCAAATCTGCCACTTCTTTCAGGCGGATTCCGTGGCGACGGGGCTGTGCTCCGCTCAGCAAATCCTCAGTAGCACTTACCGCTGCGCATATAGGCGGACATTTCCTACTAATTGCATTCTGCGGCGTCTCTTTCGTCACACGTTCTTAGCTCTCGTCTTAATCTCTTCCTTATCCTCTGTTGTTGATGTTAACAGCAAAGGCTTTTGGTTTTTTCAAACACTCAACCTGTCTTTAAGTTATCTCTTCCCGTTACTGTTGTTGTTTATCTACTCTCTCTCTCTCTCTCTCTCTCCCTTGTTCTGTCTCTCTCATTATCCGTCTCCCTCTGTCTATTTTTCTCCCTCTCTTTCTGTCCTCTTTATCCCCCCTCCCTCCCTTTCTATCTATACGTCTCCCTCGTTCTCCCTCTTTCCACCACATCTCCCCTCCCTCCATCTCTCCCTCCATCCCTTCCTCTCTCCCTCCTGTCCCCCCTTCAAGCTCTCTCTCTCTCACGCCCCCATCGCTCGCTCGCTGACAGCCACCCCACCTGGCTGGCCGCGTGCCAATGCTGACAGCGTTGGCAGCGTTCATCGAGCGATGGCTGGCGAGACAGGAAGTGCTGGAATGGAGACCCGGCTGACACGACACTGAGAGATACCCGGCGTTCTCTTATCCTGCCCTCGTGTCGTTCTGCCTCCGCCGCCACATAGATCTCCATTCCTCTACGAGCCCTATCCGAACTTTACTTTTATTGTTATTCTAGTATAGTATCGTATAGTAGTATCATTAGCCTCATAGCCTAATGGCGTCGTATTTTAAGGTTTTTCTTGTATTTTGCATAAAAAATGCTCAAGTCAAATCGATGAATTAGGCAGATAGTGATTATGGAATATAAAAAGCACTCTGATTGGCTTAGGATACAGCCAATGAGCCTCAGTGAATCAGCAACGTTAGGAGAGCAGAGCTAGGTTTGATACCAAAATTTGGCCAAAATATCACTCAGGCAATTATGCTACGAGGCTTAAGATATGTCCTTTGATGTCAAGTCTTCCACCTCTGTCCAAGGTAACAAGATGCACGTTTAAATCTTGTTATTTAGCAGCTGCATGTATAAAAATACTCTATTCCCCCCTGCTCTCTCTGTGTTTGATGGCTCCCTTTATTTTTCTGTATTTCTTTCTTAGTTTGCTGTTTGTTGTTTTTTGGTTTTATTTGCTCCGTTCTCTCGCTTTTTGTGTCTTTGTTTCTTCCCCCGTTCTGGATTGCACCTCATTTATCTTGGTAAAGTGGAGCCATTGTGATGAAGCATTCATGCCCACGTTTATTTATTTATATACTCCATTAACAAAGGCCGTTAATGACAGTTTGATTGTTCTGTTTGTTAGTGGCTTTTATGGAGATGTTATTGAGCATTTAAAATCAAGCAACAATCCCACCCCAAAAAATAACCAGAAGAATATTGTTTCCGTCTCATAAAATCGGTGAATGAAGAAGAAGTTAAAACTCAATACAACTGGGAAGAATCGGCTAAAGTTCTCAAAGTTTAATAAATGGATAAGCAAGAAACTCCATTAAAAATTGAAAGCCACAAATGTGAATCTCCAGTCGGCACATATTGAATTCCCTCCTATCATTAACCCTTACTTCAAACTTGGCAGTTTCCACACACTTTTTCAAAAAGTCATCTCGTTGAAATAAATTGTGATCCTATCGACTTCATCACTGACGCTTCAATCCGGAGAGGGAGGATTGTCAGGAAGTAACCAGATGGATTCATCAAAACTGCTGAGGAAGGGTTATGGTACAGATAAGTTCAGGCTTTAGCTCAGGTACCTTACTCGGCGGGATTCCCCCCAGCATCTCCAGGTCTTTTAGAGATACTATCCACACGTGTTATGACTGTGTTCACTGTATAACTAAGATAAGGGCGATGGCAGTGCATAGGATGGAAGAATATTGAGGAACTTCAGTAAAAAAGGGATCAGAGGTTGAGCTTCAGTCGTTTTCTGACGGGCGGAACTTCTGAACTCCTGCGTTTGAATTGCAAATTTATTGCTGCTGTGGCTTCATCTGAGGAAAAGTATGGGATTTAAACCTTTAACTTTGTCCGTTGCACAGCAGAACATTTACCTGCACAGGGAAACCCGGTTAGGCAGAGCTCGCAGTTGACAGTGGTTATCCAATTGGGGGTTTGAGTAGTCATTATCAGGTTAACATGGCCACATGTAACCAGGTTAGGGAAGCTGGGTGAATGACTGACAGGCGTGCTAAATCCAACCGTAGCCTTTGGCGAGAGGCCAGGGAAAGTTTGAAAGATACTGGATGTTCAACACATATTCAAACTAAAAGCTTAAAGTCCAATCTGCGGTTCAATTCCCGGTGTGTCTAGCTGTGTTAACTGTGTCTGTTTTAGGGGGGACCAGAAGCATGACCCTCAAATAGGAGGACTCTTGGGGGGGGGGGGGGGTTAAGTCATTAACATTGCTAATTTAGGTGAGTCAACATCTGTCATGTAAATATGAATTCGAAAGGGCACTGATCTCCAAAAATTAAATAAGGCTCAAAAGATAAATAACAAAATAAGAAGGTACTGCTACCCAAACGCAATAATAAAATATAAAAATGCGAAATTGTGCAATGATTTTCTGCTGTCTCTGGTGTGCCTGGAGTCAATCCGTTCCCACACAGTCTACATGAATCAGTTTGTCAATGTTTGTGCTGCAGTCTAGACTCCTGTAAGAGTGGTGATGTTCACTGCATGAAATCAGTTGGTCAGCTCAACAGCGGCTAGTTTTTCACTGTTGTTGTGTTCGGACTCGGAGCAAAAAAAAAGACATCATGGAAGAGTGCCCTGCAGAGCTGGCATTATCCTTGTCCCGTTCTGCCGTGGCATGCCCCTCTAAAGCCCCCAACCTCATGTCGCGACGACAGAGCTTACAGAAGGCCTGATATTCATGCTGCTGGCCTTAGTGACGAAATGGAGCTCCGAACTCCATGTAGATTTGAAGGAGGCTATTCTCTTAGGCTCTTATGACAGGTATACTGAGGACTAACGTGTGTGTGTGTGTGTGTGTGTGTTAGAGATGCGCGGATGGACTATTATTTCATCCGCAACCGCATCACAAAACGCTTGATCCGCCCGCCATCCATCCGCAAGATTTTTTTTACCCGATTTTCAAAACCGCACCCGCCCGCCATCCGCCTGTTGTTTTTAGGTATGCCTATGCGTCTAGCAAAAATAAATTGATTGTTCTAAAACGACATGGAAAGAACTCACACTGCTGTCCACAAGCCTGAAGGTCATCCATCACTATGCTGCACAGAGAGAGATGGCAGGTGGCAGTAGAGCACGGGGTGTCGGGGTTCGGTTCAGAGTTAGAACCCCAATAACAACAGCCTCTCTCTAGGCATCATTATGCCTATCCCTACCTGCTCTTTAATGTGATGTGGCATCTGAATATTTGTCCCTTTTGATGAGAGCACTTATGCCAGCTGACTAAATGTTAAATGGGGACTTTCTTCTGTTGTGTAGCTTTGAGGGCTTTGTATAGACATCACAAAGCACACATACAGGAAGTCAATGCAAAAATAGTGTCTTGATTACTGCATTTTGCTTGATGGATGTTTCGAGGAAAACTTCAATATTCCATTTGCTAGTATACAATGGATTCTGCTGACCAACTCCATAGAGCTGCTCTGTGTCTTGTTTTCGATGCATCGTTAATTTTTTTCAACAACAATGGAAGTCAAGAATTATGTTTATTTCAGTGTGGACAACAACGACGAAGCCATTGTTGTTCGATTGTTGGAAGTCTGCAGCAACCAAAAGGTTACATTTGCTGATCCATGCAGATGACGGAAAACACATTGGTTTATCTGAGAGTAGTTTTGTTTGCACGGATTGGACAAAGAATGTTGCATGAATTGAGATACTTATTTAAATTTACACTATGTATGTTATACCATTAGCGCCATCTAGCGGTTTGTGTTTTATCTACACTTACATATATACATATGTCTAGTGGATAGATATTGTTGAGAAATTATCTAGTTCAGATGTTGTGTAATGAAGTAAACAGCAGTGGAAAAATATACTGTAGGTGCAGGTTTTAATTTTAAAACCTTAATTAATTTTTTCAGTCAAGGTAGTTACTATCACACTAGCCTGATATCATTGCCTAACTGTGCGTTCAAACCAAACGGGACATTTGTCACCCATTTGCGTTGTCGCCAAAGATTTGTCGCGCCACAAATCATAATCTGTCGCTGTGCAAGTTTTGTCAGGCAAATTTGTCACGCCACAACTTTTGGCCGCAAACTGTGCTTCATGCCAATTCATTCTCAACCACGGCCGAGATGACCACCATTGCATGTCTTTACCTTTTGTGGAAGAGGGATAGACGTCGGAGAACCCAACTCATCATCATCATCATCACTCACCTCATCGTCATCCGTTTATCCGGGGTTGGGTCGCAGGGGCAGCAGCTCAAACAGGGGGCCCCAGACTTCCCTTTCCCGAGCCACATTGACCAGCTCTGACGGGGGGATCCCGAGGCGTTCCCAGGCCAGTGTTGAGATATAATCTCTCCACCTAGTCCTGGGTCTTCCCCCGAGGTCTTCCCCACTGGTCGTGCCTGGAAACACCTCCCAAGGGAGGGCGCCCAGTGGCATCCTTACGCCAGATGGCCCGAACCACCTCCAACTGACTCCTTTTCTAAGCAAAAGGAGCAGTGGCTCTAATCCGAAGCTCCTCACGGATAACTGAACTTCTCAACCCTATCCCTAAGGGAGAAGCCCAGCCACCCTCCTGAGAAAACTCATCTCGGCCGCTTGTACCCGTGGATCTGGTCCTTTCGGTCATTCCCACCATCCCTCATGGACCATAGGTGAGGATAGCAACGAAGATTGACCGATAGATAGAGAGCTTTGCCTTGCGGCTCAGCTCTCTTTTCGTCACAACGGTGCGGTAAAGCGAACGCAATACCGCCCCCGCTGTTCCGATTCTCCGGCCAATCTCACGCTCCAACAACACCGAGGTACTTGAACTCCTTCACTTGGGCTAAGGACTCATTTCCTACCCGGAGTAGGCAAACGGTTTCAAGCGACGCAATACCGCCCCCGCTGTTCCGATTCTCCGGCCAATCTCACGCTCCAACAAACCGAGGTACTTGAACTCCTTCACTTGGGCTAAGGACTCATTTCCTACCCGGAGTAGGCAAACGGTTTCCTGCCAAGAGTCATGGCCTCAGATTTAGAGGTGCTGATCCTCATCCCAGCTGCTTCACACTCGCCGGCCATCCGATCCAGTGAGTGCTGAAGGTCACATCCCAACGCAGTCTAATCATAATATTGTAAGGCAGCGAATTAAGTAATGATTAGACAGAGAATTATTAGATAGGTCTACCTAATAAACCGTTAGAACACACAAGAACGGAAACCATAGGAACACCGGTAAACAAACCCCGAGAAGCCCAATCCCTATGAGAGCTCCCCGCGCTACGGCCATCCGGGGGCGCACAGAGCTTTTGGCCGTGATATTATCTATACAAATATGCTATTATATATAGAGCTCCGGGAGTCGCAAATGGCAACAATCACTTTCTCCTCCATGCTGCAGTTCACCCCAGACAGCACTGCACTTGAGTTTGACGGTTGAACGCTGATTGGCTGTTACGTTACACACGTGTCACTCAGTGGCCACGCTGTTGAACACTGATTGGCTGTCATCACGCAAAATTCGTGTCAAAGTTTAAATATTTCAACTCGAGCGAAATAGTCATGCTACAAATCCTTGTGAACGCGCTCGCCTGTGCAGGGCGAAAGTTTGGCGCGACAAATCAAAACTTGTCGCCGGTTTTCGCTAGCGAATAATTCGCCCGATACGCGTCTCTACGTTCACTTTGTATGGGATCTTGTCGCCCCGTCACGTTTGGTGTGAACCCACAGTAAGGCAGATACGTAGGCAGATAGTAATTAAGGAATGTAAAAAACACTCTGATTGGCTAACAAGGCACAGTGAATCAGCAGCATTAGGAGTATAAAGTTAGGTAAGATATTACATTTTGGCAAAAATATGACAATTATGCTATGGGGCTAACGAAATTTAAGTAAGTACAGAAAGATGCTCCCCTAAAGTAGTCTTCATTCGTCTAGCTGTGTTTACTGTGTGAGTGTTAGGGGTGACCTGAAGCGTGACCCTGTAAAGGGAGGACTCTTGGGTCAAAAGTGAGGGGGTTAAGACATTAGCATTATTAAAGTCAACATCTGTCATTTGTAATACAATTTGAAAGGGGACTGATTTCCAAAAAAATAATAAGTTCACATAATAATTAAGGCTCAAAAGAGAAAGTACTACTTCCCAAATGTTATACAAATATATAAAAGAATTGTGCAGCGATTTTCTGCTGACTCTTGTGTGCCTGGAGTCAATCCTTTCCCACAGACTCCCTATGAATCAGTTTGTCAATGTTTGTGCTGCAGTCTAGACTCCTGTAAGTCTGTGGAAACATGAAATCACTCCGATTGGTTGAGTATATAAAAAGGCACTGAGTGAATCACAGGCACAGCAGAGGTTAGAGTTAGGTTAGATGCTTTTTTTTTTTAGGTAATTAGCACTTGGGAGTGGGGTCCACTGATCATGCAGAAAACGTCAACTATTTTATATCATGATGGATTATTATTGCAATTATCATATTGCTTCGTGTCAATTATTTAGCAGTAGTGATACCTTAGACCGTTTACTTGTATTTTTCATGAATTTTGATTTATGTATTAATTACGAACATTGAACCAAGTGGTGGATGAAGAGGATTACTATTTTGAAAAGTGAACGTCAATGTTAAAATTGGAAAAGTTTCTCTTCCCCTCATCAAATTCCTCTCAATATTCTGTGGGGTTCTGTGATGAGGTCTTGAAATTCCATTCATTTTTTTGGTGGCCTTTACTGTTTACCTTCTTTCAAATGTGTCACTGCTACCATCACCACCGCCACCCCTGTCACCTCCCCAAGTTTCTTCCACTCTCTTCTGCTCTTTTCAGGGTGTAACAGCCTTCGCTCTGCCAAACTTACATGCCCACCCCTTATTTCTGTCCTCCGGGGAGAAGTGGTCTGTTCCATGTCTCGCCATGTCTCCCTTTTGCGGTACTCCTAGTACCATTTCCAGACAGGGCATGATTGACAGCTTAAAGGACGGACTGGTCCATGCTTTTTCAGCCTTGGGGGGGGGGGCAGGAGTGGTTGAGTGACAGTTGGGAATTCTTTTCTTTTTCTCCTCCTTCTCTTCTGGCGACTCAGTGATTTTCCCTCTTCCCATGGTCAGACCGACATGTCAGTCATCGACAAAATGGTGGAATGGTCTTTGATTTTTTCAAGAAGAATTTGCATAACAGAGCAGTACAGACAGCAGTACAGTACAGACACAAGGACACCCTGGCCAATTCTCAAAGCGACCTGGCATAGGCGATCAACGCGTGGTTGCTTTCAAAGATGCCCAAGAAATTTTAACAAATATGAAAACAGCTAGTTAATCCGTCCTGTGGATCCAATTCTGGTTCTTTGAATTCATTTGGACATTATCCTTTGTTTTAAAAGAGCTACATGCTCTTTCTCCTACTACACTGCGCTCACCCCTTACGGCGAATCTTCCACGGCCAATCCGCATGAAGTTCAGATCGGCGAGTTCCAGTTGCTTTGTTGTTAGCCTGAAGAGCCACTACAGCTTTTTAAATGGCTGCTAGCAATGAGTACCACACTGTGCCTCAAATTAGCGACTATTCAACTACAGCCCAGTCTTACTTAGAATAATGGATATTTCTTGAAACACAACACACTGAGCCCTGTCTAGGCTATAGTTTGACTAGAGCAGCTTTGTGTGTGGAAAATAAACAATTCCCGGTTTGCTGCAATTAAACATAATATTAATATATATATAATATTAAGCTTTAGCTGCCTTGAGGTCCTAATAAGGCCTACAGACAAGTAACTCTTGTATATCACCAAAACATTGGGGATATAATTGATGAGCTAGCCCTTTTTTCGATTTAAATCAAACATGACAAAGGTAAATATCGACACCACATGAGGGTTTAAATAAAGTTCCAAATCAATGTCACAGGTGGTATGGACAAAATAATGCATGCGAATTTTGACCTTGAACTACAACCACAACCATATTCTTCCAATCAGCTAAGACATCCTAGCTTGCTTGATTGATTTTGCTTTGCAATTCACTTAATAAAACATGGGAGTGTAGAGCAACATATAGGTCTCAGTGCTATTTGTATATCTGAATGACAACATTCAAGCCAGTTTAAAGGATCGCATCCTGTCGTATGCATTTCAAACCACTCCTGTATACAAAGGAAAGCACTCAGACTAACTTTAAAGCAGGATACCACACCAAAGTATAGTACTGGAATCATGGCTTCATGTGTTGGTCATTCTGGAGATAAATTAGGATAAATGGAGGAAAAGCTGTGAAAGCAACGGCTTGAGAACATCTTGCACTTTACATAAATCACAATGTGGTTCCTCGAAAACATGATTCGCTTCTATTTTTGTCCTTTCCAGAAAAAAGAAGTGCCCCAGGTTAAACTGTGAAAGTTAGCTAAACATTGTGTTCCGCATGCAAGCTCATTTTCTCCTTCAGTGGCAGAGTACAGGAATGGTGTAATATATAATTCAACACCATCTGTCCACAGCACATGTTGTGTATAAAAGCCCCCCTGGTCCTCTCTGCTACACCTCCAGCCCCTGTTCTTCCGTCCTTTCTCTCTTTTGAGCCATCACTTCCACAGTCTTGCTTTTTATTTATCATGGCGTCCCTTCTGCTCTCTCCCCCTCTCTCTCTCTTTTGTTTTCCGGTCATAATTGTAAAGTGTCCGCTCCCTCAGCTCTCCTTTGTCTTATAACACTTTTGAAACGTTTATTTTTATTCCTGGTGCGTGTGCCTTCGGTTTCGCCCTTGCGCGCTGTGTATGATATCTGTATCACTCACTCACTCCCTCCCTCACTCAAACACACACAAAACTAAACCAGCACGCACGCAGACCCTCAATCCGCTCCTACCGCTATTAAATTATTCTCATTCTCTCCATCTCCTTAATGCACAGGATGAGGAGGGAAGAGGATTTTGAAGTTGATGAGAGAGAGGGCAGACTCGTAGGAGCTTGTAAGAAGACGATGAATATTCTAGTACTATTTCATATTGCTTTCCTTTGCACTTAATGTATTTCCTTCCGAGGGCTATTTAATATGAGCGCATGGGAAAGTCAAGCAGAAATGCTGTGTTATTTCAAACCGGGTTCAATGTTAATTCAGCCTGTAGAATTGTGATGCATTCAAGTTATGTTTCAGTCCTGTATCCGCCAAAGAAACTCTCCAAAAGTATGTCTGATGGAAGACAGGGGGCAATCATCATGGTATTATTGCTTTTATATAACTAGTTATCATTAATGTTTTTCTTTAACTGAACAAGCTTTCATTTTAGGCCTTGTTTTTACCTCACAAAAGCCTTGTTGCGCTTAATATATTTTAACTCTTCGATTTTTCTGGTAGCCATAACTTTGCAGCTGCCAATTTCCATTGTAATGAAAGTCATTAGAACGTGTGGCTTCAGCAATGCAGAGTCCTTCCTTCCTTCCTTCCTGTGTGTGTGTGTGTGTGTGTGTGTGTGTGTGTGTGTGTGTGTGTGTGTGTGTGTGTGTGTGTGTGTGTGTGTGTGTGTGTGTGTGTGTGTGTGTGTGTGTGTGTGTGTGTGTGTGTGCCTGCCTAAGGAAATGTGCCGGTGTTGCTTTTTTACTTCTACCCTGCCTTCGCTGTCGTTTAGCTTAAAATTTGACGGCCTGATTAATTCCAAGAACTGCTTCCGTGGAAGAAAGCCACAGGATGGCTTTGTAACATGTGTTCTTTGTTCTTCTTTTCAAAAAGGCCTTTAAGGTTACAACCAAGCATCACCATTCATACAACAGAGATTAGTATGTAGTTCCTCGAACAGTCTTAAGGTGGTTTGCGGTATGGGATGAGAAACTAATGGTGATTGAATTCTTGTAATACAAAGCCAAAACCAACAGCCTGAGTGGCTATTTTCCTCATTATTGTGTATTTTGCAAGGCTCTTTTTTGAGAATCCCACTTCATAAAAAAGGTGCTCAGGCTAGAATATTAATACTTTCTATGTGGTAGACCCATGCCAAATACGGATTGCATATCTCCTAGATTCAGACTGCAATGGCCACCATGTCGTTTAAAAGTGCTTGTTGTTCTGATTCTGTGTCGTTTTCAGCCATAGGCTCCAGCCAAATCCTAACCCTGGCTCACTTGTAAAGGAAACGTAGGTAAAAGAGAAGCAATGAGTCACTGATCATCACTGCAACCTATTTGGGTCACAATTTGTCCTCAGGTACATGGAGATAATCCTCCTGTTTACCAAGTAGCAGCTCGATGCAATAAACACAGCCCACCGTGTACACTGATACCGACACTGATAGACTTATTGTGTATCAGGGAGGTCCAGGCGCTTTGTCTCTTTGTGTGTTTGTGTGTCATAAGTGGTGACACGTTAACACTCCTAGCCACTGTGTACGGTGGCAGTGTTCCCGGTTTCCAGTCCATTACCAAGACACTGGAGGGGGTGGGGGATTGGTTGTTCAGTTTCACCAGCCCCACCAGTCACTTTGTGTGGCTGTTGGGTTTCAGACGGGATCCAAGGGGTGGTCTCCGGCCAGGGGCTATGTCTCGTTTGATACACGATCAGACTGTGCTGGAAGAGGCGGCCACTGGCCTGTTGGAGGGAGCTGGATTGAGTTCAAACTGCATTGGCCTTGGGTATCAACCGTGAAAACTGTTGAGGGTAACTGTGTGTTCTCTAACTCACAATTTGAGAGCCGTCTTATTATTATTATTATTATTTGTTGGCGGATTGTTGTGTAAAAGTCCCCTTTTAAGAAGGAAGGCCTATCACAGAAAAGCAAATACATTACATCATGGTATATAGTTCTGTATTCTACTCTGGTGATATGCATGGCAATGAACATTAAGTTAACCGTCGCGTCTTGTGCTGTGATAATATAGGTCATTATGTGAGGTGAATTTATTGATTTCAGTCCCTTAATCACACTCTCAACAGGCTTTATCTGAGGCCCATAATGCAACACTCTCTTAGGCCAGAGAAAACCATGTGGTGAGGAACACATCATGTCATGAAAGATATTGCCGTTCAAGACAAATCATTTAAATATCCTTATATATATATGTAACATATTCACATTCGCCATGATAGATAGTCCCATCAACTATTTGCCTTCCCACCTTCCTCCGAACCTCCATGAAATATCCTTTGCTTTTCCGGCGAGCGAGGAAGAGAGAGGGCGAGAGAGAGCCGGCGAGCGAGGAAGGGAGAGGGCGAGAGAGAGCCGGCGAGCGAGAAAGGGAGAGAGAGCCAGTCAGCGAGGAAAGGGAGGGCGAGAGAGAGCGGGCGAGCGAGGAAGGGAGAGGGCGAGAGAGAGCCGGCGAGCGAGGAAGGGAGAGAGAGCCAGTCAGCGAGGAAGGGAGAGGGAGCCGGTGAGCGAGGAAGGGAGAGAGCGAGAGAGAGCGGCGAGCGAGGAAGGGAGAGAGCGAGAGAGAGCGGGCGAGTGAGGAAGGGAGAGAGCGAGAGAGAGCGGGCGAGCGAGGAAGGGAGAGAGCAGGTGCGTGAGCGGGAGAGAGCGAGAGAGGAAGAACTAGAGGGACAGAAAGAGATCCATCTCCACATTCTCCCCAGTCTTGAATTTTATGGCCCACGCTTTTAAAAGCATTTTTTAGTGTGTCGCTGCGGTGCAGAATTGCCCGTGTAGATCACGGCAGCCCGATCCTTTAGAGGGCGCACACAATACGGTTGGAAGGACTCCTGAGTTGTGTTTTACCACAAATATTTTTTTCCCAGGCCTTAGACACCACAGCCTTATTCCCCTCCGATAACCATGGCGATGGTAGCTATAGGATGTTGCGCAAAGGGTATTCCTTCACCGCAGGCGGACACTTTGCCTCAAGGTAAAAACACACAGTGCGTTCTGAGAAACAAGCCACACGATGCAAAGAATTGCAACTTTGTCGTTGGTTTCTAACAATGCATGTATTGTTCCGTTTGTTTTGTTATGTCCCTGGATTGGTCCCAAAAATAATCGTATATGTGCTGTCCCGGTATCCCTAAAAAATAAGCCGATATATTCTGTCCCAGTACCCCCAAAATAAGCATATATTCTGTCCCGGTACCCCCAAAATAAACCTATATATTCTGTCAAGGTGCGCCCAAAAAAAGTTGATGTGCTGTCCTGGTGTCCCCGAAATAGGCTTAGAAGTTCCGTCCCGGTGTCCCCGAAATAGGCGTACACGTGCCGTCCCTGTAATCAACTACTAAAGTCAGCAAACCCCGACGACTGCTGCGCGCCATAAACGGGTCGGCTAACACAAAGCAGAAGCGGTTAATGCCTTTTCCTAGATCAGTTAACCGTGCCTTTGAGAAGCAACACATAATAAATCCAAAATACACGTTATCCTGCCGCTGCCGCTGCCCCTACCCCTGATCTCAAACCCAGGACCACGGCGCAGAGTATTCGGCCATGAGACGTCCCACGGCGATTCTACCCCTGCTCCCCAGATTGACGATGGCTGGCTCGAGGGGTTCCGCTTTAATGACGGGGATTCGAGGAGGCCACGTCCGCCGGTCGTAACTCTGATGACAACTGCTCCACGGACGGACCCATGGCCGGGGGCCCGTGGTCCTCCATCAGCAGCAGCCGTGACATTGGCTGGAGGTCCGCGCTGGGCCCGGCCCGTGTGAAGCGGTGCGCTGCATTACCGTTCGGTAATGTTTGAAGAGGATGTTGCCCAAAGGATCCTTTAAATTCAGATACGTGTTGTTAAGGGCTGGGGCGTTTTGATCAAGGATGTGTACGGGCAAGGCTTTGTTTGGACCATGAACCTTGTGGACCCCCCTCCCCCCCCCCCCCCTTTTTGGTTTGGAGTTGAAAACCGACTGGGCCCAAGGCTCGGTGCTGTAAATGTCACTGCGTATGTCTGGCATGTCTGGATATTTCTACCCGACCCCCTCTCCCTGGAGTAATAGAGAACAAATGAAACAGAGAACCCATTCTAAGGTTGAGACTATACTGATAATGGTCACATGCATCGCTGGCATCGAGGGGCATAGTGGATATGTGCAGCAAAAAAAGTGGGTTGTAATACGTACGTATGCAACACACAAGTTGTTTTTTTTTCCTTTGTTGAAATGCTAGTTCCCGGGTTGTTACAGAGTGGTTATGCTGTAATAAGTGGGCAATACAGAGCTGTAAAAAAAAACCTGATTGTACAACTTTATCACTTCCAGCGCTTCGCTTTTTTAATAGGATTTGGAAATATGCCTTCATAAAAATCCCAACCCTGTGAGAGGGAATTGCCTCTCGCAAAGGGTTTATGGCTCTGTGATCTTCACACAATATCTGAGGGAGAAAGCAACGCACTGTTGCTTTAATGGGATGTTTAGAAGTCTGTTTTTTTTATATATATTTCGCACATTTTCGTTGTCGCTCCGGGCTATGCCTCCTTTCAAGTACTCAAGGTTACCCTGCGTGGCGTCTGAAACGATAGATCAAGGAGGCACGCTCACGATTATCAGGAAGATAAGACTATGTACCGCCACGCACACACACACATACACAAACACACACACACACACACACACACACACACCACACACACACACACACCACACCACACACACACACACACACACACACACACACACACACACACACACACACACACACACCTCCATTTCCCCAACATCATGTATGATGCAGTTTAATGAAAATAATACAAAATAAATCAGCCAAGCACATTGTTGCCAACATCACAGCTACACTTTATGACGCTTCCACAAGGTAATCCGGAGCCATGATAGTGTAGTAGCTTCCAGCCAAACAGGAACTGGGTTCGATCCCGACTGTCCCTGGTACACCGGCAGGTATCCTTGAGCAAGGATCCCTTACTCTCCAACCTGCTCCTTAACGACGGGTATCTGCATTTACTGCAAGTCACTTTAAATAAAGTTAATTACTCAAAGTGTCAAATGAAAGGTAAAGGGCATGTTTTACCCCGGCCCTAATTAAAACAGCCTCATCCAATCGTCCCTCAAGTCCCGTAACTCCAGAGCTACGTCCTACAAACACCGCCTTTTTCCAC
Source organism: Melanogrammus aeglefinus (assembly GCA_900291075.1). Classification (NCBI taxonomy): domain Eukaryota; kingdom Metazoa; phylum Chordata; class Actinopteri; order Gadiformes; family Gadidae; genus Melanogrammus; species Melanogrammus aeglefinus. The sequence goes on from OLKM01000146.1 coordinate 300,862, forward strand.
TTTCACTTAATAAGACCCTAACACGTCTCTTCCCGAAACAATTTTTGTGGTTTATTTACTTATTTTTTCCCCACAAACAATTCAACACTCCTCTTTCACGGTTCTGCACTTTGTGGCCCTTGGGAGGAGGAAGTGGCACCAAAGAATAAGAACCCCGGGGCCCCTCTGTTATTTAAGCGCACACAGCCCACCGAGTCCCATCGGAGTTGCTAGTGGAGCCGGGGCTAAAGTGTAGCCTTGGGTGTACTTCTGGAGTTTTTTGGTTTTGGTGCATCGCTATTCAATTCACACAGGAAAGGCAGACGGGAAAGGGCAAGACGACGGAGGGAGAGAAGCCTGGAGCCAGGGAGGGGAGAGATGGGGAGACGTCGAGGAAAGGGGGGGGGGGCCCGATGATGGACATAGTGAGAGACACTGGCAGAAGGGAGCAAGAGGGAGGATGGGGGGAGAGAGAGGGCGGACGGGGGGGGGGGGGAGAGGTGACAGAGGGGAGAGAGAGGGAGAATGGGGAGAGAGAGGGATGTTTGGGGAGAAAGATGGAGGATGGTGGGGGAGACTGACGGAGAGGGAGAGAGAGGGAGGGTGGGGAGAGAGGGATGATTGGAGGGAGAGAGGCAGGATGGAGGGGGAGACAGAGAGAGGGGAGAGAGAGAGGGAGGCAGACAGACAGAGGGGAGAGAGGGGGAGGATTGAGGGGAGAAAGGCAGACAGAGGGGAGAGAGAGGGCGAGGATGGGGGAGACCGACAGACAGAAAGAGAGGGAGGGAGAGAGAGGGAGGATGGGGAGAGAGAGGGAGGATGGGGGGGAGACAGACTAACAGAGAAGGAGGAGGGGGAGAGGGAGTGAGAGGGAGGATGGGGGGGAAGCAGACTGACAGAGAGGGAGAGAGAGGGAGGATGGTGGGAGACAGACCGACAGAGAGGGAGAGAGAGGGAGGATGGGGGGAGACAGAGAGGGAGGATGGGGGAGTGACAGACTGACAGAGAGGGAGAGAGAGGGAGGATGGTGGGAGACAGACTGACAGAGAGGGAGAGTGAGGGAGAGAGAGTAGCTCTGTTGGAACGTTGTGACACAGTGTCGCTGCTCAAGGTTGATAATTCCTTGTTTACCATGTGAATGTGAACGCCTAAGCCTGCTGAAAGGGCTGCTCTTCCCACTCCATTTTCAGTAAAAAGTATGAATAGAAAAGTTCGACCTTTTGACATTCAATTAACATACACGCATTCAGAAGGTCAGGAATAGACAGTATATATATATATATATATATATATATATATATATATATATATATATATATATATATATAAAATAACCAAGGTGAGTAGACTTAGATTAACCTGTTTGAAAATGGGTTCATTTCAATGTGTCTAAACCAATGGCCATTTCTCCCATGAAGACTCATTCAACAATAAAGACAAATAAAGATTTATTTTGAATGATAACATAAGAGAGAATATTTTGCGTGACTAATCTTTGGCGTGAGCCCCGTCAAGGGTCCAGGACGACGTGTGGACTCTGGCATATCCTGCCAGGACTAGCAGGCCCAGAGCCTTCCCCTGGACCGGTAGACTGGGGCAGACCTGGTGGTCGGGGGGGTGGAAGGGGGAGCATCGAACGAAAACCTAAGCAGCAAAGAACATGGGTTAGACTACTCTTTATAAAGCAGGTGTAGGCAGGTGATTGGTGATTGGTGATTGCCAACCTGGTGCGTGTGAGTTGAGTCCTCCTGGTAGAACTTGCGCTAAAGCTTACATTTCTTTGGTTTGTCTATTAAAGATGATACAGAGGTATTAGTGGCCGGTTTCCAACATATTCCTTCCTTACCTTGAAATGTTCCTTGTTGTTTCCATCCAATCACAGACAGCATGTGTGTGTGTGTGTGTGTGTGTGTGGCGTGTGCGTGCGCGTGTGCGTGCACCTACACATTTTCACCCTTGACAATTTTGATGTGGGGAATCAATATTGGGTTAGTAAAATTAATAGAAAGACATAATTTACTTTCTAAACTGCCACCATCACTATCTCAGATATTGTATCTCAAAACTTTAATAACAAACTTGGAACCATATACAGATGCTACAGTTTTAATAAGATCAAGAGGCTGAATACATTTGTGAGCTGTGCCCTTTCAAAAGTTTACACCCTTTGGCTTCTAAAAGCCAAAAATGGACTGATTGATTAAAGGTGATACCTTCCCAGGTGTGATAATTTCACACCTATGTGAATAGGCTCACAATGAGGGCCTATATTATCCGTGTGGAGGAATAATTGCCCTGTTGAAAGGTTGTCCTTCCCTGGGCAAGGGAATGTTGCATAAGAATGTAACAGTGTAGTTAAATGCAAAAGTCTGCTTTGACAGCAGCCATCAGATGGGTGTCTGAACTGACAAAATAAAGGTTACTTCGAACGTGGAGGTGCTGCACTATCACAGATAGAGTACCCAAAAAAAACCTTCTGATCTGACACTTAACTGAAGACCACAAGTTGCTAGTGTGGCTCCCCTATTCAACGATGTGATTAGTACCATCTTATCTTAATAAAGAAAACAGGGAAAGTGTCATCTCTATTGACGTTGGGGGGTTCTTTTCAAATAAACACACTAAAAGTTCTGTGGAAATAAATGCTACAAAAAATAAAAGTAATAAAAATAATCTCTGCTTCATTTTCAAAACATGTCCCAAGAGAGAGGCATGCTTGTGATTTATAGCACGCTGGTGTTACAATTATCATTATGGCGGGAACATATCAATAATGCTCCGAGGCGGTAGGCAGACGGCGTGAAACATGTGAAGTCTCACTTGGTGTTCGTAGCATCGCCATGGCAACAGAGGCTCTTGGTTTTGAACCCTTATCTTCGAGCAAGGTGCCCTTAGTTAGGACAAGGATCTTTAAAAAAAAGTCAGTATAAGTCACTTTGAATAATGGTACCTGCTCAGTATCCAAATAGTTGTGTTATAGCATTTTGAATTTCAGCTAAGCTAATGCTAGCCAACTGCCATTTTAAATCGCCATGCTGCTACCTCTGGTTGACATAACAAACACAGTAGCTGTGTCTGAGAATACTAGACCATACTTTATGCTCTCTTCAAGATAATTGAAATTGGAACAATTACGCCCCATCAGACTGCGACACTGTCCTGGCTAGCGCACTGTTTTTCACTGTTACTGCCCTCACTTTTCTCAAAATGTCGTAACACAAGGGTTCACATCGTCAGCGTTTCACAGCACGGTCCTACAGGCCTGGAGGGACGACAACAGCTGTGTGATATGTGATGTGAACACCTCAACCTGAGGTCTTCCATCTCTCTCGTAAAAGACGACTTTGACTGGAGCCAGTAGTGCTGCAACAAAAAGTATGAGGTTAAAAATCAAGACCTTCCAACAGGGGAACAACTCCAAGCAGTAAGCTCCTCATTTCTGCGGGAATTATATTCCCTCGATTTTATACATTTGCATTAGCTGTCCTTTGATAAAAAAAAGTGCATTACCAGAAGTGCAATAGCAATCGTGGGAAATTGCTTGGATTCACCCAACGCAATCCACTAACCATTGCTGGCTAAAACATTGAAATGTGCTTTTCCCTGCTGCCTTAATACAGCATACTTTCCTCAAACCAGAAGCCCTACAAAATGCCTGTGTAAAAGTGCTTCTTTTCCAGTCTTAACTAGAAATACGAAAGCAGTGTGCCCCTTATCCTCTCCACCGGCCCCCAATTAATGTTGGAGCAGATGTCTAGGGGGGGTGGCACCTGCTTACCTTCAAAGTCCAGCACAGAGTAGAAACGCCTCACCCGACAGACCTTGTCAGGGTATATTCCTCCTCTCAGCAGCCTGATCGGATCCTCACGGTAAACCTCTTAGCGCAGACTTGAGACTCGAGACAGAGTCAGGACGCAGCCCACAGAAGTTGATCCTATCCATGACTGTATTAAAGAGACGCACAACCCCCTGAGCCCACTTTAGAAACGCTCCCCGGTTTTGGTTTGTTCTGTTGCTGCAGGACCGCAGGCTCCGCTGTACACGCCCCGACCATAACGTTTCAATAGACGTTGGAGAGATGTAGGCATCAGGATAGGATAGATCTCAGTTAGGATGTTTGACTCCTTAATGAAAGGTCAATGGTCCAACACTCTCTTCAAACTCTCTTCAGTCTAGCTATAAGCATCTAAGAAGAGTTGTATACAAAGTTGTCTAAAAAGTGAATTGTATTCACGGTTGGTCAATTTGGATGGACGCTAAATTACGAAGAAGAATATGTAGAACTCATTTGAGTGTTTACGTTGTGCACGATTGCACCGCAGTCCATATGGGAATCCTAATGTGTTTTGCTTTCTATCTCCTTAGCTTATGGAGGTTGGAGATACCTGTCCTACGCATGATGATAGTAGTAGTAGTATCTGTGAGGCGGAGACAAACCTTCACGTCCAGACACAGACTCACTGGCTGCAGTTACGTGTTTCCTCCTCAAACATGTGTGGTCAAATTACCCCAAAGCCGTTTCAGCGTTGATCATCACTGTAAAAGGGAATGACGGAGAAATGAAAGGAAGCATTAAAGACAGAATGGTTTGTGCCTACACAACACAGGTGAAGTCGAAACAAAGCAACAGCAAATGACAACCAAGCCTTCACTTCATCTGTTCCTCGCCGCTCTATCCAGGACAGGTTTTCTGAGGGAATTACCAGCAGGGAGCGCAATCACTGTCCCTCACGGTTCTGCATCGTCAGCTGTGACTTTGATGTCCTTTTTCATGTCGTTTTTCTATTATTATTATTATTGCCTGTGCAGTGTGCAACGTCTGTAGCGCAACGTATCTTGTTAATTAGCAGCCATTAGGACTGACATTTGAAGGTCAAAGAAGACGTCCTTTCATGTTGACTAATTAAAACAACTTCAGTCTTACTTTATTATTATTTGTTGGTTACCCCATCATGACAACTTTGTCTTTTTTTTGTAGACTGCTGTGTTTCTTCACACTTGCTTTAGTTCCTTAATTGTTTTCGTGCAAACGTACCTCATGAATAGCTGTTCAAGAGTTCAAATTGGCCTAGTTCAGAAATAGGCGCACACACAAACACATACAAGTGTGTCAAACATTTTTCAATTAAATGTGTCATAAATTAGGGTTTGGATTTTCTTTGCTGTTAATAAGCAAATTTGTTTTTTTCATTCCCTTAAATGAGTGGACTTCTAGAATGCGCAGTGCAGTCCAGCGTCATATGGGACAGACAGGCGTCTGAAACAGGTTGTCAATAAAATTCTTTCAAATGCTGTGGTAACTATTCCGAAAATGGGAGATTCATATAGGTAGGGATACCAAGGGAAGGTTCAGGGGATGGGAAGAGAAATGGAGGATGGACATGAGAGGGTGACTAAGACGGGTGAGTGAGTGAGTGAGTGAGTGAGAGAGAGAAGAGGCCGAGAGTTATGGAATTTATGAAAGAAAACAAAAAGTAAAAAGTGTTGTAATGTTAAAGTAGTAATATTGTAAAGTAGTTGTCCCTGTGTGTGTTGTGTGTGTGTGTGTGTGTGTGTGTGTTTGTGTGTATGTGTGTTGTGTGGTGTGTGTGTGTGTTGTGTTGTGTGTGTCTGTGTGTGTCTGTGTGTGTGTGTGCGTGCATTTACGTGCAACTTAGACAATTGCCGGGCGACGACCATATGGCTATTCCAACAAGAGAAACTTCAACGTTAACGGACTTACATTAATTTAAATGCAAGCTATCAGTTAGAACGATCAAAGCCACTCTGGCTTCTGGTTTTACTGCGACTTTTATCTCATCAGATCACTCACAACCTCTTTCAAGTCCATAAAGATTTGCTAGGGACAGTTAGCCACATAGTTAGGGCGCTGATGCGTCTTCGCCCAGAAAAAAGGCGTACACATTACCCAATAGAGCTCTGTGGCTCCAGCGTCTCGCCATTGACCGGTCCTTAATGCCAAACGACATGTCATAAGTACAGTTAAGAGGACTTCTGAATCAACCCAAAAGATTGTAGAAGAGGTACCGAGGGCATAGCTTCAGGAGCTAACTGCTTGGATAAGGCGGGTTGTTAAAAGGTTGTTCGTTAACGGTGCCACGTTGACGCAACGCAAGGCCCACGTAGTCGCTTCGTCGCAGACGTGAACCTGTTTCGGTTCTGCGTCAGGTTAGCGGACCAATCACAGCCTTTGCTGCTGTGTCGCCTAGACGCAAGGTTACAATTTCTTGGGTGGCGTACGTCAGGCCCTTGTGGGGGACGCAATGTGGGTCCGCATGGACGTAATGGGTCTGTAAACCCCCTTGTGTTGTGTCCACTCGGAAACAAAACTAAGCCTTTACTCTACCAGTGTATTTCTTATTGTATTTCAGCAGAGTGATATGTTACACGGTTCTTATATCTATGTAGAATTACCGATTTTTCTGTTGCCACTTTTGTCCGTGCCGAGTACTTTAATACTTAAAATCAAAGTACTTAATTACTTTAATAGTATATGAATCAAAGTAATTAATATACCAAAGTACTTTAAGAATATTTTGTTATGAAGTTATTTCTGTTTTGATTTCTCATCAATCCATAAAGCCTCTGTTAATTTTTTGGTTAAAACGCTCTTAGCAGCTGCATTCTGAACCTATTTAGCATTCATTCCATACACCACCACAAAAACCGCTTAACTTAATTCCTTTAAACGCGGGAATAACCCCTTTTCCCCAATCCCATTAAATCGGTTTGTCGGAATAGAGGAAAATCAAGAGACCGAAATAATGTGAGGCAATGAATTTCAAGGGACATCATTTTCTGATGCTGACTGCACACCTTGATAACCCTTAATGGCAAAACTTAGAAGTAAATCACTGATTTAAGTTGTCCACACTCTGAGGCTTTGTGTTGCTTCACACTCTTGCTCTAACCCAGGTAATATCTCCTTTCACCAGCAATAATGCCAGCATGTCATCCACCTCAACTTAAGGAACAGGCATATTTATATATTATCTACTTGCGTTGGGTTTGTCTTTGGTGCAACTTGAGTTACTAACCGACAGTGGACAGTTTAAACAATGGCAATTAAACATAAATTCGTAAAACATGAAGTCATGCACAGTGGAATTCAGTTTATCTGAAACTTGATTCTGCAGGCTCCTTGCTTGAGCTGAACCAAGCAAACCAGGAACACAGAACATATGCTAGTGTTTAAAGGGGTGATAATACGCCAACAGGTGTGAGTGTGATTATCCGTTAGAAGCCGTTTGAATATCGTCCTTTTTCCTGTGTTTTAGTGACATCACAAGTGGGAGTGTCCACCTAGATGTATGATGGATCGATGGAGGATGGAGGAAAGGCTGATTTTAAAACAGCTTATAATAACTAGTCACACTCATAACATCACCCCTTTAAACGGAGATGGGACTCATGAATAGAGACACACCACAGTGTTGGTTCCTTCCTGGTTCCCAGTAGAGAATAGGCCTCAGTCTTTTACTTTCACTTTCTGGTTCCCACACACATGCTGTATGGGGTGCAGCCCTGGCTACAGTTACGCTCTGCAGGGTTTCTTATATTGTTATATTTTTATTTCGGGATCCGGTGAATTGTATTCTGTTACATTCTCCCTCACTGCCTCAGGGTACGGTACCTTCCGTGACTTTAAGAATGAATTTTATGATAAATCTTGCATGCACCCTGAAAGACACATGCACGCACACACACACACACACACACACACACACACACACACACACACACACACACACACACACACACACACACACACACACGGTTCCAAAGACTTTCCATTTGCATTGACCAAATGTCGTGAATAGATCTTTGATTGATTTGTTTAGCAATTAATGTTCTCTCATTTGAGTCATATGCTAATGACCTGCTAATGAAAATACAAGATCCATACGTGTATTATTAATGACAAGTGCAATTGTATAGTTCCAATGTATAACACACACACACACACACACACGCATCCTCAGAGATTTTGAGCCATTACCTGGATTCTCGTCATGGCACCATAACGTATTGCATAGCGTATTAAGGCTGAATGAGGGAGAGAGAGAGAGAGGGAGAGTGAGAGACATAGGATGAGGACACAACAGCAGCCCTGGTCTTGCGTGCGTGTGGGTGTTTTTGTGCATCAATGTATTTCAATGCATGGCCATGCACTCCCCAGCTCCCCATTAAAACCGTCTTCTGGAGTTAAATCCATGCGTGTGTGTGTAGTGGCCCCTGTTCACAAACTCAGGCAAAGGGACAATTATATGTTTCATAAACATTTAGACACTAATGGCCCCCACGACACCGCGCAACCTTCAACACAATCCTCCTCCTCTCCATCATCACTGCTCTAATTGAACAATGGGGAAGTCGGCAGACACTGTGTGTGTGTGTGTGTGTGTGTGTGTGTGTGTGTGTGTGTGTGTGTGTGTTGTGTGTGGTGTGTGTGTGTGTGTGTGTGTGTGTGTGTGTGTGTGAGAGACAAGCCCTTTCTTTCCTATTCTCCCTCGCCCCCACACCCCTCCCCTATTTTGTCTCAAGGCTATGAAGAGGATTAGTGTGTGTGTGTGTGTGTGTGTGTGTGTGTGTGTGTGTGTGTGTGTGTGTGTGTGTGTGTGTGTGTGTGTGTGCGTGTGTGTGTGTGTGTGAAAATGTTGGCAACTTTTTGATCAATTTTAGGAAACATCGGCTATCATCTGAGGACGTTTTTCCTCTGGGGACAACATGTGTCATTATTTCTGGGGTTCTGCTGTACCCGGATAACAGCTAACTGACATCCAGGCCGAGACTTCCTCTTCCTCCTCCTCCTCCTCTACAGTCCAATGAGCAACATGATATCAGGGAATGGAGTTGGAGTTCACAAAAAGAACGTGTCTACGTAACAGCTTCATAAAAAAGACAATATTGCAAGACAATAGCTGTCGGGTTCTGATGTCAATTAAATTCTTCTGTTTTGTTTAGAGCACATGCTATTCACACCCACATCAGTATCTCGTGGACCACATATTTTTACCAGTCCTGAATAGCTTCTTCCTCTGCACATGAGTGGTCAACACACCACCATAAACCTTTTTATGGGTTTGAGATAATTAAGAACCGACAAACATGGCCGCTTTGCCGTTCCGTCCTGCAGGCCAAGACTGAAGGGTTACATGGGTCCATCAGAACACGTGGGCGTGGCTTATTTACCAATCTCGCCCATTACCAATATAATCTGAATATTTACCTGTATTCGAGTATTGCTTCATGAACCATTCTGCATTGGTTAATAGTACAAACAGAAACAACAACGCTTCCGACAAACATTGTGATCCATTGTTTACAGATTCTGTGTGCAGATATGTTTATGGAGATTAATTGTGTTCATTAACGCACACATACATTTGTGCGCGTGCAAATGTATGCACAATCCTTTCGAATGCGAAGCACATTGAGACGAATTACATCTTTAAAGTCCCTCCCCCAACAAGTGCTAACGACAAGCTTGTCCTAGCACTTGTAGCCCACTGGGAGACGTTCAAACCGGAATGAGAGGCCGTCAACAGTCACCATTCATCTCATTCATGTCCCCCTTCTGTCCCATCTTTTGTGTTTTCTCTGCTCTACCGCAGTCGTCCCTCACAGAGGACAATTTCCCCTTTTGTTGGTTGCTGCTTGTCCAGACGTAAGAGAAAAGAAAGGGCCCGAGAATTTCAATTAATCATATATGTCACTACTTTCCAGGGCTGTTTGCGCCATCTGCCAGGCTATGCATTCCCCTCTGCGCTCCTCGCGTCTCTGTACTGTTGTGTGATGGCGTGCTGCTGCCCCAGAGTTTGGTGTGTGTGTGTGTGTGTGTGTGTGCGTGTGTGTGGTGTGCATGATACTTATGTGCTGAGTGATTCTGTATAGCAACTGTAGTTGATCTCCCAGTCCATATGGGTCTGCATCTACGGGAGTTTGCATGCATTCTGCCAATGGGAAATGCATGTGAAAACCTTTCATATATCACTTTTACCTGTGGCTATATAGTATGCGTGTGGTATGTGCGTGCTTCCCAATGGTCACATTGTAGGTAATGGCCTAGCAATATGCCCTCACCATTTATTTCTATTGGAATTAAATGTCTCTTCTTCTTCTTCTCTTCTTCTTTCTTCTTCTTCTTCTTCTTCCTTCTTCTTCTTCTTCTTCTTCTTCTTCTCCTTCTTCTCTTCTTCTTCTTCTTCTTCTTCTCTTCTTCTTCTCTCTCTCTCTCTCTCTCTCTCTCTGTCGCTCTCTCTCTCTCTCCCGTTCCTTCTCTCTCTCCTCTCTCTTTCTCACTCGTCTCTCTCTTCGTCTCTCTCTCTCTTCTCTCAGAACTCAGAGGGAGAAGCTGTCCTCTGCATAACACTCGTGTCGCAACTTTTTTACATAGCTCTTTTTAAAAACCAGACCGGCTATAATAACTGTGTAAAGACTAGTTAAATACAGACACAAGAGTGAAAACGATACACAAAACAATAGAGACAAGACAGGAGGCTCAATAGAAGGCTCCTGTCCCCAAAGGCGGATTTAGAAGTCGTTAAAACCTCAACGATTGCTGCAATCCTGGACGCGGGGACGAGGACGGAGTTGAGGTGAGATCCACAGCCGGGCAGGCGCGACCTCGTTTCGCGCTGCAGCGTAGAACGTGACGAGTCGAGGGTGAAAGCGACGAGGAGACTCGAAACTGTACCCGGGAG
>OLKM01000146.1:316807-399307 GCA_900291075.1 Melanogrammus aeglefinus
ATCAGCGGATGGAAGTTGGCAGTTCACGAAAAAAAGAAACGTCTAGTACAGCTTCCAAATGAAAAAAGACAATATTGCAAGACAAATAGCTGTCGGTTCTGCCTGTCAATTAAATTCTTCTGTTTTGTTTAGAGGCAGCATGCTTATTCACACCACTCAGTATTCAGGTGGACAATATTTTTACCAGTCTGAATAGGCTTCTTCGCTCTGCACATGCAGTGGTCAACACCACCATAAACCTTTTTATGGGTTTGAGATAAAGAACCGACAAAACATGGCGCTTTGCCGTTCCGGCGGCCGGTCACCGCATCTGCAGGGCAGACTGAAGGGTTACACTGGGTCCCATCAGACACGTGGGCGTTGGCCCCCCCCCTTTTATTTACCAATCTCGCCCATTACCAATATAATCTGAATATTACCTGTATTCGAGTATGCTTCATGACCATTTCTGCATTGGTTAATAGTACAAACAGAAACAACAACGCTTCCGACAAACATTGTGATCCATTGTTTACAGATTCTGTGTGCAGATATGTTTATGGAGATTAATTGTGTTCATTAACGCACACATACATTTGTGCGCGTGCAAATGTATGCACAATCCTTTCGAATGCGAAGCACATTGAGACGAATTACATCTTTAAAGTCCCTCCCCCAACAAGTGCTAACGACAAGCTTGTCCTAGCACTTGTAGCCCACTGGGAGACGTTCAAACCGGAATGAGAGGCCGTCAACAGTCACCATTCATCTCATTCATGTCCCCCTTCTGTCCCATCTTTTGTGTTTTCTCTGCTCTACCGCAGTCGTCCCTCACAGAGGACAATTTCCCCTTTTGTTGGTTGCTGCTTGTCAGACGTAAGAGAAAGAAAGGGGCCCGAGAATTCAATTTAATCAAATTTGTCACTATCTTTCCAGGGCTGTTTGCGCCATCTGCCAGGGGCTATGCATTCCCCTCTGCTGCTCCTCGCGTCTCGGTACTGTGTGTTGATGGGCGTGCGTGCCCCAGAGTTTTGGTGTGTGTGTGTGTGTGTGTGTGTGCGTGTGTGTGTGTGTGCATGTTAACTTGATGTGCCTGAGTGATTCTGTATAGCAACTGTAGTTGATCTCCCAGTCCATATGGGTCTGCATCTACGGGAGTTTGCATGCATTGCTGCAATGGGAATGTGCATGTGAAAACCCTTTCATATATCACTTTTGACCTGTGGCTATAGTATGCGTGTGGGTATGTGCGTGCTTCCCAATGGTCACAGTTGTAGGTTAATGGCCCTTAGCAAATATGCCCTTCACCATTTATTTCTATTTGGAATTAAATGTCTTCTTCTTCTTCTTCTTCTTCTTCTTCTTCTTCTTCTTCTTCTTCTTCTTCTTCTTCTTCTTCTCTTCTTTCTTCTTCTTCCTTCTTCTTCTTCTTCTTCTTCTTCTTCTTCTTCTTCTCTTCTCTCTCTCTCTCTCTCTCTCTCTCTCTCTCTCTCTCTCTCTCGTCTCTCTCTCTCTCTCTCTCTTCTCTCTCCTCTCTCTCTCTCTCTCTCTCTCAGAACTCAGAGGGGAGAAGCTGTCCTCTGCATAACACTCTGTGTTGCAAACTTTATTTACATAGCTCTTTTTTAAAACAGACGGCTATAATAAACTGTGTAAAAACTAGTTAAAATACAGACACGAAAGAGTGAACAACTATACAAACAAAAACAACTAAGAGACAAGACAGGGAGGGAAATCAATAGTAAGGCTTGTCCCAAAAGAGCGGATTTTAGAAGTCGCTTAAAACAGCCTCAACGATTCTGCAAATCCCATGGACCGGGGGGACGGGGGGACGGGGGTTGGAGGGGTGAGACTCAAACAGCCCGGGCGCGGGCACCTTCGGTTCTGCGGCTGCAGCAGCGAGGAAACGAGTGATGCACGAGGCGAGATTAGAAATGAGCGACGAGGAGAGTCTAGAACATGTAACATGTAACGGAGGCGGCGGGAGGGCGAGGTCACGCAACGCCCCTGTTTGTAATCCACAGGATCTTCCGGTCGATTCTTAATTGTGCAGGGAGCGTGTGGAGGGTTGCAGGAACAGGGGTTAACGTGGGGGTAACGACTTGTTTAGTTAACAGCCTGGCGGCTGCATTCTGAGCCGACTAGACCGTTAAGTGCAGCTTGATGGAGGAAAGTGTCGAGGGAATTACAAGGATCTAGAACCGGGGAAATTAATGTGTGAATAAATAGTTAATAGAACCATAGGAGACGGGGTGAAACCCTGATTTAAGCAACATTATCTCTTTGATGAAATGGACTTGACAATTTTAGTAGACTAATAAACCGTTCAACTGCGGCGGCAAAGTTATCTCATCAAATTAAAACCATTCCTGGTTTATCAGGATTTTCGGTCGAGGAAATGACGTCCAACATAAGATGGTGTCTAAGCAGTCATGGAGCAGTGGTGGTTCCTGACCAGCAGCAGTTCCTCTGAGGGGGGCCAGGGTGCTGGTGCTGGAAACACAGTGGCGGGTTCAACACGAGGTCCACATCGGTTTAGGAGCCACCAGCCATCATGGGGGCCGAGGCCTTGGCAGAAAAAGGAAGGTTACCGCGGCTGGGGACAGCAGCACTCCGTCCCCACTGTGCAGCGCTCGGAGAGTCTGTTCATCGGCTGAAGGGTTTCACCAGAGACGCGTTTAGCGCGCCCCCCCCACGGCTCCGAAGTCACAGGGAGCTGGGCGGGCCCGGGTCTAGGGTTTAGCACCGAGGACGGGCCCCTCGTCGTCGCCCCCTAGCCGGAACAGCAGTCAAATGGAATCAGATCAGGGGATGACAGAACCAAACCAGGGAAGAGCGGTGTCGTCGCGGGCGACCGAGGCTGAGCACTCGGAGGAAGGATTGGCGCCTCTTTTGCAGCGAGAGCCGAGACGAAAAGAGGTTCGTCCTTTGAAGGGGCACCGGATGAGATCTCAGGATTAACTCATCCTTTGCTCTTAAGATCTCGCTTGACGTCCTGCGACGGTGAGTATAGCTCCAGGCAATGTCGCCAGGAAGTTATGATGTATAGCCGTTTTGGAGGCCGGCTAGCAAATAGCAACCAGAATAAAAACAAACACTGCTAAAGTCAGCTAATCCCCGTCCGATGATAAAAAAGTTGTACCTGGTTAAATACTTCAGTTCAGTTCAGACGCACAAGGTCCAAAGTGTATCACAAACCAAAACGTAGCCTCAAGACTGGTTAAAAGTCAATCTACGATTCACCGTAGCTCACATGGGGTGAAGCCTAGCCGCGAGCCGCTAAGAGGATCCAGCGACCTCTTAGTCGGATACAAGGAGGACGACTCAAGCTGTCCGTGGAGGTGAGTTGACTGCCATTCGACACGATCAGATAAGACTTATATTTTCATGCAAGGACGCTTCATGGAGGGAGTTGTGACTAAGAAGTCGCAATGCACGCAAACATCCCTTCAGTCGCTCGCGTCTAGGTGAAGGCTGTCTCTGGGGAAATGCAACACTCAGACGGGCTGAAGAGGTTATTCTGTCTCGATGTGAATAAACATGACTATGTTTGTGTCTTCGACTCTGTGTGTGATGTGTGTGTGTTTTTGCTTGTTTGTGTGTCTTTGCCTATGTGTCTGTATGTCTGTGCGGGCATGGGTGTGTTTTTCTTCTTTGTGTGTGTGTGTGTGTGTGTGTGTGTGTGTGTGTGTGTGTGTGTGTGTGTGTGTGTGTGTGTGTGTGTGTGTGCGTGTGTGCCTGTACGTGTGTGTGTGTGTGAAGGTCAGGTGTGTCCCTGCAGGACGCCGTCCGTGAGGATTATGTTGCAGAACGGATTCTTTCCGGTTTTCAAAAAGACATGAGTATCCTCTGTGGTTGATAGAGACACATGGAGTGGGAGACACAGGGAATCAGTGTCTGCTATTGTCCTTCTGTTCCACGGCGAGACCAATACACACACACACACTCCAAAACACACATACGGACACACTCCAAAACACACTCCAAACACGCATGAGGACACACTCCAAAACACACACACACACACACACACACACACACACACACACACACACACACACACACACACACACACACACACACACACACACACACACACACACACACACACACACACACACACACACACACACACACACACACACACACACACACACACACACACACACACACACACACACACACACACACACACACACACACACACACACACACTCCAAAACACACACACACACAAACACAGACACACTCCAAAACACACACACACTCCAAAACACACACACACACTCCAAAACACGCACACAAAGACACACTCCAAAACACACGTCTGTCAGTATAGGGAAGTTTCTTCTGACAAGTAAAATATAAAAGATGTCTAAAATAAGGACTGCCTTGAGTCCATCAAGGTGACCCTTCTACACTGGCAAGCGGCCTAATACACACCCAAAACAAAACATTGAAAATGGCGTGTTCACACAGGCTGTTGAACACGGAAACTCTCAACAGTATGCAGTCGGCTCCCTGCTAGCCCAAACACACCGCGACGGCTTGGCTGTTTGTTTAATGTCGCGAGTCGAGCTGGGGCCAAATCATTAATTTGGTACTCTTGACCAATCGCACGCAGCAGTGTATGGAGGCGCATGTGGGTAATGTTCTAGAAGAAAATCGAGCCTGCCGTCCAAGCCCGACGTGGCACTTTGATTTGGTCACAAACATTCAGTTTAGCATGTGCCAACACACCCACGTTGAGTTCCAAAGTGATGAATATTAAACATCTGTAATGTTTAAAAGAGTTCATCAGCCAATTATTTTCAGGAAATCCTTTCCACTCTCAAGCCAATCTCAGTTTATCGTTCCTTTTTGTTCTTTCAAGCCGATTTAATGGATGGGATCTATCTTCCCTCTTGGCTATGTAGTTGAGCAATCGGATGACCAATTACCGTACACTAACCTGGCCAAGCCCGCCCACTCACATGACGGAAGGACAAACTACCGAATGGCAGGGCTTCAGAGCACACTGCTACAGTCCGGATTCTTTCCAAGGATGAGTGGATTAGCGTTAACCTTTTAACCCCCTCCTGTGGTCCATCACTTAAAGACTGTCAGGGACCTTAGTGACGTATTAAGGAGACGGATAGACAGAAAGAGCACAACTTGCAAGAGATCTGCAGGTCTTCAGTTCATCTGCATAGAACTGAGTCATAGCAACTGAGTCATGCATCTTATTAAAACGCACACACATATTCACTCTGTATACCTCTCCTTCGGGGATCGTAAGCCATTACCTGAAATCCTCTCGTCACAGCGTCACAGAGAGAGAGAAAGAGAGAGAGAGAATTTTGTGCTTTACACAATTTGTGGCCCACTTCCACAAATGGGAGAGGCACCAAGAGACACTCACACACACAGATATACTGTATAGAGGATTGATATATATATATATATATATATATATATATATATATATATATATATATATATATATATATATATATATAATGTATAGAGTGAGAGAGAGAGATGTTAGAAAGGAGTCAGGCACACATATATATATATATAATGTATAGAGTGAGAGAGAGAGATGTTAGAAAGGAGTCAGGCACACATATAATTATACATCTTAAGGAAAGAGCTCAAACCGTGGAAACACATCAAACACATCGAATTTATTTGGATAGCATTGAAGACAGGTTAGCAAAAGGGAGATGCTGAGAAGCATTTCAGTCTCGGACACTTTTACAAAGACATATTGATTATGGGGATGATTATCATCTGGGAGACTCGAGCCTCGAGGAGTTGGAACATAGTTAAAACCATAAAATGTCCACGACTATCATTAATATTGGCATTTCGGTATTCAAACAGAACCAAAGAAAATAACCAAGAAAACGGCCAGACAAAAGTGAGTCATCTCGCTCGTCTTCAATGTGTCGGAGTGACCTTGGCCACGTTCCAAACCGCAGTGTTATTCTGTTCCCTCTCTTTCAAACCGCTGTCCTCAGTGTCTCATGCTAGTGGTACGAATCCGAGAGGTGGGGACCCCAAAAGATTTATTCAAGAGGACTTCATAAACGGAGATTGACAGGCGAAAGAAATATCGAACAAAACATAAGCAAACATGTGGGGAAGAAAAAGCATGAGAGGGAGGGAGGGAGGGAGGGAGGGAGGGAGGGAGGGGGAGAGGGGGGGAGAGAGAGAGAGAGAGAGAGAGAGAGAGAGAGAGAGAGAGAGAGAGAGAGAGAGAGAGAGAGAGAGAGAGAGAGAGAATCAATGATGATGTTCTTAGGGCCGTGAAGATACAACAAGCAGACACACATACACACACTCAAGCAAAGAGGAAAGAGAGCCATAAAAAGAGACAGTTAATGAACAATATGAAATGTCCTCACATGAAATATCGAGTGTGAGAGAAGGAAAAAGAGAGACTAGAGTACAGCCAAAATGTATTTGCAATCAAGGAGAGCGCAGGCAACGATAGTGTGTGTGTGTGTGTGTGTGTGGGGGGGGGGGGGGGGTTATTGAGCAGCGAAGGATGACGCGTCACACTAGAATGGTGAGCGAGCCGTCGCAGCCCCTCACTAATGCAGCCTTTAAGCCCCAAGGTGTGTGTGAGAGAGAGAGAGAGAGAGAGAGAGAGAGAGAGAGAGAGAGAGAGAGAGAGAGAGAGAGAGAGAGAGAGAGAGAGAGGAGAGAGAGAGAGAGAGAGAGAGAGAGAGAGAGAGAGAGAGAGAGAGAGAGAGAGAGAGAGAGAGAGAATCCAAAAGAGAGGAAAAACAGACAGAGAAATTAGAGTGAATAGGAGAGATGGAGAGCGAGAGAAGGGGAAAGAGGAGGAGACTAACCCATGCGAGACAAGAGGGACAGAGCAGGAGAATGGCCATGGAGGGGAGGCATGAAGGACGAGATGATACAAACAACAAAGAACAAAAAAAAAAAGTGTTTGTTGCTTGCAGCAGAGAAAGGCGTTATAGAAGTCAAGCTGCCGGCAGCCTCTGAGTGTGTTCACAGCACACACCACCAGCGACAAGAGCAAACGTCGTTCCTATGCTGCTTTGAGAAGAAGCAACTCACTCAGAATGTCATATGAGCATGAGGCAAGGGAACCCTGGGATGGCTGTGAGGTTGGGTTCAGTGTTTTGCGGGAGTACAAACGTGTTGGTTCAAGCCAACCCAAGCCCAAATCGTTGGGCCCAATTCGAGGCGTAATTAATAATACTACATGGGCAAAGAAAGATAGAGGCACACACACAAACACACACTCAGAGTTTGACTTTATGACGTGGGTGACATTTCACACACATACAAACACACACACACACACAACACACACACACACACACACACACACACACACACACACACACACACACACACAGAGACACGTCAGATAACATCATGTGAATGCTACTGATCTTCTCAAAGTCATTTTCTCAAGATCAAATGAGGGAGATCAGGTTAACATTGACAATCAATTTTGCACACATCTTAAGGGGGGGTGGCCCCTGTGTTTGGGCTTAGTTTCCAGGCCCTGGCTCGTTCCCAAGTGGATCCAAAGTGATTGATTGAATATTGGAGCATTTTGATATCCGTTAAATTCTGCAATTCTTTTTCTATAAAAATGCCCTCTAAATTTTTAGGTCAGCCATGCCCCTAGAGCATGTGTTCAAAATGTGGTGTAATTTGCCGAAGAGGCAAATTATGCTCAGCATGTTAAATAAGGCCAGTGTATCAAGTTTCAGAAAGCCTCATCATTCGGCATGGCTCATTATTTGACTTTGACCTCCGTCGACAGCGCCCCCTGTGGGCGGGAGGCGTTGCCAAACTTCCAGCAGAGAGAGGCTCACTGGGACACGATGGACGCATATGCCTGGAAAGGGCTGAGTTATGGGGAAAACATTTCACTAGAATATTAAGGCATAGAGCTGAAAGAAACAATAGGTATCCACAGACACTCTGAATAACCTAAAAAGCATTGGAAGTTAATAAAAAGAGATTGGGAGAGAGAGAGAGAGAGAGAGGGGGGAGACAGAATACTAGGGAGAGACAGACTTACAAAGGGATGAGACAGGGGGGCTTGAGAGAGAGAGAGGGGGGGAGAGAGAGGGGGGAGGGAGAGAGAGAGAGAGAGAGAGGAGAGAGAGAGAGAGAGAGAGGAGAGAGAGAGAGAGAGAGAGAGAGACGAGAGAGAGAGAAGAGAGAGAGAGATGAGAGAGAGAGAGAGAGAGAGAGGATGGGAGTGGGGCCATTGTGGAAGCTGCCGGAGGAGGAGGGGGGGGGGCTTCAGTCTGTTAAATAATAAATGCGGTTGGTGGAGGCGGCGGGGGCCCAGCTTCAGTCTGTTAAATAATAAATGCGGTGGTGGAGGCGGCGCGGTCCCAACGCACCCATGTGCCTGCCTGCCACATGGGTGCTTCCTCCTCTGCGGAGTTACGGGTGGAGGATGGCTGCGCACATCTCCAAACCGCAAGACTAATAGACCAATAATCGCACTGACACACACACGCTCAAAGACATGCATGTACTGTGGATGCATTTGTCATGCATGTGTGTCTGGGTTTTCCATGTCGGATGCGTTCGTCCCTTTATGTGTCTGAATCGCGTGCGTAGTACACACAGTCTGAATGAGGTGTGTGTGTGTGTGTGTGTGTGTGTGTGTGTGTGTGTGTGTGTGTGTGTGTGTGTGTGTGTGTGTGTGTGTGTGTGTGTGTGTGTGTGTGTGTGTGTGTGTGTGTGTGTGTGTGTGTGTGCGTGCGTGGTGGGTGGGTGGGTTTATTCCTATGTTAGCACTCAAAAGTTTCCTTTTACATTTCATTCTTGAATGCCTATCTCATCTGGGGGAGAGTGAGGGTAGCCACAAGGGACATCCCCATGTTCAGCGTGTATCAGATCAGATCCAGCCTGGTGTTATCAGCTGCTGTAAGCTTTATGACCCCAGGCAGATATCACAGCACTCACCACCCATAGGCTTTGTGCTGCCTATCGTCTGTAGCACCTAAAGTATGGTCAAAGACAGAATTCCTATTTATTAGTACATATTTAGCAGACGATATACTTCAAATGTCCAACTGGGAATTTTACAACAAGTGTGAGGTTGAATGGCCGTTACCCTTTGTCAGTCTGACCTGTCCATCATTCATCTGAGTGGACACTCCCAGTTGTGATGTCACTAGAGGAGACGTCACATGACATGGCTTGTTAATGGGTAATCAAAATCCCATCTGGCAGTAATTCAAAGGCCCTTTAGATGAGTCACACTGGCGACCCCGCCTCGTAAAGTGCTTGTTTTGACCGTGGCTCGTTAGTCAAATGAATGTCACCTGTGTTGATGACTAATTGTGTTCACCTGTGGTCTTTATCATTTTGGTTGTCCTGCGATTTGGTTGCAATTCCTGCGATTGAGTTGGAATCAAACACACACACACACACACACACACACACACACACACACACACACACACACACACACACACACACACACACACACACACACACACACACACACACACACACACACACACATTTTTTATACTTTAACACACATGAAACATTAGCCTAGATCAAAAGGTGGATACGAGTGATGTGAGCAAATGTCACATGTAGCAGAGCGTGTTCCTCTATGCCTCCTCAACCCAGTGAAGAACCGAAACTCTCTGGTCAATACTCTCTACGACCCCCCCCCCCCCCCCCCCCCGTGCGCCCTCTCTCGCTCACACACTATCCGGCACGCTGACATTGTTTGTAAGAATACCCTCGTAATGACTCTAATCCTTGATGAAGGTCCATTAACGGGCCTAATGTGTCGAATTGTTTTTTTTTTCTCTGACTGGGGGTGAGGGGGGGGCGGGGGGGCGACAAAACAACTCAACTCTGCGAACTCCTGCATTGGATAAATATATGAGTCATGGCGTAATGGTGTTTAGAGCGACTAGATGCAAATGACATAGAACATTGTGTCTGACATCTCTGCTCGCCTATTCATCTTCCCAAAAGTCTGTCACTGTGAAATGGCTTTTCCCCTCGGTTCTGGTCAATTACTCCGTCATAGACGGGAAGGGGAGACGGGAGAGAGCAAGGGGATAAAAGGGAGAGAGAGAGAGAGAGAGAGAGAGGGAGAAGAGGGAGGGTAAGGAGAGAGAAGGGCGACAGGATAAAAGGGAGAGAGAGAGGGTAAGGCGAGGGAGAGATGGAGAGATGAAAGGCAGAGGAGGGACGGTAGAGGAGGTAAGGGGGGAAAGAGTGAGAGAGCGAGAGGCTGAGCGACGTCTTAATGTTGTCCACAAATGCTAGTGATTGTGGCAACTTTGGTACACTAGAAGTTGTATTACACAGAATATGGAGAGGGGATGAGAACGAGAGAGGTTTAGGGGGAGTATGGAGAGGGGACAAGAGGGAGAGAGAGGTTTAGGGGGAGTATGGAGAGGGGATGAGGGGGAGAGAGAGGTTTAGGGGGAGTATGGAGAGGGGATGAGGGGGAGAGAGAGGTTTAGGGGGAGTATGGAGAGGGGATGAGGGGGAGAGAGAGGTTTAGGGGGAGTATGGAGAGGGGATGAGGGGGAGAGAGAGGTTTAGGGAGAAAGAAACAAAAACAGAAAAGCACTTAACGAAGCAAGACACGAAGGAGGAGGACGTTGAGGAAGATGAGCGGGGACCAAAAGAGCAAACAGAGAACATTGATGATGTAGAGACTATTAACTCTAAGGGGAGTGGGTGGGGTGGTGGGGGGATATTCAAATGGTGTTTGGCAGATAATGGGCGACGGCTAGGGTGTGGGTGTTGAGTCGTGGGGAGTAGGGAGACCGTCTGCATTTGTTTTGGATCTTTTCCTCTGACCGGCACATCGTTAAGCGCGCTGTGACCAGACGGGGAACGCGAGCAACACAAACAGAACTCCAGAAACATACACCACAAGGTTCACGAGGGAGATACGAAAAAGTGGAACGGGGCCCCTCATTAAAATTTGGGCTAAAAAAGGGTGCATCTGAGTACATGCATACACACTGTCTCACTCCCTGGCAGTGGCGGGCCGTCAGGGCCAGCTTCACTTTCAGAACAATACATTATTTTTATTTTTATAAAATATATAATTTATACCTTTTAATATATATATTTTTCATTCATTCGATCTATTTTAATAAGTTTGTTCACATAAGTCTCAATGCGTATTTGTTTTTCCTTCAGTTGCGTTGCCTCCAGCGCGATAATATTAGAGCCCTTATCCAATCAGATTATTTCCCTGCGCTGTCTCTGGGTAAGAAATGATCTAGCCGAGGCCTTCAGAATCCTGAGAGAACTCACTCCCTGTTGACGCTAATGGGGGACCATGTTGTTGATTGACATGTTTTTCAACCAATCAGATTTTGAGTATGCCGAGTTGGGTGTATCCTTTTACCCGTCTAGGCCTTCTAGCTGGCCTTGTTGTTTGGCGCCGTCAGGAGGAAAACCAAAGGAATTACAACTAGCTAGCAGCGAAATTACTTTTGGTTTGATTTTTTTTTTACTTTATTGACAGAGGAAAAGGACTGGATATTGCGGCCGACTTGTTGAAAAAGTCTTTTTCGAGAAGGATTTTCTAGAAATTGTGAAACAGGAAAGACCAACACCGCAGCTAGCTGCTCTGACCAAGCCGGGCAAAGGATTGGTGCGGCACTTTCAATCCCGCAACTACGCGAGGTATAGTTGGCTGACAGCGTCAAGCGGTCATTGTAATCTGTATTGCTGGGAAGGAATGCTTGCTATTTGCAACGGATCGATGTGGTGTTTGGAGCCACGGTGGGTTTTCCAACGTGAGTTGTCTTACAAAGTCGGCATTGAGACACCAAAGTACGGCGGGCCACCAGCATGCAACAGTCTTGTTGTTGAAGACGTTCGGAGACACCCGAGTGGATTTCAACTCAATGAGCAAGTAAGAAGGGAAACAGAGCTCCACAACGAAAGCGCACTTTGGTGAATTTGTCAAGCCCTATATTAATATTATTTTGGTTTAAAAAAAAAAACACATGTGTTCGTTAAAGTAACATGGGATTGTTTTGAATTGGTTCTTGTTTGGTAGTATTGAATATGTATGAATTTATTGCAAAAGTCCTCTAAATCTAAATCAATCATTTTTTCTAAATGACGGAAGATTTTTGGCTGCATTCATGGACAGTCGGACATTGTAGAATCTGACGAATAATACGGTCTCAGTTTATGACTAGGCTACGTGCGTTTTGTTGTGGTTGTGTCGGCTTAAAAAAAACAATCAAAAAACATTATTCTTAAAGCCCGTTCAGTTGTCAGGGTTGTATTGGGTGGTTACATCAACATGGCAATAACCCTGACGTCATTATTAAGTCATTTTAAAAGCGGTTTACTTCAGGATGATTGCAATGAAGGCCTCATGGTAAAAGTCACGGCCCGCCACTGCCCTGGTCTACAAAACGATTCGCACAAACTACAAACACTAAGAGAAGGGAAAGACAACGGCACATCTTTTGCAGTTCTTTTGATGTTCATGCAATCTACTCGGCCACACCGAGCAAATGATCAAACACGCACGCACGCACGCACGCACGCACGCACGCACGCACACACGCACGCACGCACGCACGGGTGTCGGCGGTGTTATTAGAGCCATGCTGACTCAGCAGTTCCTCTGGTGACTCGGGTTTTACTGACAGTCTTTTCAGAGCGGAGCAATGCATCCTCGAACAAGGCCGACATTCTCGTGAAGAGAATTTGCCGTCATGGCTGTTAATACTATCAGTTATGACGGGAAGGAACGACAGCAAATATTTCAATGCATCAGCCTTGTTTTTCTAGTAAGAAAAGCAAGTGAAACAACATTAGCGCAGAGATGCTTTATGCAAAGCATTCAAACCTTTCTGTTACGATGTCTGCCGTGAATATCTGCTCATAAGGTCAATTGTGTTTTGCGTTATGGGTGGAGCGAGCAGAAACCAGCTTCTCCGGACTCCTTGCTCCGACTCAACCAGATACACCTGAGGATCATCGTAATTAATCCTTTCTGTTTACATACCCCAGCTTTCTCAACCATTCATCCACAGTTGGACTGTCAAACAGTCCAACTACGTTAGTAGCGTTCCTGGTGTCTTATGTGTCTTCGTCCCAGTATTCAAGATTGTCGGGTTCTAACCCTCTGCTCTTGTCCAGATCTTCTCTCTACCGCGGCGGGCTGTCCTTCCACACCGACCTGGCCATCAATCAGCCTCTGCTCACTCCCATCAAATAAGCATCTTAACTTTACAACCCTTGTCTGTTGTCATGCACTTGGCTCCCCCAACCTCGGGCCATTAAACTCTCAAGAGCCAGTGGCTAGCGACTCGTGTTCAGCGTGGACCTACAGGCAGACTGCAGACACAGGGCTGAACTGGTTGAACTGGCGATCCAACACCCCAGCCCCCGGCCACGAACAGAACAAACAACCGTCCCGGCGCTGAAACGGGGTCGGCTTAGCTCAGTAGGTAGAGCAGTTGTCTTGTAACCTAAAGGTTACTAGTTCAATCCACAGCTCCTCCTAGCTGAGTGTTGATGTGTCCCTGAGCAAGACACTTAACCCTAACTGCTCCTGACGAGCTGGCTGTCGCCTTGCATGGTTGACTCTGCCGTTGGTGTGTCAATGTGTGTATCGCTGTAAGTCGCTTTGGATAAAAGCGTCTGCTAAATGCCCTAAAATGTAAAATTTAACGTCTAGACAGGACGGAAAAGGGGCGTCTGATTGTGGTGAGACGTCAGCAAGGGACAGAGGTGCACCTCAATTATGTGTGCGTCGACCATAAGAGTACTCAAATTGCAGTTTGACTTTGCAATCCTTGAGTGGTGCTCCCAGGCAGTGGAAAACCACACGTTACGACTGCAGGGGGATGGCACAACACGTTTTTTGTGGATTGGCCCTGGGTGGTAAATATCTTATCGCTAATATGCTTCGCTCAACTGAAACAAGCTAGGTGGAGTCCTCTTGAACAGTTGTTTGTTAAAGTTTGTTGTGTCATTAATTATAGATGTACAAATAGGTTAACACTTTCAAGCACATTAAAAAAAAAGAATAAATCTTTATAGGTTGGCATGTGGCTCAGGAGGTGGAGGGGGTTGGCTGGAAACCCGAAGGTTGCTATTTCGTTCCCCGGCTTCTCCTAGTATCGAGGTGTTCCCGAGCAAGACACCTCACCCTGACTGTTCCCGACGAGCCGGCTATCACCCTGCGTGGTTGAACTTGCCGTCGGTGTGTGAATGTGTGCATGAATGGGTGAATGTTAGGCAAGATCATTGCCTAACATTCTTCTGACCTAACAAAAGTGCTTTGAGTGGACACTGGTTATAAAAAGCACTGTATATAAATGCAGACCACTTTGAGACCGAAAACTTGGGAAGAGTTTTGAATAGATTCAGGAAGTTTGTAGGGGAAGGAAGATGTTGACATGGTATCCTCCTCTCCCTGTAGACTTAAGGGTGTCAATTAAAAGTGACATTGGGTTACGGCTCCCCAATAAGGGAGATTCAAGTAGGATTTGGCAAAGACCAAACTGTTTGGCAGAGAAAGAAGATGTGGAAAATATCCATCCAAACAGAGAATGCCAGAAAAGCTATTCCAAAATAATTGTTAAAAAGGTTTTTGAGTTGTCCTTGAGGAATAAGTAAGATGCAGCATTTATTTTTGAAAGACTTGCATCACCTCTGCAAATCTCCCCTGTTTTTCTGCTAAACCTTTTCGTTAAATAACATAGTAGGCCTACGTTTTATTCATTTTTGACACGCCAAAAAGAGTCACACAGCATAAAGTCGTATACAAAGCTTTAGTCGCAACACGTGGAACAGAATTGATAACCCACAGCTCCACGCAAAAGGACAACTTAACTTCTAACAAAGAAAAACATGATAATTTCTGATGGCCCGTTCTGTGTTTTTCCTACTGTGTGAACTTCACACAGTAGGGAAAACACAGGTTTAACAAATTATTGATCTGTTGGATTTAGGATTGGCAGTGCACCAGAGGAGACCCAAATATTCAGGGCCAGCACACATTTTTTAAATTACAGGAAAAGAAAAGAAATACTGTCTACAATGTTGTTCATTGCTGGCTTGCAAGACAAATTTCAGCATTGCTGACGAATAAAGTTCTTATCATATCATATCCTTGGCAAAGATAAACTGTAAGCCTCAGTGTAATGAGTCTGCCAAATTACTAAAGTAAACAGCATGTATTCTAAATGGAAGGTGGATTATTTAGCTGCCAACACAAATGATTATTACAGTGAGGTAAATCTGTTTGTTTTGGCAGCGCCAACTGTTATTTTTCAGCATGCCCTCCGATTGAACTTGTAGTTGGCTTTCACCGTGTCAATGCTCGTATCAGAAGTCGTAGGAGAAAGCTAATGAAAGGCTTTGTCAAATTAAATTATATGGTTCCACTGGTGTCAAAATCCAAAATGGTGGTTTTGAGCATCCATCAATATAAGAAAAATAAATATCTACTAATATAAATGATGACTGGCAGGTTATTTGGATATAAGGCGTATAATTTATCATCTCAACATAATGCGCCTTTTCCCACAAACATTGTTATCAGGTGTGTGCACTCAAGTGATGACATTTTCATTAGGAATATCTACATTTAAATGCAGGGTGAAATGTTATCCAAGAGATTTTTTCACAACTTCTGTAACATTTCCCATGTCTTTTGTTTCCATTGTTAGTGAGCGGACAAGATGTAAAATCTGCACTTCATGGTGACTTGTTGAATGAGTTTAATTTCTAAAGAGCAGTTCAAAGTAAATGGACTGCATTTATAAAGCGCTTTCCAAACCAGAGGCCACTCAAAGTGCTTTACAAGATTGGCTAACATTCGCCCATTCACGCACACATGTACACACTGACGGTGGTGTCAACCACACACGCGACAGTCAGGTCGTCAGGAGCTCTTCGTGCTTGGTGGCTCTAGGGATCGAACTAGAAACCTTCCCGTTACCAGCCAAGCCGCTCTACCTCCTGAGCCACTTGCTACCCAAAAGCCTAGTTTAGTCAAGTGGCTTTCAACCTCTGAGTGGGCATCCACTCAATCAGTAGTTTGCAGGATGGCTGAAATCAAAATTTTGTAAGTACTATCCAACAAAAAAGTAAAGATACATATTGGCCCCTAGCCAGTGCATTTCATTATATCATTGCTATGTCTGAAAAGAAGAACATTGTGACCATCTCAGTTTATTGGACCGTGATAATGACAAGGTATGTCTTATTTTACGGCATGAAGTATTTGTTTGGCCCTGGGCCGAAAGTACCTTCACAGATGGCTTGACAGCCTGGTCAAGCATAAAGTGCACTGCTTTATTTGCTGTGTAGAACCCAAAACCTTTCTTGTTTTTTGGGTGACACACACACACACACACACACACACACACACACACACACACACACACACACACACACACACACACACACACACACACACACACACACACACACACACACACACACAAACTTTGCACTTCACCCTTACAACACACTATAAACCCTGAAAGAGAGATTCCCTGCTCGCTCCACCACTGGGTCCACAGAAATTGCTGCATTTCAGTGTCCGGAACAAATACCAGCAATCTCCCTTTAAGAATAAACAGGATTACCTTCTTTCTTCATTTGGTCACCGTGCATGCTCTGATGTCTTGAGGGACACTTTCAATTCCACGCCCGTAGGAGCAACACCTGAAGTGCTACGATGTTACCAGCTTGCACTACTCACATTAACTTAGCAGGTAGGATGTTTGCTCTGAGTCAGAGGGAGACGGGAGGGAAAATAAGGTTATTTGGGCCCATTTGTGTTCCTAATCTTATTGCTTACAGTGCTTACTGCCAATCCCTAGTTTGTTTTTGCCATGCAAAATTAAACACCGGATCTAGACTTTAAATATCATGGTACACCACTGACACACACACACACACACACACACACACACACACACACACACACACACACACACACACACACACACACACACACACACACACACAAAGTGTGTATGAGCGGAGGGTAGACTGTGGGAGAGGACCGTTTATGTTAATTAATTCCATCCATTACCTACTTCGACCTCACAGTATTAAAGCTAACATTATTATGTCATTGGACCTGGCACATTATTTGAGCCGACACCAGTTTTGACTAGGTTCTGCTCACACAGTGGTCAAAACAACACCATGAAGTGCATTTACGTTTAGCTCGTGTTTCTGAATAACCCATGTGTTGAACCTTTCGAGTCATAACCAGCCCCGATATCTTGATACCACAATACCAGAGGCAAGCACAAGCTGCAACACCGCTCGTGTGGAGATTCAGACAAATAATTATGCAATAATGATATTGTCACATGAGTACATTACAAAGCAAGCTGCAGAACAAGATTTGCTTTTTTAATCTTTTTTTTTTTTAAGCGTCATTTTGCTAGTAACTGCCAATTCACCTTGTGAGGGAAACCCCAATTATGGTCGGGTTTTATTTTTTTTATATGCTTATTATTAGTTCTTGTTTTCCAAGAAAGGCGAACATATGCGCTCTCACTCTAGATGTTTATCCAGAACTCCAACCTTGAATTAAAAGTTGTTTCATTAGATCCGGTGGAGAACTCGACGTGGCGCTTGTTAATGCTTCGCTTGTGGTTGTAATAACTGCCAACAGCAGCTAGTGAGAAATAATTTCCTCTTTCTTTGAAGAACAACTCTGCCGGTATTGGATTTTAATGCAACACGTGCATTCTTTTGTCTCGCTAATTAGGCGCAATGCTAAGGCCCTGAGTTTTCAGAAGAGAGGATCAAGAGAGCTAGGGTTTTTTGAGCCTGTGAGTTTCGGAAAAACAAGTATTTTTGAATGCTGTTTTCGGTTCACATGCTGCCAATTTAGAGAATGGATTGTGCCCAAGGCCAGGGGATGGAAAAAAAAACTTTTGTGTAGCCTCTGTGTTTCTGTCATTCATTCATTGTATGGTGTTGTTTTTGAAAGAAGAACTCTAATAATATAGTGTTAGATAATAATGAATCAAATATGCAATGCTGTATTAATACAAAATAGTATTACATGGCAGTCATGTCTGGCTATCTCTATGTATATATATATATCGATTGGTGTGTGTGCGTGTGTGTGTGTGGCGTGCGTGCATGCGTGCGTGGGTGGGTGGGTTTATTCCTATGTTAGCACTCAAAAGTTTCCTTTTACATTTCATTCTTGAATGCCTATCTCATCTGGGGGAGAGTGAGTGTAGCCACAAGGGACATCCCCATGTTCAGCGTGTATCAGATCAGATCCAGCCTGGTGTTATCAGCTGCTGAAAGCTTTATGACCCCAGGCAGATATCACAGCACTCACCACCCATAGGCTTTGTGCTGCATATCGTCTGTAGCACCTAAAGTATGGTCAAAGACAGAATTCCTATTTATTAGTAGCTATTTAGCAGACGTTATACTTCAAATGTCCAACTGGGAATTTTACAACAAGTGTGTGTGTGTGTGTGTGTGTGCGTGTGCGTGAGTGTGTGAATAAAGAGATAGATAGATGTATACATATGTAACTATTTACTGTTATTGAGCAGAAATATGGATCCCACCTTGCAGTAGAGTCAGATACAGATTATAAATGAGCAGTTAGGGTTTAAGGCATCTTGCTCAGAGATGCATACCGGTAGACTTCAGACATTTGAGAATCAAACCCAGTACCTTTCAGCTTGGAGTCAAACCCCTTAAATGTGGTGATTGACTACTACACCAACATGCCCCTTTCAAAAAAAAATCCATGGATTAAATAGTTGTGTGTGAATGCATGCGTCAATGTGTATTGGGTGTGTATTCATATTATAGTGGCTATTTCGAAGTGTTTAATAGCTACTGGCCCAGTTTTTAATAGAGCTGTATTCAACACATCGGTTCTTCCTGTATTCAACACATCGGTTCTTCCTGTATTCAACACACCGGTTCTTCCTGTATTCAACACATTGGTTCTTCCTGTATTCAACACATCGGTTCTTCCTGTATTCAACACATCGGTTCTTCCTGTATTCAACACATCGGTTCTTCCTGTATTCAACACATCGGTTCTTCCTGTATTCAACACATCGGTTCTTCCTGTATTCAACACATCGGTTCTTCCTGTATTCAACACATCGGTTCTTCTCCTTTCTCTGCCTTCCACTTCATCTTCTGTCTTTGCCAAACTTGGGTGAGTGAAAGTAAGATGCACGATGGTTACAAAAATGTTTTCTAAATGACGTTGTATTGGGGATTCCACCTGCTCCAATCAGCTTAAAGGAGAAATCCGGTGTAAAATGGATTTGGGATATGTTTGGTATGCTAACGAGTTGGAATGATCGTTTTGGAGAACAAAAACGCATATAGACGCATTCTTCAGTTGGCTGTTTTTAGCTGATTCTTAGGGGCATGTGTTATGGTAAAAACTAAATCGCTATTTTAAACCACTTAAAAGGCTAGAAGTAGCCCAACACTACTTTGGTAGTATAATAAAGGTCTTAACATGTACAATGAGGCATTGATAACTTTGTAAGTGTACAGATTGTTTATTAAAAAGGACATTTTATACACACAATACCCTCAGTAGTTCACCAGTCGACGCCATCTCATTTTTAAGACTCGATAGGTAGATTGACGAACACAGAGATTGTGATATCAGTCAACAGCACGCAATCGAGTCTTAAAAACAAAATGGCGTTGACGGGTGAACTACTGAGGGTATTGTGTGTATGAAATGCACTTTTTAATAAACAATCTGTACACTTACAAAGTTATCAATGCCTCGTTTTATGTTTTAAGATCCTTACTTTATTACCAAAGAAGTGTTGGGCTACTTCTAGCCTTTTAAGTGGTTTAAAATAGCGATTTAGTTCTTACCATAACGCATGCCCCCATCATTCCAAGTTTATAGCGTTTGGATAGAATCGGCTAAAAACAGCCAACTGAAGAATGCGTCTACGCGCCCCTCTTTGCTCCCAAACGAACATTCCAACTCGTTATCATACTTAACATATCCCAGATCCATTTTACACCAGATTTCTCCTTTAACATAACAGCAAATCTAACTCAAAAAGTTCTCCGAAGAATAACAATGGGTGGATTATTCCATAATTCAATCACTCACCCAAATTTGGGACACCATATGCGAATGTATATGTGTGCATGAAAAGAAAATCGTCAACATTTTTTTATTTGTCTTTTTCATGTCTGTATGTATGATCTCGGTTGCCATCAGATGATTGAATTCACAGACAAAAGCGCACTTAGATCTTGAAACCACGGGGTTTACGCAACCGAGACGTCAGATTATATAACCAAGACATCCCTTGGCTGCATCTCTCTCCACTCTAACTGTCACACATCCACGGTCTTCACAGGTTGGGTCTGTCGCTGATGTCTTTTATGAGTCACGGGCTCAGAGGCCGTTTTTTTCGCTATTTGTGTGTGTTTTGCGACTGCTTATGTGTGTGTTCATGAGAATGTGTTATTATGTGTCTATATATAGATGTGCGTGTGTGTGTGTGTGTGTGTGTGTGGTGTGTGTGTGTGCGCGCGTGTGTTGCTCAGTGCCAGACCCAGAGAGGCCATCAGTGCTGTTGAAGCGCAAACAAAAGGCTCATGTTTATTTACCGAGAGGGTGCAGTCGTGAGCTCGGAGCGCACACACACACTCAGATTATTTATAATTATTTGATATTATTTTTTTGCTGGTGTGCATCTACAAGTGAAGAGAACGTCTGCTTGTGCCTCCCACGTTCAGCGCGTGTGTCGACTGTTTGTATGCGTATTAATATTTAGCCGTATATATTCATATACATTTTCCCATTTCATGCAGGAGTCGTTGATGTTTTTCCTTACTCCCCTGTGCATGGGTGGAGGGTTTTAGTGTTTTGTTGTCCCTCTATTTGTGGTATTTTGCTGTGGGGCTGTCGCTGCTGCTCTGCAGGTATGGATCCACCAACGGGGGATTCCTTGAGGAGAACACACTGATTTCCCTCTGGCACCACCGTGGAAATGTATAATCAGAGTTTCAGCGCGGAACCCTCACTTTTACTTCACCGGCAAGGGCTCTGGGGTTCCGACCACAAAGTACAAATAAAGGAATTGTTGAGGAAAGATTGCAGGTTTAATCAATGGGCTGTTCTACTGCGTTCTGGCTAAGGGGTCTTTGTGTGTGCGTGTGTGAACCTGAGTGTTCTGGGCTAGGGGTCTTTGTGTGTGTGTGAGTACATGAGTCAGTTGAAATTTCCATTATCTCTCTCATGGATAGTAATTGATATCTAATAATGAATAATACATTGTTAGGGAACGGCATCTTCGTTAAGTACCCTGTGTATGATACCTTTCACTAGAAAGAGTAGTAATACAAAGAAAGAAATATCGAAAAATATGAACGAATGTACGAAAATAAAGTCAGACAAATTCCTTCAAATAAGGAGTTTCATTATCGGGAGTAATCTCATGACGTTTGACACCAAAGCAGGGCGCAAAATGAACGTCTTCTTCTAGGAGGCCCACTGAGGCTGGTTAACCACTTTACAACGGACAATCTACTCTTGGAACAAGTTAATGTGCGGTGGTACTTTGCTTTTTTAAAACTTTGCGCAAGTGGGCTATTAGTAAAAATCAAGAAGTCGTTAAAAGTAAAATCGCGATCGAGGCGAAAAGTTAATTTAACACCTTGTCTTATAAACCTGCGCTTTACCAGTACTCTTAATTGAGTTCCGACGTGGATTTAATTCAACACCAGGGTTGCGTTCTGCTGGAAAGGGTCATCTATAGCCTCCGGATTTGTGATTTAATAGTAATGAAGTCTTTAGTTTGTCTCTGGCTTGAGACCTGATCCCCGAAGAAGCTGTGTGAACCCACCATCCTACTGGGTGGAGTTGTGTTCTTAGGATGTCTGTGGGCATCTTTATATACAACTCTCACTCTCTCTGTTACTTAAGTGTGTGTGTGTGTGTGTGTGTGTGTGTGTGTGTGTGTGTGTGTGTGTGTGTGTGTGTGTGTGTGTGTGTGTGTGTGTGTGTGTGTGTGTGTGTGTGTGTGTGTGTGTGTGTGTGTGTGTACTTTTGTGTGTGTGTCTGCTGGTGCGTAGTGGGATTTCCTTGTCAGCGCTGAAAGGCAGAGCTGTGTTCTGCTGTCAGTCTGACATCCTGTGTGTTTGTGTGTATTTGTGTGTTGCTGTGGGTCCTGATCGGCAGAGCCATGTCCAACTGTCAGGTACTGTGTGTGTGTGTGTGTGTGTGTGTGTGTGTGTGTGTGTGTGTGTGTGTTTCAGTGCGCAATATTTTGCCAATGTTACAACACAGAGGTTGGCGGGTCAGTGGTGTGTCATGAAAATGTCACGCCCGTTCCCATGGCGGTCTTTCACTGTGGACTCAATCTCTCTCCCCCCAAATCACAAGCCAGTCTTTCTCTAACATCCTTCACGCTCTTGTGATTCAGCAGAGGTCCAAGTGCGTCTTCTGCTTCCCCTCTGCAAATTTAAAAAAACATCACTGTCATCTTTCAGAAATTTGGAAGATGGAAAAAGACTTCAAAATTAGGCTGAGAACATTTTGGATTCAGTACAGAGTACAGAGTAGCTAAAAACATGAGAACAAAAGGTTGCCTGATGATTTTTGGTATCAAATACCAAGAGTTGGTTACATCAGAGACAAAGTCTGTATCATAAGGCACAACGAGAGAGCTTGGGATCCCCACATCATGAATATTTGAGTAGAGATGAATGAAAGATGAAACCTGAATTCCCGGCGTGGTGCGGAAGGTGAAAGACCCTCTCAAAGTCACCTCAGGGTAAATTAGACTAAAGTGAGATGCTAACAAAGGAAGAAAAAAACATGGATTTTGGCCAGGGGTGGTATCTGTCTCAGCGTTTGTCCAAAGATCCTTGCAGTGGATTCAGATACATGTCGTTAAGGAGCAGTAAGGGGTTGGGATCTTCTTGTGCCATGAAGCCTACCAATTGGCTGTAGGAATATCAGGGGTTTGAACCCAGTATCTTTCAGTTTGGAAGACTCAAACACCCCCAGGGACTAAATCATCCCACCCTATAAACCATTCCATGTAATTCACCTGACCATTTAAAATAGCATTATCCGTAATCCTTGTCAAAGGGCTGCAATGGGATGTCTATGTTATGATATTTTAATATTTGGATGTCGGGCACTCCGCTCAGAACATTCAACCCTCCAGGCGCTCCTAGATATTTCTTAAAAGGAGTCTGATTATTTTGTATTTAAATCAGAGTCCAACAGCAGGCATCCATCTTGGGAGCAGGGAATTTGGAAGGTTAGATTATTTGGTGACGGCGGGAGGCTTATTCACCAGGAATAAAACTATAAACCAGAGTCATAAACGGCAATGGACTGAATGAAAAGGATGGGAAGCTCTGTTATGTTGCACTTGGTTTTCTCGATGTATTTATTCCAGCAGCACTGCTGGACAATAAAACAAAGGTGCACAGTTCTTGGAAATACTGATTGTTCCCCGTTCTATGTATGGATTTACATTTTCCACCATCTTCCCCCCTTTTTTTAATCTGCTTGAAAGAAAATGTAAATGTGTCATCCATTAAAGATAGACTTGCATGTGTGTGAGTGCGTGTGTTTCTGTGTGTGTGTTTGATTAGGAAGGACAGGGTGATTCATGTTTAGTCTTTCTGCATTTCACACATAACTTACAAAGTTACATCTTTCTTATTTTTAATTATTTCTACGCACACACAGCTCCTATTCTCTCTCTCTCTCTCTCTCTCTCTCTCTCTCTCTCTCTCTCTCTCTCTCTCTCTCTCTCTCTCTCTCTCTCTTCTCTCTTCTCTCTCTCTCTCTCTCTCTCTCTCTCTCTCTCTCTCTCTCTCTCTCTCTCTCTCTCTCTCTCTCTCTCTCTCTCTCTCTTCTCTCTCTCTCTCTCTCTCTTCTCTCTCTCTCTCTCTCTCTCTCTCTCTCTCTCTCTCTCTCTCTCTCTCTCTCTCTCTCGTTTTATCGAGTGTTCCCAGCTGTGTGAACGTTGTGCTCCATGCTAACCAAAGTGACACCCACAATCCTAACCTCCGCCACACTGCTATTCATAGCTTAGTGTCAGGAAACACAGTAGTGACACACACAAGAAAAAAAAATACAAATATACCCCCTGCAGTCTATATAAATTACATTCAGACCACCATATCCCTTTGTGTCTCTCTGTCTGTCTGTGTATTTGTCTGTCCATTAATGACTGCCAGGGAGATTCCTTTTGCAGGAGTTCAGATTCAGATTTTTTTATCCCTTCCGGTGAACGCTTGCTGTTAATAATTGTCAGCTCAAAAAGTAGTACAAAAAGTACTAAAATAAATGGTAGCATTTCTAAACAATCCTATTGTGTACAGAGTAGGGTCCATATGTTTGAATGAATAAAATGTGTATTGAAATTCATAAAATATGCTACGGAGCTAAAAATACTAATGCTGATTTATAAGTTGAATGATTCTACTCTTCCAGTCATTGTTCCCTTTTGTATTTCCATGATAATCGTACCCTTTAACAGTTCTTGTTTGCCTCTTGCCTGCGTCTCTTTCTCACTCCATCCACACTCCTCCTCCCTCCCTCCCCCTGTTTCCCTCCCTCCCTCCCCCTGTTAACTTTGTACTTCTCCTTGTGTATTTCCCTCTCCTCCATCCCCTCTCTGCGTTCTCATCACTTACTTCTTCCCTTCCCTCCTTTTAGCCACCCTCCCTCCCATCCAAGTTCACTCCACTGGCTTCATCCCTGAGTGTCCAGCACTTATAATTGCTTGGTTAACCCATTCACACTATAGAGCTCGACTGCCCCTTCCGTGGGACCTCTGAGATCGTAAAATATGAATGGGTTTCAATGGAGAGAAAGTAATTATTTTCTGGTCCCAGTCTTTATATGCCCTGGATTACACATATGTTGTTTGTGGATTTAAATGATAATTTTTCAAGTCAAGAGTTTGACCGTTTATTGTGCAATTGCTCAGTTAAAGGCTGTAGAGAAAACACAATGAGAAAAACTACACGTCTTGTATGTGACGTCACGTCCCCTGCGACTGCCTTGGACAAGACGGACAATCTCCCCATCGGCATAACTGAAACTCTATACATGCCCCGACTTATAATGGTTTTCACCTCTTTCGATGCTGTTATCCTGCCCTTGGAAAAAAGCGGTGAAGTGGAGCAGAGAGATCGCCATGTCTGTACCAGAGTGGTGGTGACGTACATCATGCGCGTCGAGAGCAGCGAGGGGCTGCAGTTCACAAACCGGCCTCACACAGAACCATTATCAAACTTCTCCGCGAAATGATTTTGTTTTCTTTGCATGAAAATGTATAATTTAAATCCACAAACAACATGGGTGTAATCCAGGGCATATAAAGACTGGGACCAGAAAATAATTACTTTCTCTCCATTGAAACCCTTTCTAATTTTTGACTTACGAGCTCTATACCACAAAGTTAGCTAGGCCACTATTCTACACAATGCTAAGCTGTACATCAAGTGCCGGGACATACAAACATACAATAGGAGTGTAAGGGGAAAGTAAATAGTGGTGGTGAGGGGTAAGGAGGGAGGCTATGCAGAGTCCACAGACTCGGAACAAATGAGTCTTGATTGTCTTGCGGTCTCTCTGGTGAACGACTGAAGTCCTGACATCGGCAGGGAGCTCATTCCACCACTGCGGGTGCCAGAAAAGAGAAGAGTTGTGACTTTGTTGGTCGACCTTTGCTTGCTCTTAGCGATGGCGGTGCCAGGCGTCCAGCTGAGGTAGTTGGGCGGAGTGCTCCAGCTGGGGTGTGTGTTCTGACTAACGCTTGGAGGTAGGCCTTGTCGGCCAGGGCAATTGCCAGCATCTGATGCAAGATACTACAGGGAGCCAGTGGGGGTCACGGAAGTGCAGGGGTCTCATTGAAAAATGTTGGTCGGGTGAGGCAAGGCACTTTTTTTATCTGGCACTTTTCACACACGAGGTGGACTCAAAGTGCTCCATATAGAAACATTGTCACGCAATGAACTGAAATAATAAAATGGATAAGTCAAAGAAAACAAAGACAAGGTAAAAAAAAAAGAATCTTTGTAGAAAGTGCAATGTATAAAGATTTAGCAGAAAGCTAGAGCAAACATAAAAGTCTTTAGTCTTGTTTTGAAAGCTGTCAGAGTTGGGGCAAGTCTTAAATCCTCAGGAAGTTTATTCCAGGTATTTGTTGCATAGTTACTAAATCCTGCTTTCCCATGTTTTGTGTTTCTCTGGGGATAATTAACAGATCTGTCTCAGCAGATCTTAGTGTTCTAGAAGGCTCATGTAGTGGAGGCATATCAGCTATATACCCTGGCCCTAAACCACCACGAGCGATCTGGATACTCTGCAAAGGTTTCAACACGGAAGCAGGGAGTCCAGCCAGGAGCGAGTTGCCTTAGTCTAGGAAGGACTAGTTCTTGGACCAGGAGCTGAGCGTGGAAGGGCGAGATCCTGCAGGTGTTGCAGAGAGCAAATCTCGACGATCAGGCCACCGCGGTGCAGCATTTCTGAGTGTCCAGTTCCACACCGAGGTTACTCACGGTTGTTGATGGAGGGCTCTCTCTCTCGCTCTCTCTCGCTCTCCCGCTCTCTCTCTCTCTCTCTCTCTCTCTCTCTCTCTCTCTCTCTCTCATCTCCCCCCCAGGGTCCCCCTGGCTAATGCTGTGTAATTGTGGCTGAAGATTATGCATGGCGTTCAGCTTCATGCTGAATTATGAATATACCAAGACGTTTCACATCGGGCCCCCAATCAAACGTTCCATCTCTCACATATCTCCACTCTGAAAAACCAAAGACGTATCCAAAGGCAAGCCTCCAAATGCTTCCAAATGTCGTCTGGCCAGGAGATGGAAATCAGTGAAATGTGTCAATTGAAGCTTGAGGGACACAGATTTAACCGGCGAGACGTCCCGGGTCTGAAAGGACGGGGTTTGGTATTGTTATCCCACACAAGGCGATGTGATGGTGGATTACAAGTGTCCCATGGTTTTAATCCATGGATGTGCATGGGTTTTTACACCACCTAAATATATGTGTGGGAGTGTGTGTGGATAGTGACTGGTTTAAGCAGCCTCACCTGGCCCGAGTCAGACTGATTGAACTCTGGGCTTGGGGGAGGCTCTTGCTCATTGAGCAATCAGTGAGCACCAGGTTAAAAAAGCCCTCACCACAGACGCCCTCACCACAGACACACTCACTGAAGAGACGTCGCCTGCATGGGAACATGGAGCAAAAGGCCATGTATCACTATCAATGCAACCCTTACAATAAACCAGCTTCCAACACCACCGCTCTCTGTCCTTGTCTGATGCAGCAGAGTAAAAAAGTCACCTAGTGTGGCAGCCACTTCGTTGGTGTGAAGCTATTGGAAACCTGGGTGAGAAAAAAGTAGCTAATGTGCCAACCATTACAGTTGTTCATGTGTGTGACTGTGCAGGGGTGTCCGTGTCTGTATTCCCAAGCACAGTGATGTGTTTGATGGGCAAAGACAGGATGATTTATCTTCTGGCTTTCTGCATTTTCACATATTACTTACAAAGGCCTACTTTTCTCATAACTTTTAGTTTTGGAATTGTTTATGTTCCTCCACGCACCCTACTCCTCTTTTCTGGTTGACCGCTGAATATATGATGTTGCGTCAAACCCAAAGATGATAAAGATAGAGAGGGTAGTCTCTGCTATTGGTTCGGGTAGTGGGACTCCCGGCTCAAAGGTACTGGGTTCGATCCCAAATGTCCACACTAGGTGTCTGTGAGAAAATTGCCCTAATACTGTTTGGATAAAAGTGGCAGTAGTTGTCTTCAGAGTAAACCGAAGGAGAGAGAGGAAAGGCAAGTGTTTTTGTGTAACAGCCTTTGAAACAGAAAGCCAGGGGAAGAGTGCTTTGGTGGCAGGAACCAAATTTAAGGCTTGTTACACGAGATTGCCTTTGTCCACAGTTCGCCTTCACAACCATTCGATTAACACAAATCAGGCCATTGTTATTCAAGGGTCGGCAGTGCTGGGTAAAAATCCACATGGGAACCCTCCATTCTTGTTTCCAGTTGTCTTCCCAAATTGATGTTTGTATTATTCCTATTGAAAAAGAAATAAAGACTTGAAAATGGCATCAGTTTTGATGATTTCATTGAAGTCAAACCAAATGCTGCCACACATTATCTATGAATTACATGGTATGTGTTACAACTGTTATTGTGAAGGTTCATCACAAGCATTCTGAAGTACTTGACATGCATGAATAACACTGTGTGGCGCAAGGATTTAATAAGTTCATTCAACAACGTTGAATTTCGGACATCAAAACGTATGCCTTTTTTCAAAACAAGAGAGGGACCCCAGAAGTTCAGATGAATGAGCACGATCAGCCAAGCAACAAAACAACCGGGACTAAAGGTCTCCAATTAGTCAGACCTTTGTTACTGCGCTGAGGCGACCTGAGGCGACCAGGGTTGCTCGAACCTAGCGTGGCACTAGCCCAGTTGAGCCCCCGTTGACCCTATTTTTCGCTAGATGTAGGCTAATTGTGCACGCCGCGCGCCCACTCCCTTGCTCATTACAAGTCCTGGTCATGATAAAGGTCTGGTATTATGGAACGGTATGGTGCGTAATTGGGGAGTATTTTCCAAGAGAAAATAGGCGATAATCACTCGCTGAACATTAGGGCAACCAACAAGCTAATTGACCCAGCGGCTGTCGGTAAGCTAACTCGAGAGGTGTTGCACGTTTGGGTTTGGTCTTTTTTCTTAATCCTATCAGACCGAATCCGTGCATTATGTTTTAAATCTTCAAGTGTCATCAACTCATTGTTATCTATATGCCACTTTAAAAGGTGTTTTACGTCTTATTTTAGCATAAAAAGGTCTTATCGTTTAAAACTGGATTTCAGTGTTTGTGGATACAGGCTATTTATGTTGAACCTGACTTGATGAGCCGTAAGCATGTAATCACAGTCACACAAATGGGCAAACACAGGTACGGAACGCACAGACACAAACTCCCACACATATACTCAATGAGTAGCAAACAGACAAAAACATGATCCAGGTAAGGCTTGGCTCCCCCATTAAGGATAAAGGTTGGTGAATGTTTCACATTGGAGGGTAGGACTGACACACACACACACACACACACACACACACACACACACACACACACACACACACACACACACACACACACACACACACACACACACACACACACACACACACACCATATTTCATCCCCTGTAAAGGCTCATTGTCTTACATATGAGGATGGACACCCACACACACACACACACACATGTATTTATAGACACCAGCCTGCTTATCATTTGATGATGTGGGCAACAC
Source organism: Melanogrammus aeglefinus (assembly GCA_900291075.1). NCBI lineage: Eukaryota > Metazoa > Chordata > Actinopteri > Gadiformes > Gadidae > Melanogrammus > Melanogrammus aeglefinus. The sequence goes on from OLKM01000146.1 coordinate 346,133, forward strand.
ACACATCATCAAACACCTCCGTACTTGAAGACGACAGCTTGTGTAGAATGAGAGCCCCACGCATCACACAAGCACCCCCCACACACACACACACACACACACACACACACACACACACACACACACACACACACACACACACACACACACACACACACACACACACACACACACACACACACACACACACACACACACAGGGACGGCTGGTATCAATGGGCTAGTGGGGCTAAGCCCTCCCTATCTTTTACAATAAACATGAGAACATTATAAAATTAATGATAATATTAAAATATAATAATTACTAAAACTTAGAATTGGTTTATTTTGGTGCAACGGAGAAGCAACAGCACCAAATAATCACAAAAAATCAGGAGATACATATAGATATGTTGTGTGGGGTTAGAAAAGTCTGGGCTGATTTTTCTAAGCCCACGCTTAAGAAATTCAGCATCCAATCGGTGTCGTCCAATCGTGATTGACAGGTGTTATGACATACCCCCTTGATTTAGACACCATTTGGGCTAAATTAATATAGCCCAGACCAACAGTGACAGTGACTCTCACTGGTGATGGTCACTGTTGGAGGTGGGAGAAAAAAAGGGAAAAAAACCTTGACCACAATAGCGAGCGCTAATTTAACTAACGAAGTGGACTATCTACTGACTCATCGATTTTCGTTCATGTCTTTAGAAGAAAAAAAAGAAATAAACGATGTTCAAATAAGACAAAAGGTGACGCGACCAAAATGTTCATTTTGCACCTCTTTGTTTGAAAGGAAAGACTGGCTAACGGCTAGCTTAGCTAGGAGCGCTCTCTTCTGTTTCCCTTGCGTGCGACTCAGAAAGGCCGTCGATGTGAGCTTCTCTTCAAATAAGGTAGGCCCAAGCTGCCCTGATCTCTCTCTCTCTCTCTCGGACATGCTCCTTGCTTCATAATGTGTATAAAAACAGTGCAATGGCGTTACAGTGCGAACACGTCTAATGAGTCTCTCTCTCTCTCTCTGTTCCGCCCCCCCCCCCCTTTCCCGTGAGGATGGACACTGGGTTACAGCAGCCCTCACAACCCCACACCACCACCCCACCCCTTTCAGTGTGTATATTGTGTATAGTTCTCTGCAAACCTATGGTGGCATCATGCTTTCAGTGTGTATGTTGTATATAGTTCTCTGCAAACCTATGGTGGCATCATGCTTTCAGTGTGTACATTGTATATAGTTCTCTGCAAACCTATGGTGGCATCATGCTTTCAGTGTGTATATTGTCTATAGTTCTCTGCAAACCTATGGTGGCATCATGCCTTCAGTGTGTATTGTTCTCTGCAAACCTATAGTGGCATCATGCCTTCAGTGTGTATTGTTCTCTGCAAACCTATAGTGGCATCATGCCTTCAGTGTGTATTGTTCTCTGCAAACCTATGGTGGCATCATGCCTTCGGTGCGTCTTGAACAACCACACATAAAAGGTTGCACATATTATATTGATATTTTATCGTATTTTTCTAAATGCATACTTGACTGTAGATAGATTTGTGAGTGAAGTTACCAACACAATAGATTGGCCGTAACTCACCCATTTTAGAATCACATGAAGAGTTTAAATGCAAAAGCCTCTAAGTCCGTCTGACCACTTTTCTTCTAAATTACCATTTTCTATCAAGCTTCTATGCTCAAGTTGTGTCATTATATTTTAAAGGCAATTATAAGGTTATAAGTTAATGAATACATTTTTTTTTTTAAATGTCAATGTTTTTTTGACCAAATTAAATTCTCTTTTGGCAAAAACCTCGAAATCCACTTCTTTGGACAATACATGGTAAAAAGTAGTAAAATCACTCAAGATCACTTAACACTGAACATGGTGAAAGCTAACACAATAAGAAATTAAACATTTCTAAGGGGTTTGTTGTTTGTGGATGGGGGGGGGGGGGGGGTAGTAGAACATCCATTTTATCGATATCCATGTTCCATACTAATTTTCGGATGAAAGTAGGCCTACTACTAGTCCTAACCCATTTCTCTGCAGTCACTAAACAAAGGCAAAAGGCCCAAATATATAATAATAATAATAATAATAATAATAATAATAATAATAATAATAATAATAATAAAGAAACAGTCACAAAGCATAACTTCAATGGCACAAAATGCCAACACATTTATTTTAACAATAACATGAGTTAAATACATTCAAATTACCTGCAGTATAGCCTACAAAAATTAAATTATAATATAAAAATAGGAGGTAGAAATTAATATTATTTTCGGGCATTAGCTGTCACCGGGACAGGTCCTCCATTTCGTCAAAATCTATGACCATCAAAATCCAAATCGAATCACGAAAGAATATAAATGTAAATGTACTCTGTTGTTTATATCTGACAGCTTGATTGGTTCTAAGAACGTAGAGGCTTTTGTTGACAAAGGGAAGTGGTGTTTAGAGGTTCTTGCCTGCAAATGGAGATTTTAGACCAGGAAAAGAGTGGTATATAGCGGGTTTTGACGCAAAATTATTTGATTGACGTATACTACGTGCGGAGAGCATTCACTCAATGTCTTTATCTCATTTTTGACGGAGAATGGCGTTTAGAGGCTTTTGCATCTGAACTCTTCACATTCTCTCTCGCAATTCCCAATTATTATTGATGTATTTGCACTTTTAATGCTGCTGAATTCTACAAGGCAAATAAACAAAGTTAAAACTTAGTTCCCCTGCTTCATTCGTCTTTGTAAGGAAATGTTCTCTTTTGTCTTTAGTATTTTGTCAGAATGCCCCAGAATGCTCAGTTTGTATGTGAAAATCACAAAAAAATCTTTGAGGGAAGGATGCCCACAGGGGGTTTGGTTTTAATTTTTTTTAGCCCCCCCTAAAATGAAAATTCACCAGCCGCCACTGCACACACCCCTCCGCCTACACAGACAGGCAAGGACATGGTCCCCTGGCGGGCTGGTGGATCGGCGTGGAGGAAATGGCTGTTTCACTGTGAGACCTCCATGTGCTGGTGCACAACCTGCTCCCCCCCCCCCCCCCCAAACCCCCTTTGGAATTGGCGTGTGTGTGTGTGTGTGTGTGTGTGTGTGTGTGTGTGTGTGTGTGTGTGTGTGTGTGGGGTGGGAACTGGCATCGTTAGTGCCGTGGATATTTTGTCAGCGTGTTATCCATACTGTTCTATGCGCGCACACGCACGTACGCACACAACGCACGCACACCAACCTTGCGGCGCATCCCTTCCTGGGAGTGGCCCCTAAAGGAGTTCAGTAAGAGGTACACCTCAGTCCCGTGTTCCGCTGAATAGAAAAGGACAGGGGAGTTACTATGTTCCAACCAAATGTCAAGTCAATTCACCTGGACACCTTGATCTGTTCTCTCTCTCTGGCTCTCGCCCGCTTGGAGATAGAGAAAGTCTTAGTGTGCAGACCTCCGCAGGGGAGTGCCTGACAGACAGACAGACAGACAGACAGACAGGGCAGAGTGCTGGTTAGTGGGGCTTCTCTGGGTCTGAGGAAGTCTCCAAAATCAGATTTTCGATGAGTGTCTAAAGTTTGACGGCAGTTGGGCTCAGATCCGGCTGAAAGGTGTTTTTTCTTGCTTTCGCTTCCTACTAGTTTTTGAACAATCGTGTTGCTGGAGGCTGGGATCTGTAATGGGGTAATTGGTAAACACAAACTAGATCAGCGGTAGTTTGGTGTTAAAAGGTTTCTCTAAAGGTTTCAACTGAGCACCGTATAGACTGGGCACTGCAGAACTTACACTTTTCATCCATTTGCACAATAGTGGGTTTCCGGCTGCAGGCACTGTCCCGCCTCTCCCCCTAGAAGCTCTGCTGTAACCCCGTAGCACAGATGGATCCCAGGTGATGTCAAAGGCCACAGAGGGGGAGATATGATTAAGGCCCCGTCCACACGAACCCGGGTATTTTTGAAAGCAAACTTTTATGGACCCCGGTTAAATTTTTTTTTGCATCCACACCACCGGTTTGATAAAAAATAACTTCGTCCACACGAGACCGCAAATCCGCCTCAAACGTGCATTCCAAAGCAGTAGGTGGCGATAGCACTCCAAACAGGAAAGCCATTTAGCCAATCACAAGGCTGGAAAAATTCATACCGGAAAAACAACAATGGCGAACCGAGGCCGGGCAGATTCCTTCGTGTGGACGGACAGCGAAGTTGAGTTACTTCTCACAGTTACTCATGAATTTAAAATAAGAAGAATTCAAGAAAATGTGGATTGGGAGTCGTGTCAGTCCAAGATGATAATCTGATGATCTGATGATAGTCAAGTGATACATTGGTCTCCATGGATACTACTTATACTGTTTACTGTCGCACAGTGTGACGTCAAACAACGTCGACAAGGAACCAAAAAACTGCGGTTTTCCTCCGTCCACACATGACTGCTGAAACCGGAGTTTTCGAAAAGTTCACCCTGGACTCCGGTTACAAAAAACTCCGGTTTCAGGAGCCGACAACTGCGGTTACGTGTGGACGAACGGCGAAACCGTGTAGAGAAACACACGGTTTCAAAAAAACCGGGTTCGTGTGGACGGGGCCTAAAAGGGTACGGCTGGCTTGCGTTTTCAGATACATTTCCACAAAGCAGTCGCCCATTTTGATATTAACAAATTTAATTTAGAGTGTGTCTTAGGGAAGGTTTAGGAGCTAATGACCTGGCCTGATCAATGAGATTCCTTCTAAAATGTAGAGTCTAGAATTGACAAATGACATTCATTTATGGTATATGTATTACAGTTGGGCAATTTGACACATTACATGATTCAGCTATGCTTTACACACATAATGATAAAGTTGAGTAAATATTTCAGAAGGTTAATTAAGGGAATGTGTCGACTCTGGCAAGTTCCGATCAGAAACTGAGCACACTTCATGCTGATGTTGGGGGAATCTAATTATGCCTAGATGAAGAATGATTAAGGCTCACCAAAATTGGCCTAGTCGTGAATTAGCTATTGGTCGGTGTTATATCCACTGAGGACATCTGTGTTGACTGGACTTGCCCTCTTCGGTATGAGACCATTTAGATTAAAGACAGCCCCCACCTCTTTTCAGAAACAATCAAGGCATCTCTTCCCTGATTGGTTCGGGGAATCCATCATGCCCGTCAATCACAGGTACATGAAATGATTCAATGCACATTCACCTCCAAACTTCCCAAGAATTACTCGACCATGTGTTCACATTTTAACTGTGCCTTCATAGTCATGAGCAGTCGCTCCTGACTGTGAAACAACGCTCAACCTTTTTGACTTTTTTCAGGCAGCATGCAACATCCACAAGGAATTTTGAATGACTTACCCTTTAAGAGAGGTGGGAGAGGGCGGGGGAAACAAATGGCAGCAACAAAGTCGTATTTGTTATGATAATGACACCATACAGAGGGAGTAAGAGAGGCAAGTTAAGAGGGCCACGGAGAATGATAGTGTGTCAGAGTGCGAGACGCACAACCAGAGTAAAGGAAAACAGGGGGGTATGTATGCCCTCAAGGCAAAGGGAAATGTTGCAGATGATTGCTATTTAGTCATTTCGCAGACGCTTTCATCCACAATGACTTCGAAGGCAGAACCTTTGTGCTAAGGAGTCAAGCAGCCCTCTTCCAGCCATCGTTTCAATGCCGTCTCTCCTAGAGAAGGAGAGCTCCAGTCGGGCATCTGCTTGGACAACTGCGATGGGGTCCTCGGCTATGTGGCTCGTCTGTTTCTCTGCCCTAGCCTGAGTATGCTAGTGGGCTAGGGAAAAATATCAAATTGTACTTTATTTATGAATCGCCATTCTTTATTTATGAATGGCACTTAAAAATACAATGAAAAATTATATTTTTTTGATTAAAAGAATGCTGAATTAAACAGGTATCTTTTACAGTTTCTTCTAAAGGTCTTTACAGATTGCGATGTCCTCAGCTCTTCAGGTTTCTGTCCTCAGCCGCGTAACAAATAGAAGGTCGGAAGACCTGAGTGATCTAGAAGGAGCGTACATCAGAAGCATGTCTAACATGTATTCAGGCACTAATCCATCCAGTGTTTTGGAGACCAATAAGAGGATTCTAAGTTATATTCTATAACTGACAGGGCAACCGATGGAGGGACTTTAGGACAGGTGAGATGTGTGCTATCCTTCAGGTCTTGCTCAGCACACGTGCTACTGAACCAAGCAGTCTGATGGTCTCACACTCCCATAGCCCCCCCTAGGGTACCTTGCCAATTCCATACACCAGAAGTGGGAGCACATATAAATGACGGTCACATTTATATAGTGACATGAGCATACGGTGATACAAATAGTGCCCTGAAACCTTCACTAAAAGTGGACGGATGTTCGTGTTGCTTATTTTAGCTTTGATGAGGGCACAGCTTGAGTCCTATTTATGGGGGATATTTAGTGAATTGCTGACCTCACTTCCTGTGTAGTGTATTCGCAAATCCCATTAGCTCAAGTGTGTGTGTGTGTGTGTGTGTGTGTGTGTGTGTGTGTGTGTGTGTGTGTGTGTGTGTGTGTGTGTGTGTGTGTGTGTGTGTGTGTGTGTGTGTGTGTGTGTGTGTGTGTGTGTGTGTGTGTGTGTGTGTGTAAGATAAGGTTTGATAAACGTTTATTCACACCCAGAGGGAAGTACAGGGGTCATAGCAGTGACAGCAATAACAATGAAACACAGGAGAGGTTCGGGATAGAGTAACAGACGAAACCAAGACAATAAGAATAAAATAAAAAAAGCATTAGCTCAATCATTTGAAGGGGTTGAGGGTTAGCAGAGTACCGGGTTATCCCTGACAATGGCGAAAGAACAAGGCAGAGGTTGTGTTTGAGAGGGGGATATGGATATATAGAGTAAGTGTACAGAGGAGATTTTTTGGAATGAGGATCAAGAGTAGAGATGAGCGAGAGAGAGAAGGAAAACAAAAGTGTCATACATGAGAAGTTACAACTTTGTTGACTGATTTTCCTGTCCCTCTCACACACGGGCAGAGAGGGGTAGGGACTCATGTTGGCAGTGGTGCAGCCCAGGGATGTCTCGGTTATGTAATCTGACGTCTCGGTTGCGTAAACCCCGTGGTTTCGAGATCTAAGTGGGCTTTTGTCTGTGAATTCAATCACCCGATCGCAACCCAGATCAGGGTTCCCAGTTTATGCTCCACGGCAGCAACTAAAGTGCCACACTGCCATCTGTTGGCGAAAATGAGTAACAACGCCCTGCTTAGGGTGTTGCAGTCATTGACGCAGTTACATAGGCCTGTATGCCTATAGCCACCGCCTCCGAACTGTTGTTGGGTCCCAATTAAACCAGGGTTTGACACTACAATTGGAGGTTTTTAAATATTCAATGTATTTTTGTGTTGGTACATATGGTTTATTTGGTAAGAATCAATAGTTGTTACAAGAGAGAGAACAGAAATCAGCAGAAAATAGCAATATTTTGAAATCGGAACAACCCCCCAATAAAGTAACCTCCCACTCAGCTCCCTCGCTGCGTTCATCCGACACTAAGAAGTGCTGTGTTATTGACAGGCGAGATGGATTCCCCGAACAAATTGCAGAAGAGACATCCTGGTCAGGAGTGAGCGGGAGCTGTCTAAAATGCCAATCGGTTTACACAGAGGCGAGTGCAGTCAACTCGAAGTATAGGCTACTCTCACAGGGTAGGGAGAGCCGGGACGATTGAAACGCAGCGATTTCCTCGAAAACCTAAACTTGACGTCTTTCACGTCAAGTTTTGTCACTAAGTTCAGCAAGCAAGACTGACCAACCACGGGTTGGGTTATTTTGTGTAGCCTAATGACATCGTTCAAATGTTATCCCCGCAAACCTGTTTTGGATGAGGCAAGTAAAATCTTCTGTGCTGTCGTTTTTTTTGTAATAAACAGTTGTGTTATTTGTTTAATGGCATAACAATACAACAGATGAATTAGTAGCCTCCTCAAACCTGTCCTAAAGTGTTCCATGTCAGTATTTTGAAGTTAAGAGACAAAAAAGTTTTCAGTGCCATAGTCGCTGTCGGGACGATTGAAACACTTGTTTCAAACGTCACCAGTTTGTTTAAAATAAATAACAGAATGTTCAACTATGTAGGCCTATCCCTAAACATGACTTAGGACAGGGAAATAAGTAAATTAAACCAAAATGTAGTCGTCCAACTGGTAGCCTATAACAGAAAAAAGGTGAGTTTTAATCGAAATGTGCATCTTGACAATTACGCACGGGCCAAAAAAATGACCTATTTAGGCTATATTATGCGGAATTATGTGAAAGTTTAGCAATGACGAGTACACTAGTTGTCCGGTATATGGCATAAAAACAAGAGTAAGGTCAATAGTATATTTTTAAAATATGCTGTTTCATTCGTCCCGCATGTGTGTTTAAAACGTCGCGCCCGACTAGGCGGGGCGTTTGAAACAAATGTCAACTTACAGCTCAATCATCCAACATATGCATTCAATTACACTTGTAACTAAGAGAACAGAAATGTGAGTTGTTGATCACATGTTAAAAATATTTGTAGGCGAAAACGTAACGTCATCTTTGAAAAAGACTTTAACTGAAAAGTGTTTCAAACGACCCGGCCCCCTTCACTCACTGAGGGACGGCGGTGGCGTTTATAGTTACACCGAAATGGGCTCGTCATTCTCGCCTATGGCAACATTTACTTGAATCTGCACTTATGTGAACCAGGCCTTTATTGTCAGTCACTGTAATGAATGAATGAATGAATGATGAATGAATGAATGAATGAATGAATGATCTTTATTTGTCAATGTACAGGTACAGGAACGGGTACAGCGAAATTTGGGAGAGCTCCCCCCTGGGGCTAAAAAAGAGACGACAAGGAACATATCCAAATAAAATATAGCCTACCGTATGATAAAAAAGCAAATATAAATATAACTAAAACTGATGAAGTGCAGTTGAATGGCTTGTAAACATGATAACCCAATATTACACAAGTCCTTAGAAAGTGAGTGAGGTAGGGAGATAAATCGATGGTTCACATTAGAGAATTGCACAGTTCCCTATTGCTGCCTCGTGCGTCATTGTCCGAGAGGTCAGGTGTTAGCAACGTTCAGTGCCTGAATGGCCCTGGGGTAAGCTACATTTTTGTCCGTTTGTCCGTGCAGCCATTGTCGTAAGACGCTCCCCTGAGCGCAGCCGCACAAAGTGTCCGTTACCCGGGTGTTGATCCCTGAAGATCTTGGTAGCCTTCTTGAGGCAGCGGGTGTTGTACAGTTCCTCAAGAGAGAGGGGAGGGGAGAGGGCAGCCGGCATTTGGATTTTTATCAATTCATAAGTTCTTATTTCTTATTTAAATGCAATAAGGCATTGTACTGAAATGTATGCTCACCCAACATACAGTATGTACCCGCCTTTAGGAAGTGTTGCTCATTTCTCTTTGACATTCAAGCCTCCCGTTCTAATCGTCTAATGGGAAAATCGACTCATCATAATGAATTTACATTAAATATATTTTTATTTCTCATCTACACAATTCCACTCGAATATGATTAAGGGCAATGCTGAATCATTAACCACATTTATTGTGGCTAATAACTGGGTTTTGCCTCATTTAACTGGAGTTCACGCTTTGGTAATAATTTTGTCCTAAAAGAGAAACGCTTTACCTTCCACTGCTTACTTTGTTTGCTAAGTTCACTGAGTATGTGTATACGACATATCTTTTATTCACTTAACTTAAGCATTGATTTTATGCAATAACAGGAAAAAACGCCAGGAGGGAAACAGGGGGAACTGTTCTTTCGTCTCTCGCTCTCTCTGTAAGCCTCATTGTCTCTCTACCTTGTTGTTTTTCTGCTTCACTCTTCCCCATTCAGAAGACTCGTTAGGTTCTTATTTCCATGTCATTAGTTGTTCCCCCGAAGAGGTTGGGGAGCACTTTCAGTCTCCTCCACACACGCAATGTCCACACACACATACACACACACACTTAAACACGGGGTTATTAAAAAGAGACTCCAAGTCACACATTATGCATCTTACTTACCCATAATGCAACACGGTTCATTATGAATATCAGCTCCTGAGCACATTTCCCATTGGCTAATAGGCGAGGCGTAGGGAAGACAGCAGGGAGAACCTATTGGATCAGGAAACCAATTAACTGCTTTCTGCTTTGCTTTAAACACATCCGCTCACACTACTGCGGTGTAGACACAGTCATGCCCGGAGCTGGATGCGTGTACGCACGCACGCACGCACGCACGCACGCACGCACGCACGCACGCACGCACGCACGCACACTTGTGCAAACATGGACACAGACAGATGCATCTACAATCACACACACGTCTGCACCCTCAGACACAAGCATTGCACACACACAGACACACGTTATGCATGTACTCTTACACACACACACGCACAGCACGCACACACACACACACACACACACACACACACACACACACACACACACACACACACACACACACACACACACACACACACACACACACACAGAGGGGGGTCAGGGAGAACCCCTCTCAACGCTGCTCATGACGATGATTCTTTTAATGACCACACAGCCAGGATGACCACACAGGTGGAATTTGGTATAAACTAGGTTAAAATCTCCACAGGGATGCTATCGATTAGGGGAGGGGAGGCTGTCACTCAAAGGGGCGCTTGGGTGCCGACCCCTCAAGGGAAGATGAATCAATCGACCCGATATCTTCACCGATTGGACAAATCTCAGCAGAACAGACTATTCACAGAGGGGTCATTAGAAGACCAAAACAGGTGTCGCTCATTAACACTAATCAAGGGTCTGCTACTTTTTGGACCAATGAACGGGTAGAAGACTTGGCTTCACTAATTCTGCCTACAACCCGTGCCTTGGAACATTACAAAAAAGACACCCACACACCCATTATTTGTTTTATAAGTCACACCTCTTTGAAAAGGGCCTATTCACTGTGTGTACTGTATTCATGTACAAGTACTGTATATTCCTTTTTTTGTTTTTTCAACCAGGCTTCTTCTTGGTGACTGTAGCAAGGACAATGCTAAACTCCACCTAGGTGACTTCAACTGGGCTCCTACAGACAAGCACACAGGGTGGTGGTGTTAGAAGCTGGTTGATTGTAAGGTTGGCAGATAATGATACATGGCCCGATGCCCCAGGTTGCCATGCAGATCTCCTGTGTGTGTGTGTGTGTGTGTGTGTGTGTGTGTGTGTGTGTGGTGTGTGTGTGTGTGTGTGTGTGTGTGTGTGTGTGTGTGTGTGTGTGTGTGTGTGTGTGTGGTGATGGCTGGTTTAACCTGTTGGACACTGATTAATGTGCAACAGGTGTGCAGCCTCCCCCAGCCCCAGAGTCCAATCAGTTTGACTCGGGCCAGGTGAGGCTGCTTAAACCAGCCATCCTCCTCACACACTCCTAACGGGACGGTGTAAGAAATTTAGGACGGGGCGGAGGACTCAAGAGAACGAACAGTTCACTAGTGGAAGAGTTCTCTTCATCATCTAAACATACTTAAACCCATATTAGATTTAGGACACTCAAAATGCCGACCGCTGCTGTTTCTTCTGAGAGCTTTCCACTTTAATCTAGTTTTTGTTTCGAGACTTTTGGTTGGAAAAAGAAAAAGTATTTTCTCTTTACTACTGGTTTTAATGGATTTACCTGCCGAATAAAAATGTGACGACCATTTGTAATTCTCTGTTTTGATGCATTTTCTTTTGTTTTATTCATCACTCTGAATTTTCTTTGGGTTTGGGAAAAAGTGCCTGCCTTCTCTTCTCATATTCCTGGTGACTGGTTGGTTCAGGTCAGCCTCCATCGGTTCTGCTTCCTGTTTCTCGTCCTCCCTTGGCTTCTCGGTGCGGCAGGTACAGTGTTGCTTCTTTCATGCAGTATCGAGACAGGTGCAGTCTACCAGATTGCAATTTTGAATGTGTTTTTTTTTTTATACACACACACAAAGACACAACAGAACACAGCCTTCGGCTCAAGTAACCTGGCCGACATTCAACGTCAGACCAAACAAGTCAACAATAACCAAGCAAACCATCCACCTCAACACAAAATAACTGCAATTTTAGATGTTTCCTTTACTTTTTATTGTAGTTTTATCGTAACATCCATAAGAGGGATGTGAATCTTTGGATTCATTTGGCTTCAAAGGAGAAACTTTAAGGTTCTCACTGAGTTTGGCTGTTAATTCGTGTTGACACTGGGCACGTCAAGACGTAGTTGGAACAGTACCAAGTATCTAGAAAAAGCCAACTTAAAACATTGGTTTCTTGCCAACGTCTCAGTAGAGATAACCATAACAAGCAGTAATTTTTTTTATCTCAAGATGTTCCAGGGATAGTAAATTGCATACAGTAGGCCAACATTGCAGGCAAAAATTCCCTAACTCTGTTTTGTTTTCAAAACGCGTCTCAAACATCTGCTGTTTATAACATATAGGAACCAGCAGTGATGGTAATCATCATACATCAAACATCGTATATATTTATTGCCATGGCAACCCACTTTCGCCAGACAGCAGTAGAATAGGTTGCGCACAAGGCTTCTCTGTGTTGCAATCACAGTGGCAATCCATAATGCATCAGGCTTTTCAGTGATGGATGGCGGCTTGGAAACTCTGCCATAAACTTTCTTGATGTGGTCAAAGTTTGAGTGAACTTCCACCTGCGCTGTATAGCGTTCTCGCCAGAAAGGCCATCGCTTCTCGTTCCACGTTTGGGACCGTTTCGCCACAGCCGGCGTTTAAAGAATGAGAAAAGACCTCTCAACATACCAAGGGGGTTTCTGTCACACCACTTATTATGTGGAGAATCTGGGCTGCATTCTGAAACGTTTTCCTGTGGCTTCGGTAACTATACCGAGGGGTCATTAGGAGTGTCCGTTAGGGGTCGAGCAAGGGGGAAATAGTGTTGAGTCACATTGTAGTGGCAGTCAGCGTTGTCAAAGGTCGACGTAAACTGTTGATCTTATCCAATCACAACCTCCATACCTGCTTCATGGGTGGTAATGATGTAGTCGTAAGACACCCAGAAACCCGAGCCATGCATTATTCACTGGGATCAGACTTTCAGTTTCAGAATGGCCCCCATCACCTGCTTTCTGAAACAGGTGCTTGGCTGCACATGGACTTGGTTTTCAAATTGCATTTGTGTTGATCTCTCACACGTATGCGCACACACACACACACACACACACACACACACACACACACACACACACACACACACACACACACACACACACACACACACACACACACACACACACACACACACACACACACACACACACACAGACACACCGCCAGGCAAGTTCCCTTATTATGACCAGCGAGCTGAATCGGCTAAAAATACGCAGAACTCGGAAAAAGACACAGAGATGATCTGTAAAACCGTCCTGACGTTTGAAATGACAACCCAGTCTCACGGAAATATGTGACACTGTCACGTCATTTAATCTATTCATTCGTGATCTGGGACAAGTAATCTAAATATTTTCGAAAAGCACAAATTTCTAACAATATGACAGCTTTTGGCCACTGGTTTCTACTTTCACCTTTGATTCTGAGAAATTGTGACAATTCACAGATATATTTAATGCAGGTGCGCTGCTCTGTAGGCAAACCCCAACGGAAAAAAGGTAGCTGCTTCATCTCTTCTTTTTAGAATGAGTTTGAAATTTGTGCTTTTGGCACGAAAAAAATTAAATTACTCGTCCGAGATCACGAATGAACAGATTAAATGGCGTGACATGACTGGGTTGGAATTGAAGATAGGACAAACTTGAGGTGTTTAATAGTTTCATCGCTTCGGGATGCCTCGATTTTCTTTTTGTTTGCTTGGTGATTAATGATCTTAATTTGGTCTCACGGAGGAAACAGCTCCAGAATCTCTTGGGGTATGTTATGTAAATCAATTTCATCTTTCAAATGACATTGCAGATGATCAGCAAAGCATTCATTGAGAAAATCAGCAAAGCATTTAAAAGGGAGATCATATTCGACTTTGTCTGAACATTTTGACATTTGATGTTGAAATAGGTAAAATGTCACTATGTTCAATAGTTTAACTGTTTCAACCGTTTTCATCTAGATCTATAAGAAAAACATTACAGCTGCATACCAAATGGTGGAACTATATCAGAATTTTAGATTAACATTAATGGATTCTGAAAAGACATCAAAAGTGATTAATTCCTTTCAACTCCCAATCATTTTTCAAATCCATATTTGGGCAGAGGAAGGGAGAGAGAAAACGGGAGGGAAAGAGAGAGCGGGAGAAAAACTTACTCTCCCTCTCTTAATGGCTTTGAAGGTTGATCGCTCTATTTGGAGGTCATCACCATAAACTCTCTCCTCTAAAAATGACACACACACACACACACACACACACGCACGCACGCACGCACGCGCGCGCGCGCGCACACACACACACACACAGAAGCAGTGCTACTTCATCTCCATTAACTAGTTTAGCTTCTGGTATTGACTCTGTGTGTGTGTGTGTGTGTGTGTGTGTGTGTGTGTGTGTGTGTGTGTGTGTGTGTGTGTGTGTGTGTGTGTGTGTGTGTCAGGACTTGTAAGCACTGTAGTTCTCTGTCAGCCTTCGAGAATTGGTGTTTACCATTCATCTCCTTTATTGCCAATGTGGCGCGTGTGTGTGTGGTGTGTGTGTGTGTGTGTGTACAAAAGTATGTGTGTCCTTGAGAGGATGTTGCCTCTCTGAAGTGCCTCTAAGTTCTGTTACAATCCATGTTCCCTCGCAAAGCACACAGACACCCACCTAATGTAGCCTCCTAAAGACACTCAAAACAACGATGCAAATACACACACACACACAGCACGCACACACACACACACACACACACACACACACACACACACACACACACACACACACACACACACACACACACACACACACACACACTGCATTTTAGGACTCTGAAACCACACAGCCAGCACTGCATCCCAAAACAGAACGATAAGACGTGTATGCTTTCTCTTTATTTTCATCGAGCGACCCAGTGGTGGGCGGGTCCGTCTTGGTTCAGTCCGCGTGACCAAGGGGGTCTGGGACGGTGTTCTCGGGGGTCCGCCTCCTCTTGCTGCTCAGCATTGTCTGCTCCAGGGTGACCAGCCACTCCTTCAGGTCCTCATGCCCGGCCTGAAGGGGCTCTGGGTCCCCCTCCTCACTGCCTCCCTGGGCCCCCCTACGGGTCTGGAGGACAAAAGAATAATATACATCAAGTCATTTAGCTTGGATCCAAAGCAGATTCCAATTAAAAAAAAGAAAATGCTGTGTTATAATCAAAATATACTAATTGATAATTAATTGGCTCATAATTGATTACAAATTGGCTGATAATTGCATAGTTGCATGCAGTCTTAATTTGTAATCCTACCGATTTAGCCCACCGACTCATCCGCGTGAACCGCTGGCGGATCAGGAAGGCCAGCAGGACCAACAAGCCCAGGACCAGACCCCCATAGGCTAGGCCGTCCAGCAGCCCGGTCCTCGGCCCCTCCAGCACCTCCTGCAGCTCCTCCCTGGTGAGGTCCATGCCCACGGTGGCCCAGGCCGGCGGTCCGCAGGGAGGGGCTCCGTCGACACACTGCGTCCCACGGCCCAGCCTCCTCACTGCATTGGGGCTGTCCATGCCCCCTGTGGCCCCGGTCGCTGGTCCTGCTGGAGTCTGAGCTTCTGTTGCCGGGTTAGCCGCTTAGCTTGAACCTCCGTGGGCTGGTAAGCGGGCTAGCTTGCTCTTTGTTGCTGGGTTAGCCGCTTAGCTTGCCTTGTGTAGGTCAGTTAGACTGTTGGCCTGATCGTTGACGCTCGGTTCGCTTCCCTTCCTGAGCTTTGGGAGCACGTTGCCTTCCCTTCTATAGACCTCCTAGCCTGCTAGCTAATTTTAAACTATAACCGTTTTAATTAGCTTTTCCCTTGAGGCAGCGGTCTGGAGACGTACGTGTGTGCGTGTGTGTGGGGCCGTGTGTGTCGCCTGCTCAGATGAACACTGGCTTCCAGGTCCTCTGAGGGATCTTTTGATGTCTTGTGATGTCATCGCTATTTGTTGTCACCGAGGGAAACCCCGGCCGTGTTCTCGGGAGGGGCCTTGTGATGTCATCTCCCTGTGATGTCGTCCCTCTGTGATGTCTCAAAAAGGAACGCCGGCGGAAACCTCTGGAGGAGCCTTGTGATGTCATCGCTTTGTGATGTCATTGTCTCAGATGCCATGTCGTAGCCCCCTGATGGCAAAAAAAATTTTTGTTTGTTTTTTTTTATATGTAAAGCAACAGTAGAGAGGTCATGTAGGGGTGCTGGTTCTTAAAAGACCTTACAACACAGGGCCGCGTGTGTGTGTGTGTGTGTGTGTGTGTGTGTGTGTGTGTGTGTGTGTGTGTGTGTGTGTGTGTGTGTGTGTGTGTGTGTGTGTGTGTGTGTGTGTTGTGTGTGTGTGTGTGTGTGTGTGTGGTGTTTTAGTTAGTTTAGTTTAGTTTATTATTTTTTTATTCATTTGTCACATACACAATTGTACAGGGCAATGCATAGTGGGTGGGCGTGTGTGTGTGTCTCATCATATACAGGTTCATATAACCATTACGAACTCCCATCGTCCTAAGGGAGGTGCATGTGTGTGTACACGTGTGTGTGTGTGTATTAACACATTAGTGTGTGTGTACAACTGTGTGTTTGTGTGTGTGTGTGTGTGTGTGTGTGTGTGTGTACATGTGTACATGTGACTTTGCCGGCGATGACTAATAATGTCCGCTGTACCAAATGTCACACGGTCACAAGCCGGTGACGTGATAGGGCAGCACCTTCCCTCCGTCCTTGTCTGGGGCAAGACAACACACACACACACACACACACACACACACACACACACACACACACACACACACACACACACACACACACACACACACACACACACACACACACACACACACACACCAGAGGCTCAGGTGTTTTAATTTGTTACCAGCTAAATACTACATTGATTATGTAATAGTTGTGGCAAAAACATTGAATTCGATTTTTTCAGGTGAGGACTTTATGATACAACACAAATGTAAAAGGGATATGTATCCTGATGCAGGCATAGTGAGTCTGGTCTCCTGTTAGGTTATAATAGGGTCTGAATAAATACATTGTGAATGTCTCTGAACGGCCGCATGTCACAGCTAACGTCTGACCCTTCTCTGTCTCTCTACCAGCCACTTCTCTCTTTCTGTCTGTCTCTCTGCCAGCCAACGTGCTGGTAGACTGGCATTCATCTTCATTATCCTGTTCTCTTCATTCTTTCTCTCATTCTCACTTTCTCTCTCTCCCCTTCCGTTTGGTTCCAACAGCGCGCTCTCTCTCTCTCTCTCTCTCTCTCTCTCTCTCTCTCTCTCTCTCTCTCTCTCTCTCTCTCTCTCTCTCTCTCTCTCTCTCTCTCTCTCTCTCTCTCTTCTCTCTTCTCTCTCTCTCTCTTCTCTTCTCTCTCTCTCTCTCTCTCTTCTCTCTCTCTCTCTCTCTCTCTCTCTCTCTCTCTCTCTCTCTCTCTCTCTCTCTCCCTCCCTCTCTCTCTCTCTCTCCAAGAGGTCAAGAGAGGTTCAGTGTGTGTGATTAACTTTTACATGTGGTCGTCTGTAAAGAAAAAATAGACTTTAGAATTGAATCAGACCTTCTTGTGGTTTGTTTACTCTGCTGCCATATCACATTACAATCTCCTCTTAGTTAACTGCTTGTTCTATCTTATAATCTGTTGGCGAGGGTGTTCGTCCTCCAGACAAAAGGTACTGGGTTCGTCCCCACTCGACGGAGTGTATCTGTACCCTTGAGCAAGACCCCAACATGCTCCCTGTGATTCTGAATCCACTGGGATTCACTCTGGATAACCCTCGGGTCAAGTGAATAAATACTTTGTCTTCCTTGGTTATTTTCATTTTGAAGTTTTGAAGGAACGTCAATAATTCCCAAGGTAACATTGGTGACAATTGCCGAATGACTGGACCATTCAAGGTCCAATAATGCACTGCATTTTGTGTGTTGTTCTCTGTACCTTGGACTTGGATCAAAGCGCACACAAAGCTATTGACAAGATGATGTTGTTAATCACAGCACCAACAAAACTGTATATTGCCAAGCTAGGCTGTAACGTCACGGTAAACTCCACAGTCACTTTCTGCTCGGTCAAACAAACGCCACAGAACAAGCACCTTGAAGAAGCCGGCCGCTAACTTCTTAGAAAAAAACGTGTTGTTCTTTCCACTCCACAGATTGAAAAATGTGTTTAGACGTTGTCCTCAGGAGCCCTTCCTCGCTACAGTACACCTAATGTCTGGAGGGGGGGGGGGTAGACAACAAGCATAGCCTTTCACCTACTCCACACATTGCCTTCGAGAAATAACCTTTTTTGTGCTCGTTTTTTAGGACCGTCTCCCCTCCTCCTCAACCATGTTATTTTGTCACTCTCTTCATGTTCTCTCTCTCTCTCTCTCTCTCTCTCTCTCTCTCTCTCTCTCTCTCTCTCTCTCTCTCTCTCTCTCTCTCTCTCTCTCTCTCTCTCTCTCTCTCTCTCTCTCTCTCTCTCTCTCTCTCTCTCTCTCTTCCGTTTGGTTCCAACAGTTATACTTCTCTCTCTCCAAAGGGGGGGGGGGAGTGACCGACGTTTGGGACTTCGATCAAGCCCCTATGTTGGCAACGAATATTGTTTGATTGACAGATTGAGTTATCTGTGTGTGTGTGTGTGCACTTATGTTTCCATGTGCTTGCTTTGTTTTGTCTCATGTATCTTCTTGTCAGATTCTAAACAGATGGTCTCGAATAGTTTAGTGGCAGCAAGGAATTCTGGGATTGGGCTCACAGGGAGGGGTAAACAAAACACAGATTGTCCCCCCCCCCACTAAAAATACAAAAAAGATATGACTATGACACACACACACACACACACACACACACACCACACACACCACACACACACACACACACACACACACACACACACACACACACACACACACACACACACACACTCTCTGTTTGACAATAAGCTTATTAGTACCACATTTTCTTTGCAATGTGTCAAATACTATGAAATCAACAGAAAAACACCTAACTGTTCAATTAGCAGACACTCTATCCTGAATCGACCTCAGCAATCCAGAGTGACTTCAAATTCGGGTCATTAAGGCGCAGGTAGGAACCAGCAGCTAGCAAGGGCGCGAGCATCTCAGCGGAACCTCGCTTTTCGAAACTTGGCATCCCAAAACAAATTGTTTTTGCAAGCTCGACAGGGAGAGAACTAAACAGACCCTGCGGTTCCCGACCGTTGATTCCAGGACTAATTGTGAGCGTCCAACGCACATCTGTGTGCCCTGCTCCACGTTCCACTCTGTAATCGAATCAGCCGGTTCACATCAGCGCTCTGAGTGCTCGGTTACAGTTTGCTGCGACGGGGCCTTTAAGCCCCATGATGACAATTTAAAATCCAATTTCTTGCGCATGAATCTAAATCAGCACACTTTTCCGTCACCTCACTGCTGCCACCAGTTTTATTTTTTTTCCCTTTCTCTCTCGCTCTCTCTCTGAGACATACAGGCATACTCAATACAAACATGATCATTATCACCCCTTCGTTGCTCAGTCCATTTATCTCATCTATATATTGGAAAAGTGAAGTTGTAATGTTGCAGGTTTATTATTATGAGCGGGAGTGGAAATATGCTAAGCTATCATTCGTTTGAGGCCTGAGGAGAGAGAGAGAGACACACACACACACACACACACACACACACACACCACACACACACACACCACACACACACACACACACACACACACACACACACACACACACACACAGGTCTCCTGCATGGCAACATGGAGCACAAGGCCATGTATATCTGCAAACATTTTAAATAAACGTCGATGGAGATTTCCATCACCCCCACCTTAATAAGAAAAATGGGCCCCTCCAGTTTTTGTCTGGAGGAACCCCTGTTAAAGTCACTACAGGTGGCATGAGGATGACATATACGGCGTTTCTGTGTCATTGTTATCTTACGTGTGTGCGCGTGCGTGTGCGTGTGTGTGTGTGTGTGTGTGTGTGTGTGGGGGGGGGGCGGTCAGGGTGTGGTGTGTGTGTTTTAAGGGAGAACAGTAGGAAGATAATTTGAACTTGTAACAGCCCTCCCCCCCAACCACAGAGTCGTACTCTTACCCATAATGCATCTCTCTCTCTCTGGATCTCTCTCCATCTCTCTGTCGACCGTCCCTCCGTCTCCCTATGCATCTCTCCTTGTCCCCTCGCTCTGTGTCCTCATCCCTCGTTCCCTTTCTGATCTTATTCTCTCCACCCAACCTCAGATATTTTCTTAACCACAGCCCGTCTATGCTCTTATTTTGGAGTTCTAGATTTTAAAATAATAACACGCACAACTAAAGTACTTGGGTATTCAACTGTAAATAATAGCCCCAAACACTGGTTGTTAAGCTAAATATATATATAGAGAGAGAAACAGAACGTAATAAAACTGTCTGGGAGTCAGTGAATAGGCCTATCCATCGAGGCTGGGCTACAACTGATTGTGATTTGTGAGGCCCCTGAGAAGTATTTCTCTTGTAAGTTAAAGATGTGTTCAAGTTCCTGTAGGATTTGAATAAATTCTTAGCAAGTCTAGGAAATCTGGAGGTGATTTTACACACACACACACACACACACTTTCGGCAACTAGGGACTTTAATTTTGTTTGTCGAACCTGAGTTGTATAACTCTATTCAAAGCAACAAACTTTTTGTTGAAAAGTAATTTCATTCATTCTGCATTTTGTTTCCCATTACGGACCCAACTAAATTATGTCCATGAGAAATCCCCCCCTTGATTAAGTCTTGGATGGTTGGGTTTTGAATTCTCTAGACACTCGTAATTCCAAATGATTGGACATGTATGCAGTGAAAAACAGTTCGGAACCATTTACAAAAAGTGCCACGGTGAGAGTTTCCAGGCTTTTCTTGTTAACCCTTAATAGACCCATTTAACCATTCATCATAGGACAAACACGTCTTTCATTAAACTATGGCTCTGGCTTTGTATAAAGCAGACACATGTAACTGTTTAGTGCTGTGTTCCCTTTACCTACCGGAACAAAGAACAAGGAATGGCTTCTCACCTGAGTTGACCACTTTCCAGTACAAGTCGACAATACAGGTTCTAGGCAATTAGTCCCATGTCTATCTGATAGGCTTTGACGTGACCTGATCAGGCGGGGTCTATATCGACCTAAACCAGAAGCAGTCCTATCTGACTATCAACAATAGAATATAGAAATATTCAGTATAAGGCTATGTTTACATGATGACGGTCTGAACAGAAGACGCGAAAGCGGCGTCGCGTCTTCACTTTTTATTCCGCGTTTAGACGAGCATTTTCGGGGGGAAATCTGGGTGCATACGGTGACGCAAAAGTGTGTGGATTTCGATTGGGTATGCATGTCAGGCATAGATGGTGGTGTGTTACACCACACAACACCACCATGTCTGAGCGCATGGGTAGAATCTTCCTTCTTCTCTTATCTGCGCCGCTAAAACCAAAACATAATTACAGTTCCTTTTCTGTTCAGTAATACTATCTGTACATATCCTGTACATTTCTTAGAAAGACTCCTATAAGTTTATTAGAGCTGTCAGAGCAGCTTGACGGTCCGAAGTATGGAAATAATCCAACATGTTTGTTTATTACATTACGTTGCATGTATGCAACGTAAACGCATACGCGACGTGAGCAGATGTTAGCAGAGTTTTGCGTCTTGGCAGTGTAGACGGAAACGCTACGGCGGAGCGTATTCAAGTTTTCCACTGGGTGGTTTCAGATTTTTGCGTTTTTAAGCCCACAAAAACGCCGTCACCGTCAAAGCGAAAGGCACTTCCGATAAAATATTTTGTCGTTTTTACCCGCAAGCGTCCTCGTGTAAACAGGGTCTTAGAATAGCAACGGATTGTTTTGGGCTGGTTAATCAAGGACGGTTCCTCATTAACTCCTTAATTGACCTTTTAATTGCAGCTGTGTGCCTAAACACAATGCACCATCACATCGCGTCCCTTTTCCTACTCCCCGTCTCTCTCATTCTCTCCCCAGCTGCCACTGCCATCCACTATGTATAATTTCCCACAGGTGTTCCTTGGTTAAAAAAGTCGAACCAAACACACAAACCCTGTAGCTGTATGGACGCTGATAACAGGTGTGTGTGTGTGGGGGGGGTCTCTCCCCTCCGCTCTCCCCGCCTCTCTCTTTATTCGCCCCAAGTGTTCGCCTGTGCGCTGTTTATTGCAACGTCATGTTTTCTGGCATGAAAAGAGAGAAATTATTCCCCCAGAGTTGTGCATCGTCACTTGGATAACAAATGAGGCTGAATAAGACCATTTCAGTGGAAGCATTTGGTGCTTCATCATTTTTTTTGTGCGCCATCATAGTTATTGCAGAGCTCCCCGATTACCATTCCCACTCCATGCATGCTGGCTTAAATTATGTGTGTTTTGTTTGCCAATTTCTTACTACCGCGGTGAAAATACAGAGCCGCTCCGTGGTTGAGCGGTTTTTAAATATGAGTTATTTCGTATTGTCGTTCCCACACTCAGCGGTTCAATAAACTGATGAGCACTTTACGCAATCGCTTTTTTCAGGTTTTCTGGAAGAGCATCGAATGGGTCTGCTGTTGAAGCGGGGTGAGTCTGTAATGAGGATTTCACATTTGTGAGGCTCTTCCCCCAATTTTTCTCTCAGCAGATTCAATTACACAAGTTGCCATGAATCAACAGCCATCGTCTCTTCATAAAAAAAAAACGCTTTTCCCTATTGAACCGTGCCAAATACGCAGTTAGCGTGGAAAGCTATCAGGCTAACAAGTTAATTTGAACTTAGCTCAATTTAGCTGTACAGTAGCCTAAATTACAAATGGATTCATTTTTTGTTCACAACTGGCCTCACCTTTAACCTTTTATGTAAATCGCCGTTCCATTGTCAAATATAATTTTGAAAGATGCATTAAATGTGTAAGCAAACGCCCTGTTTCAGATTAAATTTGAACACTATACAAAAAGAAAAAAGACTTGAAGGGTTGAAGTTCTAGGAAGGAAGGGGAGATGTTGTTAACACTATGGCCGACGGCATCTTTTGTGATACCTTTTTGTATTTAGCTGGTACGCATGGCTGAGTGTGAGCGCCATAATGAGCTGTCTAAAATGCTCAGCACACACCATGGCGCTGTACTATAAGCGCCCAGGGAGCCAAACAACCTTAAACGGCAGCCCAGACAGCGCCTTTAATCCAGACCTTCTAGAGATCTAAACCAACCAGGAAAAAGGAGGAGGGAGACCGGTTTGCAGACAAATACGACAAAGTTTTTAGTTGTACTTCTATTACTCACCATCCGGTGATGTCATAGAGCGGTTACGTTGTCGGGACCTTGTTCTGAAAGGTTCATCCCCCAATGTGCACACAGCCTACCGACGCCCTTGAGCAAGATGTCCTGACCTCATCTCACTTTACTGTCTCCTCGGATAAAAGCATCTGCTGAAAGACCGGTATGAGCGAAGACGAGCCGTTGGCTGTGAAGGTGGCAAGAGTGTTATTCTTTCCCTCCCAGAATAATTCTGTACACAGGTTGTTTCATAAGCCAGCCTTGGGGGACTTCCGCTGAAAGTCTGGGACAGAACATTTTTTAATGCTGGCGGTAACTAGAGCGTGTAGTAATTACCACCAGGAGGATCCACTGGTATGGTCCAGCATGGGTCCATCTTGAGAAAAAACAAATTTATTATATTCCTCATTGAAGCGGCAATCAATCAAACTTTATTCGTAGCAGCGCTTTCTGGGCAGGAAGCAGCCAAACAAAGTGCTTGCTAAGGGCAATAACAAAACAAGAACAAGACGTGCGTTCATTCAAATAAAGGTCAAAAGTAGTGGGAGTCATAGAGATACGATTTGAAAAAACAACGATTATACACGACTTGACTGCAAGAGAACAATACTAAAGAGGCACATTTTAAGATGCTAAATATGTTTTGAAGACTGGTTCCAGACACAAATGCCTCCTACACTGAACGTTTCCCCTGCGTAGGTGGGAAGTGTTGAGCAGTCGATAAAATATATAAATAGTGAGGAATTGATGGAAGATTTTGTGTGTGTTTGTGGATGGTTTAAGCAGCCTCACCTGGCCCGAGTCAGCCTGATTGGACTCTGGGGCTGGGGGAGGCTGCACATTGAGCAGTCACCGTGAACGGGTTAAACGGGCAAACACCACACACACACAGGGAGAGATCTTCTACAGGCCCCAGGCTCGCCCCAGGGTCACACCACGTCATGTATCATGATCAACATACAATCAACTTCAGCTTAAGCTTCGACATCACCACCCTGCGTCCTTGTCTGGGGGGAGCTCAGTAAAAGGCAGGTGGCTTGTAGCTTTTGCTGCGTTTGTTTAAAAGATGCAACATGCCCGTACGACCATGCCCAAAAAAAACAAACAAAAAACCCCGAGCTCAGCCCGACTTTTTGTATGGTCCATCTCGTTTATCTCCTCTCCACCCCCCCCTCCCCCCGGCTCCACTGTCCTCCACACTCCCCGGGTTTGATAGTCCATCACTGAGCATGGGAGACGGAGAGTCCCCCACTCCACTGCTTACTCAAGGCAGGCTGGTGAACACATGGATGGAACACGAATTGGGCCACACACACACATACCCTGCTCCCTCTGGCTCTCACACACAGACAACGCTCCCTCTCTCTAACTAACACACACACATACGCACACACACACACACGACATTTACTCGCGCACACACGTACGTGCATGCACACACAAACACACACACACACACACACACACACACACACACACACACACACAGTGGCTCGCTCGCGTACACACACACACACACACACACACACACACACACACACACACACACACACACACACACACACACACACACACACACACACACACACACACAGTGGCTCGCTCGCGTACACACACACACACACACACACACACACACACACACACACACACACACACACACACACACACACACACACACACACACACACACCATGGGCTTGTTCACACATGTACTACGTGCATGCGCATCCACACCGGAGTACGGTGCAGCCCCATGCAGAGCAGACCCCCTGCAGGCCCGATGGATGAAGTGAAAAGTAGCACAAATGAAGTTTGCAGGGTCTCTCCCTCCGTCTCTCTCCCTCCGTCTCTCTCCCTCGGCCCCTCTGCCCTCTCTTCTTCTTTTCCAAACATCCCCGTCTCTCTCTTGTGTCTCCCCCTCCCTCAGTCTCTCCTCCTCCTTTTGTCTCTCATCTTTTTTGCTCTGTTTTCTCCTCCATCTCTGTCTTCCCCTCTGCCCTCTCTCCTGTCCACACATATACTCACTCGCTGTGTGTGTGTGTGTGTGTGTGTGTGTGTGTGTGTGTGTGTGTGTGTGTGTGTGTGTGTGTGTGTGTGTGTGTGTGTGTGTGTGTGTGTGTGTGTGTGTGTGTGGGTTGGCTTTCGCTTTTTTCAGGTAATTGTATTTTTCGTCAGTGTGTGACGCGACATTTGTACCCCTCGCCGCTCCTGCGCACGCACACACACACACAGACACACACACACACAGACACACCAGTCTCCGTTCACCCCAAGCACTGAAAAAGTTTTGTTTTCACAGAGTTCCACTCCTTAGTACAAAGCTGCAAATGCTCCCATACCTTTTCCCTAATAGACGGATAGACCGGCTCTCTCCCCTCACATAACCTCCATCGTTAATTGTTGATTCATTATAGTCACAGCTTTCTTTCCTCCTCCTCCCACTCCTCCCCTCAGCGTCTCCCCCCTCCGACCCCCAACCCCCCTCCCTCTCCCTGCTTGTATTGGAGGAGAGATGCTGTGATACTTCTGACAGTATCACAGAAAGCCTTTGTCTGTGTTTTCCGTCAGATGTCATTGATAAAAGCCTTTTATATGATGGCATGAAACAGCTTAACTCTTGTGCCCTCAAAACTCTGTGTACGACTCCATTTTGGATTGTCTGATTAAAAAAAGAATTGCGTTTGTCTCCCGCCTTACAGAATCCTTTCGTGAAAAGGTAGGAAGAGATTTGGAAGATGAGCTTGTCGAAGTACTGGATGAAGATGTCTGGGGTGGTGCATTAACTAGAGTGAACGACAGTGCCTCGTGTTCCAGGCTAACACTGATAAGATTTAAGGTTGTCTACCGCATTTATTCCACTATCACCGAGACTTGTAATAGATATCCGATCTCAGCAGAAGATAGATAACTTATGGTAGTGTGCAGATATTTCATATACATGGCTGAGGCTTTAAACACTGTTCTTACCTGTGCAGAAATTGAAATTTTCGGACTGATTCCCAGGCAGCAAACAATTAGAAAGAAATTATGTTGCTAAACCTGGGGAAAATTAAGTAGCCTATAGCTTGAGGGGATAATCTGGAAAGTGTGAGTGTTTAGGGCCCCACAATTACTTGAAAAAATGAAAGACCCTGCGGGATGAATGAAGCACTCTCTATTATGGCTCACTCTCTCAAGACATTTACAAATAATTTAGGTAGTAACGTAGTTTTCCAAAAATAAAACGTGGATATATAGCCTATACAAGATAAAGTGCGGGCTCACGCTGTACTGCACTGCCACCTGCTGATCGCTTTTGAGATCTGCATCCGTTTGCAAATTGTTTTTCTTCTGACTTATATTGTTCTCATTTTATCTCCTTCCCTTATTTATTTGTCTGTGGTTACTGTTGCACAAAACCATTAAAACCAACACACACACACAGACAGACAGACAGACAGACACTACGGTGTTGTCATAAACAAACGAAAAAGCAATATCCATATAATCTCTTCCAGGACATGAACTATAAACACTTTTCCATTTTTTTTCACCTGGTGCTCATGCTTATTATGCTCATGCTTTTCAACACCCGAGCAAAAAGAAAATGTCTATTTCCAGAGCGAGGGAAAACACTGTAATCCATCTGCTCATTATTGAATCAACACAGAGCAAACATCATCTCGCCTGTCGCCCACTGTATAGTCAGCGATAGAGAACGAGACAAACGAGCAAATGAATGAAATGGAAGCGATATGAGGAGCGGTGGGCGTGGCCCAGCCTACGTCATGATGTCATCATGAGAGATTTAACAACTGCAATAAAGACAGGCAGGCGGCAACCGACATTTATGAAGAAAGAAAACTGGTGGCTAGAGTCGGTTATTACATTGATGGGATACAATAAGCTAGTGGCCTATACAAAAACATATTTATTCCGAGGACGTCTGTAAGATTCCCTTATGTACTTTGCATGCATGCATTCATGCGTGGAGCTAGGGTGACCACCCGTCATGCGTAGCGCGTGAGCGCATAGCGTTTGTAGCCCAACCATGCGTCCCGCAAATTGAGAGGGAGACCGTGTCAGGCGAAATCAATGCTTGCTCAAAAAAAGTGGGTTGCTCTCTATATCCTGGAGCCAGCCCCCAGGCAGCCAAACGAACATTACTTGACAGTTCAGCATGCTACTGTTGCCACACCCACCTCTCAGTTGAACTGCTGACGAGGTTGTTTCAAACTTTTTCGTTGTGATCTTGACAGCGCACGCACGTGCATACCAGACACACACTGGGAAGGAACTTTTAGATGCGCGCTTTCCAATTGGAAAAATGGAGGAAGAGACTGAGTCTGAGGCACCGCACCACCATCTCAATTAAAAAGGTGAGAAGGTGTGGGTACAAGAAAGACTGGGAAAATTAATATTTGTGGCTGAAAGGTATTGAGGGGGATACCGAGCGGGCTTTTTGTGACCTTTGCATAACGTCCTTCTCAATCGGACATGGAGGGGAATACGATGTCAAACGACACAGACTCACGGAGACTCACAAGAAACGTGTCCAAGAGACATCCAAATCTATGGATGCTTTCCTCCGACCTAAAAACTAATTTCTAGCTGACAAAGTGACTGCTGCAGAGGTGACAAGTGTGTATCACACTGTCCAACACGCTACATCATATCGAGCCGGAGATTGTGGCACAAAGTTAGCCCCAACAATTATCCAGACATTGCCAAGAGGATGGCCTTGGGTCAGACGAAGGCAGAAGCCATTTTCACGGAAGTACTTGCCCCTGCCTCCGTCGAAGATTGCTTGGAAGTCCTCAGAGGACCACTGAATGAGCAACAACAGGCAACAACCAAAGGTAAAGCTAAAGTTAGGTTCATGGATGTAACATTGTTGTGCGTTAGCTATTTGTGTAACGTTAGCTAGCTAATGTTAGGCAATCATCTTCTTCTGCTGGTATATTAAAAGTCAACTTTTCCTTCAGTTCACTGAAATTGCATTCATTAGCTAACATAATGCTGCTCACCCGAGCCTTCGTGAAACCAGGCTCTGTACATGATTGTGAGCAACATTTCACTATTCGTTATCTCCCAAACTAAACAAACAAAACAACTATAATTTTTGAAAGGGTCTAAATATTTCTATAGATAATATTTATATAAAATCAATAATGATCAAAACAGTAAAGCAGTATCTTGTATTTTTTATAATAATCAGTTTTTAGAGAATCTCTTTCAAGTTCACCCCATCTGTGTGTGTCTCCACAACCCACACGCCATACTTCTCAGTGACTTCAGACGTCTCCAATCATGGGACCACCACACTCTTCCCACTGTCAGTGCGTTACTGGACGCTAGACTTGGGAGTACACACGACGGTCCTTGATTTCTATGATGACAGTGATGAAACATCTGCCGCGATCCACAACCAGATAGTCACCAAGCTGGAGGAAAACGGACTGGGACTAGACATGATATCTGCGTATTCCGCTGACAATGCTAGTGTGAATTACGGGAGATGCAACTCTGTCTTCCAGAAACTGAAAGAGAACAAGAATTGCATTTTGAAGGCAAACTGTGTGTCCCACATCGTTGACAACAGTGCAAAACACGCAGGAGATCGGCTCAATATCGACGTTGAAAATGTCGTCAACAAGACCTTCAGCCACTTCTCCTCATCTGCCAAACGCACTGGAATTTAAGTCAATTCACACCTTTGTGGAGATGGAGTACCAGTCCCTGCTTAGAAATGTGCGCACAAAATGGCTAAGCTTGTGGCACGCAGTGAAGAGGCTTCACGACAGCTGGGCTCCTATCAAGACCTTTCGCTCATTGGGAGAGGATGGGTGCCCAAAGTCACTCATGGCGGCTGTTCAAGGATGACCAGGATGGTCAAGATTTTCGCTGAAGATTTTCCACGACACTGTGCTGGTGCTGGAGCGAGAAGATGGGACTGTCTGTGAGCTCTACGATATGATGTTCACCCTAAAAACCAAGCTACAGCTACGACAGAGTGATGGTTTATTTGGGGCCCTGACGGATGTTCTCCTCTTGCAGTTTCCAGACAGACAGGCATCTGTGCTCTGGGAGGGCATGTGCAACTTCTGCCAGTCCTCTCTCACCTACCTGGAGCAGCGCTATGACTTCTCAGACTCCAACTACCAGAAGAAATTGGCTAGCCTGGCACTAAAGAAGAGCCCATTCAACTTCTCCCATCTCTGTGAAGCTGTAGAGGTCCTGCAGCTGAGCAAGAAGTTGTACATGGATGCGCTATATGATGAGTATTGTGTCGTTCTGCCACACCAACAGGCCATCGTGCAGTCTGGTGCTCCAGTCGTGGAGAAGTTGGCCACCTTACTCAAGCACACACACACACACACACCAAACATGACAGCATTGGCTTCTTCCCTCTTGAGTGTACCAATCACCAATGCTTCAGTGGAGAGGGTCTTTTCACTGATGACAGGATGCTGGACGGACACAAGGAACAGATGTTCGGTAAACCTCATCAAGTCAGAAATCCAGGTGAAGAGCCACTTCACATTCAGTTGCAAGGACTTCTACACTTATGTAGTGAAAGAGAAGGTACTCCTCAATGCTGCACGCTCCAACAAGAAATACAAGTTCAAGAAGAAACCTGAAGGTAAGAAACCTAGTTATGTAAGAGCCCATTTGTCTAAGATTAAGTTTGATGTGCAGATGTGTAACTTTAAGGAAACGGTAGGCTTTTAGGTCAAAATATGTCATTGTTTTGCGCAGGATTGTATCTTGGCATCTTTTTGTATTGTTGTCACCTTGTGATGGTGATGGGTTTGTACTCCTCTGTCTATACTGGAAAACCATTTGGAAGCTTATCATAAAAATGAATGTTGCTTTAATTCTGTCTCTTATCTTTCTTCTTTATATGATTCAGATGCTGGTGAAGTGGTTTGAGTCCTAAAGGTGTCCCCAGAACACGGAACAGTTTTTTTACTAACATGCAAGTTCCCCATCCTTCCTCCCCCTTCTCGTTCCATGAACCTCTGGAGTCGTGAGTTAAGACTTCTTTTTTTTTTAACTGTTCCTGTGGTGTTGAGCAAACTACAATTCCTGTTAATCCTATAATTTTACATTATCATTTATTTAAAGTGAATCAATTGTAATGATAAATAAATAAAATTAAATAGCTAAAGTAAATTGTGAGTGGAACTTCATCTTTGTGTCAATTCATTGAATGTTCAAAGTATCATCAATCTTTATTTATTCATGAGCATACATCAGTAATTACACATGTTTAGGGGAATGTAAGGTGGTATGTGCTAGAAATGGGTAAACCACTATCAGTGAGTCTGCCCGTGAGGTGGGGGCACCAACACGCCAGGCAGTGTCCCCCATTGTCCCCCCGAAACATACGCCTTGTCCCCTCTTGGGCTTATTAGCAGGTGGTCACCCTACGTGGAGCCCAGTGGTAATAGAAAGCTGATTGGATGGATGGATGGATGGACTTGATTTATGCAAGATGTTATGCATGTGCCAGTGCATGCACAACAGCAAAACCAAACAAGATAAACCCCATAACAAGCGCATTAAAACAATAGGCCTGCAGAATTGGTTACAACAGATTATTGCGGAAAGCTTTCACAGTGTAGCCTTCACAGCCTCTTTGCCATCCTCAGATTTTAATGATGCTCGCTAATTGGGTTGGGGGGGTGGGGGGGCATGATCAAACCCTTTTAATAAGCGTGTCCACTCTGTTACTCTGTCCTGTCATCAGACAGCATGCAAAAACATCATGCAACCCTTCCCCGTGACAATACAGCTTTAAAAAAAAAAAAAAGTTGACCCAACCAATCACAGTAGAAATGCCCAGAACAGACCGGAACAGTCCAAATTGAAAGTGTCCCTGCAGGCAGGTGCAGTCGACTCGAAACAGACTTTCTCACAGAGCCTTCAACTTGCTCATAGCTCACGGGGGACGATGGCATTTCCAACAAATGACACAGAGTACAGCTCTTAAATCTTGCCTACAGCACCTTTTTAAAGTTCGGCATTGATTTATTGGCTTTTCAGTGTTCAGCTTGTCGTCGTTACACATACACGCAAGTAGGCCTACTACTAAGAACAGGTTGGTTTAGGGTGCAGCCGTTTCAAAACCCATATTTCTACTATCACCACTCCCTAAACAAGCCTTCACCTTTATGACTTCTGTTGTGCATCTGTGTTTGCATAGTGTCTCGAGTGTTGGTAAGATCCTACACAACAATAGAGTGACTTTGATTATCATCAGGACAAACTCGCACTCTCCACAAGGCCTCCAAACCAACATTCAACCTCAGCCACTCCTGTACGTAGCCTGAGGCATTACCATGGTTACGGAGGCCAACCGGAACAGAATGATCAGAAAACAATCGAACCGAACTGCACACCGCAAGGTCCAGCGGGCTCAGCCAACAGACCCCCCCCCCCCCCCGCTGGTTCAGCAGACACGGAGGTTTGAACGCAGGCTCATTTGAAGGAGATGCAGGCGATACCACTAGCAGGCTGTATAAGAGGCAATTCAGTGGAAAGCCTCTTTACAATTCAATTATACTGGAGGGGTCGTTGGGGTGGTGAGGGGGGCACGGGGGGGGAACTGGGTAATGTCATTTCAAGTTTGGCTTCTTGTGCATTTGTGGAAGACTTTTGCATGGGTTTAATACTTTGGAGTAGACTAGAGTGCATTTCTTGATTGCTGAGTAGTCAGCTGGACGCAATGTGTTCACACCCTGACGGTTATTATTGGAGCCTTTAAAACAAATGCTTACAAATGCTCTCTCTCGCTCTCTTTCTCTCTCGCTCTCTCCCCCGCCCGCCCAGACTCTTGAAGGTAATCCGGAAGAGAGAGCGATGTTCCCCATATGGTGGCCATTTGTTCCTCATTATTTACTAAGTTAATTTGCTCCTTCGCCTCCCACCTGCTCCGCTCTTCCGCCGTCCTCCTCCTCCCCTAGTTACTGTTGAGTCACTGAGCAGATGGGTTCATCCTCAGAGACCTACGGGGAATCCAGCACCAGCTTATTATGGGATAGGAGGCTTTTTTTCCACACAGGTTAGGAGGCGTGCTGACACCAGGGAATCAAACCTGTGGGCTGGGAGACAAAACATAGCCAGCACACACGAGCCACACTGTGTGTGTGTGTGTGTGTGTGTGTGTGTGTGTGTGTGTGTGTGTGTGTGTGTGTGTGTGTGTGTGTGTGTGTGTGTGTGTGTGTGTGTGTGTGTGTGTGTGTGTGTGTGTGTGTGTGTGTGTGTGTGTGTGTGTGTGCTTCTGCAGGGTAATTATATGAAAAACAGGAGACTATCCAGAGCTAGTTAGCTATTGTAGCTCTAACTAAATCAGCCGCTGACACGAAAGGCACCCTCCTATGTGCGGGAGGAGACAAAGGGAGATTAGCAGAGCACTATCAATAAATAAGGTTACACACAACTGTAAAACTCCAAGACAAAGTAAACAGAAACACACACTCATGCCCATAGTAAAAAAAAATACAGATATGATTGCTTTATCAGTATGTATTGAAAAAACGAATATCTTGGCCATTTTCCGTTCAGTTATATATTCGCAGCATGATGCTATGTATGATGGCGAAGAGAAAAATAATCTTACGAGGTAATACAAAAGTATGCATGAAAAATGAGTTGTAGTCACGGCACACACACACACACACACACACACACACACACACACACACACACACACACACACACACACACACACACACACACACACACACACACACACACACACACACACACACACACACACACACACACACACACACGCACTTTGCATTAAGGCTGTGTTACCAATAGGGGGTGTTGTTGCGCCATGTCACAAGTCAGCAGGAACACTGTATATTAGTTTAATATATTCTGTGCAGTATTTCTATACAACACAGTGCAGTGGGACGCAATGCAACTTTTACCTAACACTTTGAAATAAAAATAGGTCTTAGTATTTAAGACTTTAAAGGGGCTATGTCACCAGCTGGGCATGCGCTGAAGTGACGATTTTAAACTAATTAGCATAGGAACTGAGCATGCGCATTTGGTCGAAAATACAGTTTAGCATATCCTCGCACTTAAGAGATTTCCCGCGTCGAACGCTTGACTTAGTAAACCACTACACGGACACAAACTCTGATCCTTCATTCAAACTCTTTACGACCGTTTTCAATAATGGAACGCAGCAGAGAAATGGAAGTTGATGTCGAAGAAGCATCTAGTGCCAAGTGGCAAACACTTCTTTGCCCATCCAAATACGCTTGTGCTTGCTTTCCCATGCCTTGCGTGTTCTCAAACAGACGATTCAGGACTCAGCAGCGTCGGTCGGCCGATGAGAGGCCTTCTCGTATTTGGCTTTGCAGAAGCCATATTTTTACAGTAAAAATTAACAAAGTTTTATATATAAAGTATTGATCAGTAACGTATGATACTTGATTTTTGGTTAGTTTTGCTTTGGATGACAAAGAAAACGCGTGAGATTGACCAAAATTGCTTCGTCTCCCCTTTGAATGGAGGATGTGTTAGTTTTCCGTGGCCCAAGCAAAAGTTAACTTTCGTGACCGAACTGCGCATGCTCAGCTCCCGACTCAGCCCCTTTAATAGGCCTACAGAAGTAATCATGAACGTCAACGAGCCTCAGTTTGTACTCGTAGGCCTACAGAATAATAACTTGAACACATTTCCAGATACCTATGCAATTCGATTATAAACTGGCGGCAATCTCATTAAAAGTGAATTACACAATATAGGCTCATCTTGACTTTCACCGTGCTATAGGATTGAGGAGGAGGTAATTGCTTGAGAATTGCGTGTGCTTGTGTGCGTGTGTGAACTGACGTGACGTGTGTTGGTAATGGGTAAGTAGCATATGTAGTAGTATATATTATAGCATAATATAACCTATCATATTTTTATTCGCCACCAGGTATCGCTGTTGAGCTGCACTTCGTTTGAACGGGAATCCCAAGCACTGCCTGACACACCGAGGGCTGCAGGCTGCAAGACAAAAAAGATAAAAACATTTACAAGGGAGTTAAAGTATTAACGCCGTACAATAATTTCGTGCCATTCTGAATCTTTTATTTGAAATTCCGTGCTTTAATCACAGTGCGCTCGGTAGCCTACAATATTGAACGTTACACAATGGATCTGCTCGGTCATAAATAAGCCCTGCACAGTTAGTACACGGTTTTATCAAATTAATGTGTATTATTAGTATATTGGGTGCCACTCTGTCAGCTGCTTTAGCATGGTTTGCCATTCCCTATTTTTAACACACATTTCAATTGTGTCATCAATTGCACATTTGTGGAATTGATCTCCAGCTTATAACTAATGAGTGATTATTGAAATTGCTACAGCTTGTGAAGCTATTGTGCCATCATTCGATTTCGACACGCGGTCTCAATGGACCAGAATTCTCCATTTGTTTTGAAAGCATTTCCCAGAGAAAATATTTCCATATTTCCAAGACATTAAATATTAATGTATAGCCATAGGCGAAAGTAGTTATCAGTGATATTTGACACCTTTCAATATAGGGACAGTAATAATTTACTATTTCTAATTCTAGTCGCTTTGCAATGGAAATATCCCAGCTGCATCAAATGAGTGTATAACGTCTAGGGTTCAGACTCCCAGCAGCCGAATGGGACTGGGTTTGAAACCTCACCATCCAAAGACCCTTGAGCAAGATGCCCGGACACCACTCTCTGCTCCTTAAATACCTGAGATTGAATTCACTGCCAGGCGTCTTGGATATACCAGGACACAAAATGCGTCAATCATAACGTAAAACAATAACAGGAAGTCCTGAGCGTTTGACTGCGGTGGATAAGCACGAGAGAGAGAGAGGCTGGCCGTGATAGATGCTGTTGATCTAGTGGTAGAGACGGTAAACCGAGTGTTCACCTCGATCCCTGCCATGTAATAACATGTTATTAGACTGAATGCCTCCATCATTCACTTGAACAGGCTGATGCTGTGTGTGTGTGTGTGTGTGTGTGTGTGTGTGTGTGTGTGTGTGTGTGTGTGTGTGTGTGTGTGTGTGTGTGTGTGTGTGTGTGTGTGTGTGTGTGTGTGTGTGTGTGTGTGTGTGTGTGTTTGTGTGTGTGCGCATGAAACTATGTGTCTGTGTTTAACTGTATAAGTGTGTGGGTTATTGTGTGAGTGTGTGTGTTTGTGCATTGTTGTGAGTGAAAGTGTGTTTTGTGTGTGTGTGTGCGTGTATGCGTGTGTGTGTGTGTGTGTCTGTTTGTCAGTCTGCCTCTGGGCACATGCGTCCGTGGGCGCATGTGTGTCTGTGTGTAGGCATACGTGCATGCGCGTGTGTGCGCGCGTGTACGTACGTGTGTGCCCGCATAATGACGCGTCTCCCCGGGGTGACTGTGATACTTCCAGTGCACCATCAGCACCCCCAGGCCCAGCACGTCTCCGCCCTCTGCCTTTCAACTCAGCAGCTCAGCCTGAGACCCTCCATCACCTCGCCCCCCCCTGTGGAGCAGCGAGTCGCTCCCCAGCCCCGGGGCCTTGCTAGCAGCGGTCCCTCAGAGCACCAACAGCGATGGGCCCCAGAGATGGAGGCCCTGAGCTGGCCCTCCTTACACCACCCACCCGCTGTGCCTGGAAACACGAGGCACTGAGGCCCTTGTGAAGCAAGTGTAACCGGGAAGGATGACGGGAAACGCCCTTAATCACTGTGCCGGCTTGTTTAAGAAAAAGAAGTGGGGTGAGGGTTTGACTTTTTGAGATAATGGACCCCCTTCATAATGATTTGATCGTAGGACAAACGCAGGCGTTGTCCGTACCGGTTATCGTGGGTCTGCTTCTGTTATTTGCCTCCGTGGTGCACCCTCTGATTGTGAAGATTAATCGGATGAACGGTCTCCGGGAAGATTGAAGGTCAGGCATCTAAAGCAGGAAGTTGGCGTGTGCGTGTGTGTGTGTGTGTGTGTGTGTGTGTGTGTGTGTGTGTGTGTGTGTGTGTGTGTGTGTGTGTGTGTGTGTGTGTGTGTGTGTGTGTGTGTGTGTGTGTGTGTGTGTGTGTGTGTGTGTGTGTGTGTGTGTGTGTGTGTGTGTGTGCTGGTGTTGTGTGTGTGTGTGTGTGTGTGTGTGTGTGTGTGTGTGTGTGTGTGTGTGAGATGGTGTGTCTATGGCTGTGCTTGTGTGTGTCTATGTGAGGGATTGAGTGATAGGTTTGTGTGTGTGTGTGTGTGCGTGTTTAACATTCCTCACACGGCCTGCCCCTGACTTAGTTTTCAAAAAGACAAGTTAAGTACATGTAAACCACGGTCGGCCAATTGATTATAAT
Organism: Melanogrammus aeglefinus; assembly: GCA_900291075.1. NCBI lineage: Eukaryota > Metazoa > Chordata > Actinopteri > Gadiformes > Gadidae > Melanogrammus > Melanogrammus aeglefinus. Next base: position 382,843 of record OLKM01000146.1, read on the forward strand.
CAAACCCAGATCTCCAACTGGGTATAATTCAGGGTCAGGCTAACGAGCAGAGCAGCTGGTGGTGGTCCCGTGACCCTCACCTGCTGATCCTCTCAGGCACAGGTTCTCAATCTGGGTCATGACCCAAAAGTGGGTCATAGGCCAGGGTCGTGGGATTGACACACATAACTTTCTTATGAAAAATTATTTCTAAAATGCAAATGTATGTCTGTTTCATTTGATCCTCCGTGCGAAGATGTATGTGTACGTACTTGCACTTACTTGCAAAATAGTTCTTAGCATTGTGTAGCATCTTATCCTAGCTAGCTTTGTTGTATACTGGGAATGGGTTAACCTAACAATTGTTGCTGTTTGGCACTTCATTCTATTATCATCCTTACTTTACCAACAGCAATATATTGTTTCTCTTCTTCTGACACATGTACAAATTACAAGTCGCTTTGGATAAAAGCGTCTGCTAAATGGCCGAAATGCAAATGTGACTGAAAAGGAGACCACTGTGTTGAGGAAAAATATATCGCTCATTATCTCACTTTATCTTGATAAGAATTTAAAAATATAATTGGTGGGTCCTGCAAAGAGTTATTCCAACCATAAGCAGGCACAGAAAAGTTAGCATTCCCTGCTCTTTGGCCTCAAACCTATCACACGTGATCAGCATGCCAAATGCATTCAAGACGAACACGATTTTAATTCTATCACCCAAATCCCTGATCTAAACCTTCCGCTAAAGTCAATCATTGAGCCCTGGAACAAAATCCCTGACGGGGCATTTCTTCGATGTTCTTTCCAGCACAGCCCTGACCTACAAACCCACTGAGGTTGATTAGCATAGACGTAAAAGTTCTGGGGACACGTTAGCGATATGTCACCCATTTTAAAAGAGAAAAGGCAGGCGAGGACAGTGTTTATAGGACTCCCAACTTGGGTTTGAATCCTTCATGTCAGCACTCTTCCTTGAGCAAGCGCCTTAACCCTTCCTTCACAACGTGTATCTGAAACAGAAGCTGCTGACAGCTTCTGCCAAAACCCCTCTGTGTGAGGTGGGTAGACGTACTCTCTTTCTAGCCAGAATAACTATTCTGACTCTGTAACTAATAGAGCTGCCATATCCTCTATTACTGAACTCCATTTCCAACCCGTCGGGTGTGAAAATGTAACCCAATTAACCCAAATGCAAAAGGGCGTTAATTATAATTTAAATAACAGTAATGTGCCCGTAATTTGCACACGGTCGAACAATGAAAAGCTTTTGTCTTTTGGATTAAAGTTCCATTAAGGTCGGATTTGGGGGAGATTAGTTAATAAACTAATTTCCCACAGTAATGCTTGGCGCTGTATGTTGGCATGCTATGGCTTCCCTGGAAACACTTGGCTGGGCTCCTCCCATTTGATGTATAAGGTCAATCACTAGAGGTTTGCAGTGGCTGCCAATTCTCTCTCACGCTCGCTCTCTCCGTCTGTCTCTCTTTCGTTCTCTCTCTCTCTCTCTCTCTCTCTCTCTCTCTCTCTCTCTCTCTCTTCTCTCTTTCTCTCTCTCTCTCTCTCTCTCTCTCTCTCTCTCTCTTCTCTCTCTCTCTCTCTCTCTCTCTCTCTCTCTCTCTCTCTCTCTCTCTCTCTCTCTCTCTGTCTTCTCTCTGTCTTCTCTCTCTCCGTCTGTCTCTCTTTCGTGCTCTCTCCACTCTGTCTCTCTGTCTCTCTCTCTCTCCCTCGTTCTCTCTCTCTCTCTCTGTCTTCTCTCTCTCCGTCTGTCTCTCTTTCGTTCTCTCTCTCTCTCTCTCTCTCTCTCTCTCTCTCTCTCTCTCTCTCTCTCTCTCTTCTCTCTCTCTCTCTCTCTCTCTCTCTCTCTCTCTCTCTCTCTCTCTCTCTCTCTCTCTCTCTCTGTCTCTCTCTCTCTCTCGTCTGTCTCTCTTCTCGTGCTCTCTCTCTCTCTCTCTCTCTGTCTCTCTCTCTCTCTCTCTCTCCCTCGTTCTCTCTCTCTCTCTCTCTCTTCTCTCTCTCCTCTCTCTCTCTCTCTCTGTCTCTCTCTCTCTCTCTCTCTCTCTCTCTCTCTCTCTCTCTCTCTCTCTCTCTCTCTCTCCTCTCTCTCTCTCTCTCTCTCTCTCTCTCTCTCTCTCTCTCTCTCTCTCTCTCTCTCTCTCTCTCTCTCTCTCTCTCTCTCTCTCTCTCTCTCTGTCTTCTCTCTCTCTTTCTGTCTCATCTTTCTTTGTCTCTCTCTCCTTCTCTGCTCTCTCCACTCTCTAATACTAGGACCTACATGTGGTTTCTTTGTGGATACACACCAAGCAACCATCAACACACAGAGACATGCACACTCGTCTTACACATGTGCATACTCCTTACTCATATGCACAAACACACACACACACACACACACACACACACACACACACACACACACACACACACACACACACACACACACACACACACACACACACACACACACACACACACACACACACCCCTTCCTTCACAGGCTGATGTGATTAACCGATGGTGGAGGCGTCGTCAGACACGGGTTAGGCCCGCTAATACGTCCCCGGAGCGGGGGGACCGGGGCTCGTTGACAGGCTGTCAATGAGTTCCAGCCGGCAATCACGTGTCATTTACATCGGTCGACATATCGAGGATTTCACGGATCGACACGTTGCCCGGGTGTGATGGAGTGCTCTCAGAATAGATTGGGAGTGTGTGTGTGTGTGTGTGAGTGTGTTGGTTGCGCGTACAATTTGGCTTGGGAGTGTGTGTGTGTGTGTGTGTGAGTGTGTTGGTTGCGCGTACAATTTGGCTTGGTGTGTGTGTGTGTGTGTGTGTGTGTGTGTGTGTGTGTGTGTGTGTGTGTGTGTGTGTGTGTGTGTGTGTGTGTGTGTGTGTGCGTGGTGCGTGTGCGTGGGTGCGTGTGCGTGTGGTGTGCGTGTGCGTGTGTGCGTGTGCGTGTGTGCGTGTGTGCGTGTGTGCGTGCGTGCGTGCGTGCGTGCGTGGTGTGCGTGCGTGCGTGCGTGCGTGCGTGCGTGCGTGCGTGCGTGTGTGTGTGCGTGCGTGTGTGTGTGTGTGTGTGTAGTCTCAGAAAACAGCATGGTATGACTGCTGGATCAGAGATCCAAGTGTAAGCGGCAGAGTACATGTGTGTGCATGCATACGCACACGTGTGTGTGCGTTTGTGTGTTTGCATCAATGTGTGTGTGCGTATTAGTGCATATAAGATGGGCAGATGTTAACATACATGTGAGTGTGTGCATCTGTGTGTGGCTACCTGTGGCAATCGTGCACGTGTGTGTGAGTGCAGGCCTGTGTGTGCGTGTGTATGTGTGAGTAACTCTGTGTGTGTGTGTGTGTGTGTGTGTGTGTGTGTGTGTGTGTGTGTGTGTGTGTGTGTGTGTGTGTGTGTGTGTGTGTGTGTGTGTGTGTGTGTGTGTGTGTGTGTGTGTGTGTGTGCATGGCTGCTCTGCGCCTCTCCTTTACTGTGTGGGCAGGCAGCTGTTTGTCCGTCACGTGTGCGTTGTCCTCTGACTCTACTTAAGGCTTAATGGCCTCATTTAATTTATTCTGGCTTTCTTGAATTATTGATCTCCCTGTAATGTATCTATCTTTCTATTCCCCGCCACAAGCCTGTGTGTGTGTGTGTGTGTGTGTGTGTGTGTGTGTGTGTGTGTGTGTGTGTGTGTGTGTGTGTGTGTGTGTGTGTGTGTGTGTGTGTGTGTGTGTGTGTGTGTGTGTGTGTGTGTGTGTGTGTGTGTGTGTGCGTGTGTGTGTGTGCGCGTGTGCATGCTGGGTGCTGTTGCATCGATCGGCATACCCTGTCAGAATGAAACAGACACAGACAGACAGAAAGGTAGTTAGATAGATAGATACAGGTAGTTAGACAGACACACTGACAGACAGACATGTAGTTAGAGGAATAGATAGATAGATAGAGACAGATAGAGACAGATAGAGACAGATAGAGACAGATAGAGACAGATAGAGACAGATAGATAAATAGATAGAGACAGATAGTTAGACAGACAAACAGGTAGTTAGATAGAAAGACAGGTTGATGAAATATTTCACAATTGCATCTGGCCATTCACTTTGTATTCATTAAAAAAACACCGTATTGAAAGCACCTGAACCGGTATTTTCGTAAAGTATATTAATAGCTTAATCGATCGCAAGCCTACTACCGATTGCAATTACTACCGTCCACGGTGTCATCGTCCATCGTTAACGCGGCTAGTCGGGCGTGGCTGGCGACGGACGGCGTGTTCAGCCAGCGGCTACAGCGTGTAGTCTGCCTCGGGGTAGGCGTGGAGGGAGGGAGGGAGGGAGGGAGGGAGGGAGGGAGGGAGGGGGGGGGGGGGGGGGGGGGTGTCGGGGGGGTGATGCTCCTTGATAGATGAGGAGTGACAGATCGGGGTTAGCCGCCAGGGGAGTTCATTTATTTCTTCTACTTCTTCTTCTTCCTCTTCTTTTTCCTCTTCTTTTTCTTCCACACATTCTGCCCCGATGCCCTACCCACCGTAGAGAGGCAACGAGGAGAGAGGAGAGGAGAGAAGAGGAGAGGCTGGACGCAGACCAGGAAGCGACAAGAGTGGCCGAAAGCCGCGCCTCGACTCGATACCCCCCACCCCCTTTACTCTCTCACAGCCTCTATCTCTCTCTCTCGCTCTCTCCCACACGGTGGGCTCCCAGTCTGTCGGCAGCACCGCAATGCCGCTGATGCCTCGAGAAGACCAAACCCACACAGAACGCGGAACCGAGCGTGACGCGCGGCGGATATTATTCAAGCAACGGAGGGTTTATGCGTGCGTGTGTTTGCGCGTATATGTGCGCGTGTTAGTGTGTGTGCTCTGATTGCACGAGCCACGTTGTGCAAGATGCAACACATATTTTTGCTCGGCGCGATTGGATTAGTTTGAACGCAGTGCCTCTCTCTCTGTTTCTGTATCTCTCTCGCTCTCGCTCCCTTTCTCTTTCTATCTTTCTTTGCTGTAACTCTCATATCCCTATCTGTCTCTCACCCTCCCTCTCTATCTATCTGTGTGTGTGTGTCTTTCTCTCCCTCTCTCTCCTTTCACACACACATCAATCTGTCGTTGGTCCTCGGCGTTGTTGCTTCAGGACTCTCCATCGGCGTCTCCAGTCCTTCCGGCGGCGGACACTTTGAGAGGCGGCCGGGAAGGAGGCGAGGTCGACGGGGACGGAGGGGACGAGGAGGGCCGTTGTTGGAGCTCTCTTTTTCTCTGGAGGATACAAACCAAACACAGCTGCTGACAAAATATGATGTCCTGAAGTTTATTGGACGTTTCTGGATCTGTGTCTCCCCCCCAGCCCCCCCCACACACACACACACACACACACACACACACACACACACACACACACACACACACACACACACACACACACACACACACACACACACACACACACACACACACACACACACACACACACACACACACACACACACACACACACACACACACACCCGAGGCGCTTTGTGCTCCTATCTCAGATCGCCCAGTGATGGGTGTCGACTGATCGACTGGGAGCGTATTTTTGCGGTGTGTTTGTTTTGACGTTTAACCGGGATTTCTAACCGGTGTGCCGTCATCGTGGACCATGCACTACCTCCCGTTCATCTTGTTTCTGGCCAACGCGGAGCTACTGGAGGCTCTGAGGAGCCAGCACGGGCTCGCGCTCGCACCGGGACCGGGTCGCGGCGGGACCGACGATGACGCCGAGAACGGAACGTTTCACCACAGGACGTTTCACGTTCCCCCGCGGGAGGGTCCCGACCACCGCGACCACCACGCGCCCCTCAAGGCAGCGCCCTCGTCCTCCGCCACAGGTGTGTCTTCCTCCTCCTCTCTGGAGACGCAGGTGCGCCCCGGAGCACCACCCATTACCTCCGTCAACTCCACTCACTCTCGAAGGAGAGCGGCGGCGGTGGTGGGGACCCCCGCCGAGAGGAGTAAAGGGGGGTACAACTTTAAAGACGTCTCGACGGGGATCGTAAACTCATCCAGGGACGCGTCGCTTCACCACAAGAGGAGAAAGTTGCAGGCGAACGGCGACATTCCCGCGCTGGGAAGCGTTGGAATTAGCGCGCGGAGATCCCTTGATAAGTCCCCCTCCACGGGCCGATGGGGGGGTCGGGAACAACAGAATGGGGAGAGCGACAGGCGCAAGAGGGGCACAAAGGACGAGCAGAAGAAAGGCTCCAAAAGGGGCCGAAACCATGCGAACAAAAGCCCCATGGCTCTCCAGGCGTCGCCATGGGAACCGCTGCCCAGACCCGCGGCGCTCTCCTCCACCGACCCGCCCCCGGACTCGTTCACGCGGCGTCCCGTGGAGTTCATGACGTACGGCGAGGAGGAGAGCAACCCGTGGGACGCCACGCCGATGACGCCGCCGAACCCGCAGGACTTCCCGCAGAGCGAGATCCGGAATCCCTTCTACCCGGTGACCGGCGAGACGTACGGGGCGTACGCCATCGTCTGCGTGGCCGGGGTCATCTTCCTGGTGGGCATCGCGGGCAACATCGCCATCCTGTGCATCGTGTGCCAGAACTACTACATGAAGAGCATCTCCAACTCACTGCTGGCCAACCTGGCCGTGTGGGACTTTGTGCTGATCTTCTTCTGCCTGCCCATGGTGGTGTTCCACGAGCTCACCAAATCCTGGCTGCTGGGTGACTTCACCTGCAAGGTGGTGCCCTATCTGGAGGTAAGGTCATCCTATGCGACCGTAGTCTACCCGAGTCTATTTTGTCCCTCTATGCTATGATGTTCTCTACTGAGTGTAACCTGTTCTGATCTACTGTAGCCCATCTCTAACCTGTTCCACTCTAAACTGAGCTACGCTACTTGTTCAGCCTATATTGTACTTTATTATGGTACTCCATTGTACTCTGTTGTACTCTATGCTATTATATTGCCATCTTCTCTATTGTACTCTATTCTGCATGTTAGTATGTGTAGTGTACGCTACTCGAATCTACTCTACATACTCTATGTAGACTACTCTCCATGCTTCTATTCCATACTGAAGTCTATCTACTGTAGTCTACTGTACATACTCTACGTCACCTTATCCTCTTGTGTCAACGTAACATGAGATTTTGAACAACAAACTGAAAGCCATGATGTTGTGTTATGATGTCACTGGATGTGTCAGAAGAGCTGATTTTGTTTGTGTGTGTGTTTGGGTGGGCGTGTCTGGCCTGTGTGTGTGTGTGTGTGTGTGTGTGTGTGTGTGTGTGTGTGTGTGTGTGTGTGTGTGTGTGTGTGTGTGTGTGTGTGTGTGTGTGTGTGTGTGTGTGTGTGTGTGTGTGTGTGTGTGTGTGTGTGTGTGTGTGTGTGTGACCTAATAGCATCTGCATGGCTAACGAGTCGTCAATGGAGCATGATAAATGTCACTTACTTGTTTAGCCCGCGGGAATAGACGTGTCCTGGATAAACGCAGGCGTTTCTAATCTAGGAGGATTCTGGGGGAAAGGTAATGGTGAAGATTGATTGGAGGAGAGGGATTTATTATTTATTCAGACTAGACTGGAAGACTAGTCTGTAAACAAGATGCAGTGAATGGGGTCTCAGAGAGAGAGAGAGAGAGAGAGAGAGAGAGAGAGAGAGAGGAGAGAGGGAGAGGGAGAGGGAGGGAGAGGAGAGGAGGGAGAGGGAGAGAGAGGGAGAGAGAGAGAGAGAGAGAGAGGAGAGAGAGAGAGAGAGAGAGAGAGAGAGAGAGGAGAGAGAGAGAGAGAGAGAGAGAGAGAGAGAGAGAGAGAGAGAGAGAGAGAGAGAGAGAGAGGGAGAGAGAGAGAGAGAGAGAGAGAGAGAGAGAGAGAGAGAGAGAGAGAGAGAGAGACTCCCAACCAAACCCCTAAGACATGGGCAGACAAATGGAACGATAGAACGGCTACACACATACAGAACTTGAACACACACACACACACACACACACACACACACACACACACACACACACACACACACACACACACACACACACACACACACACACACAGTCCTAGTTTCGGTAGGGATGAATGTAGCAGGTTGTTTACCGATCTTCTCTTGTTCCCAGCCTCTCTGCATAGGAGTCTCTATTGTTGTGTCCCTGGTGTCACATTCAACATTCACTCCCATACCAGCACCTCTATATACTGAACCCAGCACCACTATACTGAACCCTGCTCTATACTGAACCCAGCACCACTATACTGAACCCAGCACCACTATACTGAACCCAGCACCACTATACTGAACCCAGCACCACTATACTGAACCCTGCTCTATACTGAACCCAGCACCACTATACTGAACCCAGCCCCACTATACTGAACCCAGCACCACTATACTGAACCCAGCACCACTATACTGAACCCTGCACCACTATACTGAACCCAGCACCACTATACTGAACCCAGCACCACTATACTGAACCCAGCACCACTATACTGAACCCAGCACCACTATACTGAACCCAGCACCACTATACTGAACCCAGCACCACTATACTGAACCCTGCACCACTATACTGAACCCAGCACCACTATACTGAACCCAGCACCACTATACTGAACCCAGCTCTATACTGAACCCAGCACCACTATACTGTACCCTGCTCTATACTGAACCCAGCACCACTATACTGAACCCTGCACCACTATACTGAACCCTGCACCACTATACTGAACCCAGCACCACTATACTGAACCCAGCACCACTATACTGAACCCTGCACCACTATACTGAACCCAGCACCACTATACTGAACCCAGCACCACTATACTGAACCCAGCACCACTATACTGAACCCAGCACCACTATACTGAACCCAGCACCACTATACTGAACCCAGCACCACTATACTGAACCCAGCACCACTATACTGAACCCAGCACCACTATACTACCCCAGGCCTCTCAGCTTATACGGGAAGGGATGCTAAGGGGTCATAATGAATATGTCTCGATGTCAGTGTGTGTGTATGGTCAATGAGTAAATCACAGTGTTTCCTTCTGATTATCTGCACATGAAAACAAAACTTTTTAAATAGCGTTGTCTTTCATTTAGCTTTTAAGGATAGTATTTACGGGGAAAATAAGCACGTAAGTATCGTCTAAAACTACGCTCCCCTGAAGCAGTAGAATAATGGGAATTGTGGAAGTTTATATTACCAAGCATCTCTTTGTAAAGTGACATAGGCCTACATTGTGGATCCCTGTCCTCTTTAAAAAAATAAGCCAAACATTTTGAAGTATTCCTCATAGTACTACTAGTAAAGGTCATGCAAGGCTGCAATATCTAGATAGTACTTCTTTATATGCTAGCAACTACTCCAGGATAACGTTAGCCGCAAGCTAGCGAGAAGCAAGCTCGACTGGACTGTAAGCTAGGCCTGAAGACTGCACACATGGAGGGATAAGACTTAATGGCCGAAATGTATTTGAGGTGTGTGTGGTGTGTGTGTGTGTGTGTGTGTGTGTGTGTGTGTGTGTGTGTGTGTGTGTGTGTGTGTGTGTGTGTTGTGTGTGGTGTGTGTGTGTGTTGTGTGTGTGTGTGTGTGTGTGTGTGTGTGTGTTTTGAGTTGCAGGGAGGAAGGCTATTAGCCCCCTCGCGTGTGTATACTGTGACATGTGTGCCCGGACTGCACATCTCCCCTGTGTGTAGTTAAAAGTGTCTTGTGTGTGTGTGTGTGTGTGTGTGTCTGCACATCTCCCCTGTGTGTAGTTAAAAGTGTCTTGTGTGTGTGTGTGTGTGTGTGTGTGTTTGTGTGTACGTGTGTCAGATCAGCCCATGCGTAATGTAGCCTGAGGCTCTGTGGATTGTTCAACCTAGGCCCATTCCACTCACACACACCAAGACCGCCCCTCCCTTGGCTTCCATCACACACGCGCACACACTCACATGCACACACGTACACACACACACACACACACACACACACACACACACACACACACACACACACACACACACACACACACACACACACACACACACACACACACACACACATACACACACTAATACATCCATGGAATCAGTCTGGAGCAACTTAATTCTTCACTTAACCCAAATTCAACCACTAGATAATTCAACATTTGGCTTGGAATGTGGTTAGCCACACACACACACACACACACACACACACACACACACACACACACACACACACACACACACACACACACACACACACACACAACACACAAAAGGGAAGACGTGTAGAAGCGTGCATGCAAGAGGTGACGAGAGTAGACCCAACAGGCCGGCTGTGCGTCGCTGTAGACCGGAGGAGCTTCTCTAGGAAGCCGGGAACATCGTTTTATATTTCAGTGCAGAACGCTGGAAGCATCCTGTCCTTGCCCTGATTCAAGGACAGAAAGGTGGAGCCTCTTCCACTCTGTGGCACGGAAGGAGAAGCAATGTGACAGCCAAACAAACCGTAATGTTGACAAAAATGTCATGCCTTTCCCTCTTTTTACGACAGGGAAACATGTTCCCTGCCTTTGACTCGTGGAGTGAAGAGAGAAACGGTTTAGAGTTGCTAGTCATTTCGACTGGCAACTAGATATGGGTTAGGACGATTTCTATCTCATAAATGTCATATACACCACACTCAGTGGCCACTTCATTAGGTTCATCTTTCTAAATCTGTCCGGAACAGCATGATTGGCTGATTAGATATTAAAAACGAAAGTAAGACTCAGACAGCACTTTCTTTACTACATTAAAGATCCAGCAGTCAGTCTCTGTGGTCTCGTCGTGAGTTGAGCTTAGTGTGTCTTAAATTGTCTTAAAGATTATACCCCCCAGGTGTGAGTGAGATTAGCCGAACAAGCTGTTTCGAAAATCTGCCTCACATGACATCACTAGTGGGCGTGTCCACCTAGATCTGTGCTGTATAGATCAGTCTACCTGCCTACCCAGTGGACTGAAGTAAACGTTGCTCATCTATCCGTCACACAGATCTAGGTGGACATGCCCACTAGTGATGTCATTTGAGGCAGATTTTCAAAAGGGCTTTTAAGGCTAATCACAATCACATCTGGTGGTATAATATGTCCCCTTTAACTGATAAAAAAATTGGCATGAACTCGTAAGCTTGTGAACAGGTGCAGCTTATAAGTCTGCCACTGATTGTATACGTTGTTTTCTTTGAAGTCTTTGTGTTTGCAAGAAATCGACATTTAAGCCGCTTGGGAAAAATACACTGCAGAGACAGTTTTGGTTCGTAAAACCGGGATACAAGCTGCGGTATTTTGCGACGTTGTTGCAGTCAAAGCGACATAAACACCGCTCACAATAAACCGTCACCGCCTGTCACCGCTACAAGCCATAAGTCTTCTTTTACCGCCACTAGCAGTTATTTACCGCCCTTTCTGCTTTGCGAACATTCAGCCCCTTTTGAATCTGTCAAGTCCCCTTAAAGCGGATACATCTCCATCATGATGATCCATAACACACCTCTGTAAGCGAGTGGTATCGCAGTGTGTTCTTATTGAGGTCATCTGTCTCTCCGTCTTGTGGTATCGCTCACATGACGACATAAACGTAATTTTGTGACGTTAAAGTTGATCCTTAATCCACCCGTGTGACACTTAAACAGCAGGGAAACCTTGAGCATTAGGAATAACGTGGGTGGGAAAGTGCATCGTTCTTCGTTGAATTTAAGAGTAGAATTAGAATGAGAGTAGCTCTGATTCACAGAGCTACTCTGCAACCGATCCAATTGTTGTCGTTTTGACTTGGTCCTTCAGCACAATCTTGATTGTATTGCTTTGGCTCAGTCTCACTTTTGTCTAAAGTCTCTTTGGGTAAAAGTGTCTGAATGTCAATGTGGGGCGGACAGCCTTGATGACAAAGAATGTTTTGAGGTTGTAGGTTTGATGACAAAGAAATGTATGCCGTTGTAGGTATAGATGTATAGGTCATGCATATTTATGATGCAGGAGGTAACAACCACATAAGTAGTCTATTCCCGTCCACACCACAGGGGGTCTTTTGGCGAAGTGTTGTGTCCCAGAGAGAGAGAGAGAGAGAGAGAGAGAGAGAGAGAGAGAGAGAGAGAGAGAGAGAGAGAGAGAGAGAGAGAGAGAGAGAGGAGAGAGAGAGAGAGAGAGAGAGAGAGAGAGAGAGAGAGAGAGAGAGAGAGAGAGAGAGAGAGAGAGAGAGAGGAGAGAGAGAGAGAGAGAGAGAGAGAGAGAGAGAGAGAGAGAGAGAGAGAGAGAGAGAGAGAGAGAGAGAGAGAGAGAGAGAGAGAGAGAGAGAGAGAGAGAGAGAGAGAGAGAGAGAGAGAGAGAGAGAGAGAGGCAGGCCGAACAAGGGACGCTGTTTAAGGGAGAGAGAGATTTAAATAGAGAGAGAGCTTGAAAGAGAGAGCGGGGAGGGAGATTAATGGTGAGGTGCACATGGAGCGAAAGGAGATGAAGAAGGAGAGCGGGATAGAGACACACATTGGGAGCCACAGGTGTGTCAACGTATTGGGTTGAGATTGGGGGTAAAGGCAAGTCATACATCAGCCTGGCAGATGTATGACTGGCAGATGTGTGTGCATGCACACACACATGCACTAGGGTTGGGAATCTCTTGGCACCTCACCATTCGATTCCGATGATAAGGTCAACGATTCGATTCTGAAGCAATTATCGATGCATCTCGATTAATCTCGATGCAACAATTTTTTTCTATGTACATTTCCATGCCTGATTTTCAAAAAAATATATATATACATCTGGGTTTGCTACTCAGAGTTTGCTAATCACTTCCTACTTTTGTGATGATCATTAAAGACATCAACAGATGAATTAACTTATCTAATATTTCATAAGAGAGAAAGCTTTTTTCACAAATTTGACTTTCTGTGAACAATGCAATAATCAATGCAGCTTGCAATATAACACAATATGGAGGCATGCAAAAAATAGGTTTCAGTTTTATTTACTTTCTAATCTTTCTTTTCTATGTCATTAAAGGAAAAGCTGCTCTTGAATTAGAAGGAGTTCCCGTGTCTGGCTGTGAGTTTGCATGCATGCTATGGGTAGGCTGAATCACAATCGTGTCAAGACAAATCAGATTGGCCAATACACACTGCAGATAAATTAAATATTTTAAAATGACAAAAAATTATCCCTCTCTGGCAAACAGAATGTTGCAGCAGGCAAAAAAGCAAAAAGATTTTTTTTTTTTTTTTAAATTCCGATTATTAATTTATTTGCATTGAGACAGAATCGTTCTGAGAATCGCGATGCATCGAAGAATCAATTTTTTCCCCACCCCTAACAATGCACACACAAAGTGGATTTTTTTGCGTGTGCATGCACACACAAATCCACTCACTCACAAGAAATCACAAATACTCTCTCTTTCTCTCCTTTCTCTTTATTCTCATGTTGGTAAAATGACACAGACAGATTTGATTTGACAAAAAGTATTATGGACACACACGCACAAACAGTCACACACAGACACACACAGTTGGGTGTGCTGCTTCCCCAGATAGCTGCGATAGCCATCCTTCCAATCACAAACCTGATCTCTCGCTCTCTTGTTCACTTTCTCTTTGCCTCTCCCTGTCTCTCTCTTCATCTCTCTATCCCTTTATATCCCCCTCTATCCCTCCCTATCTCTCTCTGTTGCTCTCTCTCTCTCTCTCTCTCTCTCTCTCTCTCTCTCTCTCTCTCTCTCTCTCTCTCTCTCTCTCTCTCTCTCTCTCTCTCTCTCTGTCTCTGTCTCTGTCTCTGTCTCTCTCTGTCTCTCTCTCCCTCTGTCTCTCTCCCCATCTCTCTAATATTCTCTTTGTCTTTGTATCTCTCTCCCGGCTCTCTCTATCTTCATCTATCTCTCCCTCCTGCTCCGTTTCTCTGCATCAGTTCTCTGTGATTAGAAACAAGCCACAGGGGGAGGACACACACACACACACACACACACACACACACACACACACACACACACACACACACACACACACACACACACACACACACACACACACACACACACACACACACACACACACACACAATGAACCAGAGTAGGGGTATAGACTACTAGTAAATCAAATCAAATGGAGAAGAATAGATGATTGTACTCAAGACATACCAACACACACACACACACACACACACACACACACACACACACACACACACACACACACACACACACACACACACACACACACACACACACACACACACACACACGCACACACATAGCACACACCACGCACATACAAACAACACAGACACACACCACAGATACGCACTAGCAGCAGCCCCATATTGCCCTCCACTCCCTCAACACACACACACACACACACACACACACACACACACCACACACACACACACACACACACACACACACACACACACACACACACACACACACACACACACACACACACACACACACACACACACACACACACACACACACACACACACACACACACACACACACACACACACACACACAGACAACCACACCCACACACATTAACCCCTCGCTAACGCCACCCCTTATTTATTACCTTGCCCGTCTAAAAGGCAGGAGAAAGACGCCTAATTGGAATATTTATATAAATGATCCAGCCTATATAATTGCCGGTGGTACATAATGCTTGTTCGTTAGTCCATGTACTCAACTCTTTGTCTGGAAGCAAATCATGTTGGGTGCTAGGCTCCGGGAGACTAGCTGGTCCGCTCAATTAAGCAGATTGATAATTATGCATGCAAATGGGAACTGATAACACCAACAGATGGCCGCCCTTGCTAGGCCCCCCGTACGTTATTGTTAGCGAAACACGATACGATCTACGCTGCAGAGCTACTGGTTTTAGCGCTGAGGCTAACACAGTGCTACAGATTAAAGTAATATCAAAATGAAAGGGTTGGAATTATGTACAGAACCAGTCAAATAAACCGAATTGAACAACACCTGAAAAATTTCCGTTTTGAAGGAAATGTATACAAAGCAAGGTAAAAAAAATCATCTGATCCAAAACAGAACTAAAGCTAACATAGTGTGTAAAACGACAGCGTTCTGAATATAGATCGGTCCCACCAGTGATAGCGGCAGAACTGGAACCTTCAATCCTTTCAGTCCTATGTAGAACACGAGTAGAGCAGAACTGAACGGCACAAACGTGATCACAAGTGCAACCAACACGCAGAATAAGATAGACGGAGTGGGAGAGGGTGAGAGGAAGGGAGGGAGAGAGAGAGTTGGGGAGAAATAGAATTGGGATCTAAACATTGAGTAAGATTGAGTTATAAATGATGATATAAATTAAAAGAAAAGATGTAGCATTTGTTAAATATTTAGTTGCATATACAGTATAGCAATGTTTATAGGTAGAACTAGAGAATTGAGAAGTATGCTTGTATATAGTTAAAGCTATAGAGAGATATAGTAGGAGAGTATGAGAGATGTACAAGCAGTTAGAGAAAGAGTATAGTTAGCGAAAGATGTACCTCTACTTTGAGAGAGTATAATTCGAGAGAGATGTACATTTACTTGGAGAGAGTCTAGTAAGAGAGAGATGTACATTTAGTTGGAGAGAGAGAATATGATAGAGAGAGATGTACATTTAGTTGGAGAGAGAGAGAGAGAGAGAGAGAGAGAGAGAGAGAGAGAGAGAGAGAGAGAGAGAGAGAGAGAGAGAGAGAGAGAGAGAGAGAGAGAGAGAGAGAGAGAGAGAGAGAGAGAGAGAGAGAGAGAGAGAGAGAGAGAGAGAGAGAGAGAGAGAGAGAGAGAGAGAGAGAGAGAGAGAGAGTATGATAGAGAGAGATGTACATTTAGTTTGAGATAAGGGAATAGTCAGAGAGAGAGAGGTACGTTTAGTTGGAGAGACAAAAGGAGAGAGATAGAGAGGACTATTCTGAGAGAGGTGTGCATGGATTTAGGTAGATGAAGGGAAAGGTGCAGGTAGAAGTGTACACGTAGAGGATGGGGGGAAGTGTGCAGAGAGCCAGAGAGCAGACCGTGTGCCCCAGACATAACACCTAGAGACAGCATGCAGTGACCTAGAAGAGAACGCCTACCAGCTGTTCTCTGTGAGAGTGTGGAGGAGAGAATCCACCATCCAGGCCGCCCAGGGAGCACAGAGCACATGTTAGGACTCAACTCAGTAGAATAACATGAACACTCCTACTATAGGTTAGGGTTCAGCTCACTTCAGGAGGATAATGTAGCCTTCCACATGTTAACTCAACTCAGTAGAATAACACGGACACACCTACTATAGGTTAGGGTTCAACTCATTTGAAGAGGATAATGTGAAGCTTCCACATGTTAACTCAACTCAGTAGAATAACATGAATACATCGACAATGTGTTAGCATCAAATCACTTCAAGAGGATAACGTGAACGTATGTCCTCATGCTAACAATGCTAATTCTTCCGTTACACATGTTCGTATTGATCACATGATAATGCACACCACACACATACATAACACACGATTGTG